>OX104065.1:87887314-87930376 GCA_944474145.2 Dicrocoelium dendriticum | reverse complement strand
TTAGAGCATCGGATAAATGTAAGCATTGATCTGAACCCTTTAGGGTGCAGCCTCTAGCAGGTCTAGAAATATACCTATTTATTTATTTATTTATTAGTTGACTATCGGAATCGCCTCTGGAAACCGCGTGAAGCGGTCGGCACCATTGAGCAGGTACATGTAGCCTTTGCATGGAGGCAAAGGCTCGATGAGGTCGACATGGACGTGTGCGAACAGAGAGCCAGGAGCGGGAAAGACGTCAAGTGGGCTTTCGGTGTGTCTGTATACCTTGGCGCGCTGACACTCTAGGCATGCGCGTGCCCAACGGCGGATATCGCGATTGACGCTAGGCCATACGAAGCGTTCAGTCACGAGCTTCTGTGAAGCACGTACGCCAAGATGAGACAGGTTGTGTAAAGCGTTGAAAACGAGTCGACGCATCGAAGTAGAAACTACGGGTCGGGGAGAAGTTTGTGGAACGCCGCAAAGAATGGTCCCCTCAGATGAAGCTAGTGGAACTTCGCGTAGCTTCAACGAGGTGTTGCGTCGTAGCTTGTCTATGTCGGGATCAGCTTGTTGGGCAGCAGCCATAGCGGCTAGGTCACTGTTGGTGCCAGGCGATAAGCTGACCTGCAGAATGCCTGAAAGCGCATCTTCAACGGGATTGAGAGCACCTGAGACATATCGTACGTCTGTCGTAAAATGAGAAACGTAGTCTTGGTGTCTAGTTTCTCGCGGAGAATACTTGTCCGTTGCGCAATTGATTGCATAGATCAATGGCTTGTGGTCAGTGAAGACTGTAACATGTCGACCTTCGAGACGGTGACGAAAATGTCTGATACATAGGTAGATAGCTAACAGTTCCCTACCGAAGGTGCCGTAACGCGATTCGGCAGGTTGTAAACCTTTCCAGAAGAAACCTAGAGGTATCTATCGATGGTCGATGAGTAGTTGAAGAACTGCACCGACGGCAGTGTTGGATGCGTCAGTCGTCAGGGAGAGTGGTGCTGATGTACCTGGATGTGCGAGAAGCGCTATGTTAGAGATAGCGTCTTTGAGCTTCTCAAAAGAAAATCTAACGTCTGCAAAATGCAAAGACCATTGGTTACTGCGGAGCAAGTCAGTCATTGGTTAAGCAATGCTCGCGCAGTTAGGAAAAAAGCGTCTATAATAGTTGACCAGGCCAAGGAATCGGCGTAACTGTTTGAAGGAACTGGGAGCAGGATAGTCCTTCAGTGCCTGGAGTTTGTCTGGCAGGGCTTCAATACCAGAGGCGGGTGTGCGGTGGCCAAGAAAGTCGATGGAGCTTTTGCCAAGCTCGCATTTATCTGTGTTGACGGTAACCCCATTCTGTGTTAAGCGTTGGAAGAGAGCGTCGAGGTGATGAAGATGCTCCTCGTCAGAAGAGATGGCGATGAGAATGTCATCTAGATAAGGATAAACGCCTTCGAGTCTTCGCGTTACGTCATGAAGGAAACGCTGAAAAGTTTGGGCAGCGTTGCTGAGGCCGAAAGGCATTCTGAGGTACTCGAATAGGCCGAATAGCGTGATGACTGCTGTTTTAGCAATGTCATCTGGCGCGACAGATATCTGATGGTAGGCGCCACTAAGTTGACTTTGCTAAAGATAGACTTGCCAGCTAGGGCTGAGGTCAAGTCGTGCATGTGCGGAATGGGGTATTTATCCGGGACGGTAACTTTGTTAAGTGCCCTGTAGTCACCACAGGGGCGCCAGTCACCGGATTTCTTCGGTACCATGTGTAATGGTTATGCCCATGGACTTTGGGACGGGCAGATGATTCCCAGTCCAAGCATTTCTTCGAATTCCGCATTAGCTGCTTTGAAGTTGTCCGGCGCTAGTCGGCGAGAGCGGGCGGAAACAAGTGGGCCATTGGTGCAAATGTGCTGCATGACGTTTGACGTCACACGAGGCAAGTCGTTCAGGACGCGAACGAGTTTAGGATGCTTTTTGAAAAGTTCTAGAAAAGGTTGCGAAGCTTTAGGTAGGACACGAATGGGGGTGACAGCAGCCACGTTGGCGCTAGTCCCGATAACACTGAGCTGTGTCCTAGAGTCGATAAGCTTTTTCCATTTAGCGTCGACGATGAGGTCGAAGCGTTGAAAAAAGTCTATGCCTATGATGGCGAAATGCACGGCGTTTGTCTCTCGAATCTTCGCTCGCATGTTGATTTCTTCATTGAAACTGTAGGTATCCACTAGTTATCAATCATCTTAATGATATGGCTTCAACAGTGACTGACATATTTTTTTCTAGAGCTAATATCTCTACCTAGCAACAGCTTGCCACCGTAGCTTCCACTTAACTTTGCGGATATCCGGAGCTAGCTCCCTTCTTGCAATGTTCATTCTTTTGGATTGCTTGCGTCACAGCTCTGCTGGTCTGTTGACCTAGCACCTGAACTGTCACTTACCTTCATTGGCCTGTTGATACACTCAGCGACCCTATAGGCATACGCTAGTGACCAAGCGTCTGACTGGAATGGCTACATCCGGCCACTTAGTCTCTTCTATCGCCACCTGTCGGACGTCGTATATTCGGAATTTCTGTTCAGAAATAGATAGTGGCCATTGGCTCCATGCATATGCGATAATTTAATGCGTGATAGGAGCCACTCCGTATCTCAATATCCTTTATTTCTCTAGAATTTCTGCATCCAATCCTTCCTCTGCCCTGCCACCAATTAATCTTTAGGACTCTCACGGCAACCTACTTATTTTCGCTTATTACGCGCTCCTTCTCGGATTACGCCAACTAATTGCTTTTCATAAACCTGACAATCATTACCATTATTCTAACTCTCTTTGCTCTATCCCCATGCGATTATTGGCTCCTACTAAACGGATACTTCGTACTTTACTTACCTGTACAACGATCTTGTCTCTAGGCAGGCGTTAGCAATCCACCTATACGGCTAATGATTCTGTAGGATATTCAAAAGACATTTTCAGCATAATTATTGTTGCACAGTGTACATGCTTTTGTCTCAAGCACAAGTGTTGTAACTTAAGATATTAACAATGTTCAACTCCATGCCTGTTCTTGCGGTCTTCTCTCGGCTGTCCCTCACTTTCCCTTTTCTCTGAGGTCCGGGAATTCTTGGAGATCTGGGATTGGACTGGGGAAGAGTTTGGGCCCATGACGGACGTAACAACCCACAAGGACTTACCTGGAGCATGGTAGAACTCCGAAAGGACCGAACTGCAATCACCATAACCCTTGTCCAGTATGGAAAAATGGACATATCATCATACTCCCCAAAATTATACATCTGTAAAACCTGGACAGCGGAGAAGTTGAACTTTTGCTCACCTGGACATACAACAAGATGAATAATCTTGAGGTCCCTCTGCTCCACCGATCTCAAAAATAATGGCGACCCCGATCAAAGTACCTGTCCAACTAGCAGAGGAAATTGGAAGCCATTACTCTGCGAAAATCCGAAGGTAAAACCAGTCGTCAAGCGGCTTTGCCAGTTCAACATTAATGTTCAAAATACTTTACGGCAGTGTTGCAGGACGTGGTGGGTTTTCGCCTGGCAAGCGTTCTCCCTATAAAATGCCACAAACGTCTGTTTAACAACACTGCGACGTGGCGGATGTGACTCGCCACTGAATAAAGTCACAGCCCACAACTACAAACTGGCAAGTCGACTAGACTCACGTATCAACTCTTCCCGACTCTGCTTCAACCACACACGCTTGAACCCGATGTATCGTCGTGATACACGTCGGTTTTTAAACCTTGATCATGCCTGCGTTGGTGTGTCTCTATGAAACTGAGAATAAATTATTTATTTATTCATTTATTTATAATGAAAGGCCAGCGAAAGGTTCGCCGGAGGCCTAAATTGAGCGGTAATAGCTTCGCCGAAAGTTGCGATTGGTGTGCCATTGGCGGCACGCAGCTTGGTCGGCGATGGCGAGATGACCTCATCTGGGCTACGGGGTATAACACTAACTTCGGCACCAGTGTCGACTAGAAGCTCGGTGCCAGAAGCTAGATACCTAAGGCGGACGAGGCGATTTTGGTGTTGGCCGGTCGTCTCCATCGACGTTACGGACCAGCCGAGAAGTTTCCCTGCTTCTCGGCGAAGTTGCAAGGTTTGACACATTTATGAGCTGCGGTACCAAAGCGTTGATGGTACCAACAGCTTGTTCGCCTGTTACTAGACTTAGAACGCTTGCAGGGCGCTTTTGAGCGGATATGACGACGATTCATAGTAAGCTGTTGAACCCGGGGATTAGGTATCGCAACCTGTTTTTGCAGAGCTTCCATAGTTGACTGTAAGCCAGTGATAGAAGTGCCCTGGGACGCGACGGCGTTGATCGTGCTGGCGTCGGCTTGTGGCTGTGATCGCGCAATAACTCGATCCGCTAAAACTGCTAGTTGAGTTAGCGAAACGGAGCTCACTGTAGCGAGAATCACTTGCGTGTTTTCCGGTAGTTCCTGTAGCCATAGTTCACGAAATAATGTCTCGTCCATGGTTGAGGAACCAAGGAGTTGCTGCATATCTCGCAGCAGCGTTGAGGGCAGTTTGTCGCCCAGCTACAGATCCCTGAAAAGCTGCTGCAGACGAACTTTCACAGAGGGCATAACACGCTTGATCGTGGCCTCCTTGAGAGCGTCGTAGCGGATTTCGATCTGAAAGATGATAACGTCACGAACCTGCGCGGATATCTCCTTGGAGAGATAGGGAAGGAGCTTGCCATAATTCGCGTAGTCGGAAGTGAATCTGTGGTTGTAAACTTCAGCCTCAAGGTAAGCGAACCACAAAAGCGGAGCAATGTCCCAAAAAGATGGCACAGTGTGATACAAAGCTAAGCATAAACTCTACAGAATGCATGGCCAAAAAATGACGCAAAAGATAGGCTACCGTGTGCAAAAATAAACCGCAAAATCTGAAAAATAAATGGAACGAGCTCACGGGAGAAACGTTTGAAATGTCCAACGCTGGGATTGTTTCTGAGTCGGGGTCACTAATTTAGGGAGTCGCCTGTACCGGGAGCCCAGAGAGCGATTCGAGAAGACAGATCGAGTTTGCTGAGAAACTTTTATTGGTACAGTAAATGATGCCCTGTTATCTAGCTATAAAAGAACGACACCGTAGACGCTCTAGCTAGGGGAACGGAGCAAGCACAGCACACAGAACAGTCGCGAGTTGCAACCGAAATGTGCGGCAAGCAAAAATGGCGATAGGCAAGTCAATCATTCGAATTCAGCAATCAGTTCAACAAACGACACCGGTTGCCTAGTAGTACAATGAAATAATTTTAGTTAGAATTTTACACAGGCAAACCGGGGAATCTCCAGACTGCTACATAGTAATTAGTGGATTCCTACGGTGTCACAGAATACATCAGCAAATCAGCGAAGGTGATACAGATATTCTGAAAGTTTACAGGATGGAAAAACTAGGAATATCTCCCAGTAGGTCCGGATATGCGCAAAGATGTATGGAGCCTACAACGAACCACTGATGAAACCGTGTTGAAGATAAGAGGAATGCAGGATAATGGTGCCAGGAGAGAGAACCAATGGACAGCAACGGAATTCGCATTAAGCCTTCTAGTTATTAGTGGATAGTTACAGTGACAAAAGAATTCAGCAAATCAGCGAAGGTGTGTGATGCAAAAAATTCAAGAGAGTAAGTGTTGGAGAGATAATGAGTGGCTCCTAGCGCAAAGAGGAGCGCTATCTACAATGACTCGCTGCATCTGAAAAGTGGTGACGTAGGTAATACGGGGAACTGATAATGGTATCATGGGAGAGAGAGTATCGACGGCTAGCAATGGCATTGAGGTGAAGCCTTCTAGTTGCTGGTGGATACCTAAAGTGTCCCAGAATAAAGCAACAAACAGCAGATGATGAAGGTTAGAGATAAAAGAGTGGCTCTTAGCAGGCTCCGGATATGGTCAGAGATGCTTGGAGCGTACGACCACTAGCCGCTTGTAAACAGAGACTGAATTAAAGACGGTCGACAGATAGTGGCGCTAGGACAGGTTATCAGTGGCTAGATGTAGCCATTGTTGTCAATGTCCTATCACTAGTCGGCAGTGTTCCAGAACGTGGTGGGTGTTCAGTTGGCAAGCGTTTTCCATACAAAAGCTACAAATGTCTGTTTAACAACACTGCGACGTGGCGGATGTGACTCGCCACTCAATATAGCCACCGCCCCAATCGCACGTTGGCAAGTTGACCGATACCATATTTACAAATTCTGTGCATAAATCTTCTCCCGTACGAACACGCCTACATTTTTGCTGAGTTGCATGCCACTATCCTTATATGTTCCCGCAGCTCTTTCCTCATGCTTCACTCACTTAACCAGCAGTGTGTACACAACCTCTTCGGACTAGTTCCTCATTAACCTACTCCACATTTGTGTTCTGATTTCTTATCTCTACACCTCACATTCTGTGGACATAGGATTCGTAAAACCTTTGGGCCGCTTGGGCCCACACTACTGACTCAAGTTCAAGTTCAAGTGGGACCGGAACAATAAGAAAATCCTGCAAATGTTCCACCTTCGAAAAAGTCGTTGATCCAACAGGGAAACCACCGGTGTCTTGATGTGCCAAACGAGAGCCAAATCAACACACACCATTCACATAGTCAACCAAAAAATGCCCACGTGCGCTGCACTAGCAGTCCCCGCTGTGCCGGCCACGTGAAGAATAAAAGATAGCAGTAGTGTCAGTAAGGGAAAGGAAACAGAGGAGAAGACAAGCTTATCGAATTCCATAGGTAATATTAAGCTGTAAGTTAAGATGTGTTAAAGAAGCGTAGGCCGTAACAGACGAAGCAAAGTTTAAGACGTGAAGGGGATGATTTAAACTGCAGACCGATAGCGTCAAGTCGATGCTCGAACTCTTTCACCGTCGGTGACATCACGACGTCTGCAGGCAATGCGATCAGTATGCTATAACCATACGCGAAAACCAAAAACTGCCCAAACCCGGTCAGACCGGGGTTTGTGCAACCTTAATAGATGGCCACGAAGGGTTGGCAGTCGAGTTGGGCGAAACAGTCCAGATAAATCAGGACCAATCTGACCCATCAATATACGATATGTGAGGACCAAGTCGCCCCGAAGCCGCCTGTAATACATGGAAAACATATCCAACTTACGTAGCCTCTCCGGGTACGTCAGCTTCTTTAATTTGTGCGCCATTTTCGTCCCGGACCGCTAGATTCGTTCAACTGCCATCTTATCACGAACCAGGCGTGGAGGACAAGCCTGAACGCAGTATTCCAAGTGCAGCCTTACAAAAGCCGAAAATAGTCTAACGAACATGTCGGTGGTCATGATCCCGAATGACCTGCGGATCATCCACAACATGTTGGAACCTTTGCGAGCAGTTGTCGTCCAGTGGTCACTGGACTTAAAGTTGGATGGCAGAAAAACATCGAGGTCAGATTGGAGTTGAACTCGCAGTACCTCGTTGCCGCCAAGCAAATAACGCGTCGGCGGGGCATTCGGACTATCGCGTAAAACGGAACATTTCGCTTAATTAACGGGTAACTGCCACAAAAGGGACCAGTCCCAAAGTCTATCCGGAGCCCCCTGTAGGGTCAGTGGATCGATCGGCTCGTCTACTGTGAACCAGATTTTCAAGTCATCCGCAAACATTAGGGATGGCACACCCAATTCATCAGATAGGTCATTAACGTATAAAGTGAAGAGAAGGGGGCCAAGAACCGAACCTTGCGGAGTGCCACAGAGAACACATTGGCGGAAGGACAGGCTTGAACCCACCCGCACAACCTTTCCCTTCCGATTAGGAAAGCTGAAATTCATCGTAAGACTGGTCCGGAAATACCACAAAAAGCGGCTTGTACAAAAGGCGCGAATGTGGAAGGGCATCAAAAGCTTTGGTGAAGTCAATAAACAACACGTCCACTGCTTTTCCGCAATCAACGGCTTCGGCACTGTGTTCACGAGCGGTTAGCAAGTTAGTAAAGCAAGAATAGCCCTTACAAATCCGTGCTGCGGAGGATTAAGCAAGTCAAACGCTTTCAAGTGTCCTTCGGGAGCGACCCTCACGAGTTTTTCCAATAACTTGACCAGCTCGCTCGTTAAACTGACCGGTCTATAGTTATCAGGGATGTGCTTATCACTTTTCTTAAAAATCGGACAAACAATAGCCTCCTTCCAGTCCTTGGATGGAGAGCAGCCTCGTAGAGACTTCACAAAAGTTGCGTAATCGGACGGCAAAGTTCATCAGCCAACTCGTACAACCGTTTGGGATGAATAGCATCTCCACCGGCAGCTTTATTGGGATATAATTGCCTCAGAAGCCGGAGCACTTGAGCCTCGGTTATAGAACCGTCCTCCACTTGGGAGCCCTCAGGAAATTTAGCCTGAAGACTGATATGCGGCGGCTGTGACTCTCAAACATAAACCCCAGCATACTGTTCTCCAAGCAAACAAGCATTTTCGTGATCCGTGACAACAGCAGTGCCGTCCGGACCAAACAACACTGGGATGCACGAATTCCTGTTGCTTAGCCTTTTGACATAAGCGAAGAAGCGTTGCGGGTTTGATGAGGCCATCCGAGCAAGCTCTACTTCATGCTGTAGACAAGCACTTCGTAGATACTGCCTACAGACACTTCGAACCTCACGATATCGCTTGAACGTGAATAATGAAGGAGCAGACAAGTAAGTACGCCAACATCTGGCACGTCTGTTGAGTTCTTTGCGTACAGCAAAATCAAACCAGGGTGGCTTTGCCCTAGTTTTATTCCTGCCAGAGTGTGGTGTATGAGGGAGACAGCTCACTCAATTATGAGTTAAATCCGTCCCAGGCCGTTTAAATGTCGTCACCTTCCAAAATGACACAATGAGTACTACTCCCGCTCTCAGTGCTTCTAATCATGCTATCATGCACGATATTGCATGCACGCTGATCATGCCCAAAATGCGTGCCAGGCTTCGTCGAAAATAAAATATTTATTTATTTATTTACTTGTTGCAGGTGGCTTCATAACTGGTGCTGGGACTGTCTCTAGCCCTGCCGATGGTGCAGCAACAGCAGCGTATGTTTCTCGCTCCATTGTCGACGTCTTAATTTTTCGGGTCATCGATTCCACTGAAAATCTTTATGGCAGCTTTGGTTGGGTTTTTCTACTTGATAACGGAGGCAGGGTCTGTTGACACTTTTTCGCTTTGAGCAGAGTCAAGCAAATGGCCAGCATGTGCCTTTTCGTTGAGAGACGTGATACAAGGCAACTTCAGCTCACAGGTAATGCTTGTGGGAATCTTCGCCTTCGCACAACCGTCAGATGCTTTTACAAGTAACGACACGGCTCGTTTCCGTTGACGAGACAATTGTAACTGCTTGTTTAGCAGAGCTTACAGGGTTTCCAGACCTTTGCTTTACTCGAAAAGACCCTTAAGCCAGCAATTCGGCGTCGAACAGGGTAGCTTAGATGCGAGGTACGAAGCAGCTTCATTTTACTAGTCGGTAGTCCTCTGGATGGGCAACATAATGATTGGTGCTACAAATGGATCTCTAGTGAACGCAAACAAACCTGCAATGTTGGAAGGCGGAAGCGTCGTCATGAGCAGCTCAATACTGAGGCGAAGGTCTGAGAGTATTGAGAACGAACGCTCTACATCTCGCCGCCGGGTATCAATCGATTCGGCTCTCTTACGAAAGACCGCGCAGCCTAGCCGGCGGCTGCAGCAATTAGCACAACTGGGAACCAACTTTTCTCTGGAGGCCAGCGCTGCATACTGCTCGGTATTTAGGTCCGTACATGGCTGGTGGTACCATCGGTGGCAGAAATCGCACTGCACACCGACGGAGTCGTCAGTTACTGGTATATTGCAGCTTGGATTGTCCTGTGATACTACGCGGTAACTCGCTACTTCGGCATGCCATACTGATCGAGCTTTTTAACTGAAATAACGTGAAAAACAGTGGTTAAATAAACAGTTGAAACGAAATTCGACTATTGTCAAATTTTATTTGATCCAAAATATCTTGGATCGATTACCGTGGTACTAGCCAAAGCGTCTCCTTGACGACTACTGGTCAGTTTGTGGTTGTTCCCTTTGTTAATCCCGTTGTACACCAAGTACTGGGTTTTTATTGTGGTCGTTTTACGGTTCTATACGTGTTTATAAATTTTGCTTTGTTTGCTACGTAAACATGGTCGTCTCGCAAGAAACCGAGGCGGATGAACCCTTGCGTTCTCGTTTGCGGAGTCAAATGCAGCTTGCGGCAGTTCTGCCTGTTCAAAGCCAGGTACGGATTCATCCGGGGGTGTGCAGTGTGAGGTTTTATTCTGCTGGTATCACAAAGTTGAACCGGCCTCCGAGCGAACCAGTACAATATGCTAGCATCCAGTGAATAGCTTCTGTAAAGACGTACTGATTGTTGCGCTCAGAAAGCGAAGCTCTCGGCTTTCACCTGTGCATAATTCAAAAGCACTGGCATTTAGATTCACTGTGGTTGCATAGGCGCTATCCGAGCTTGCCTCTCTTGTCTCGCTCAACTCTAATCTGGATTTGATTATGAAATCTCTGGATATTGCGAAGGTGGACGCTGTAAAGGACTGTCCTTCTGCCGACCGTTCATCCGCTGACGAGGCGTTCGTCCTACCGGACGCTGTCGCTCACATGGACATAACTGACACAGATGCCTCGGACGGCATTGCTGACCCTCCTCAAATGGAAGGTGAACCACGGGCTTCAGGGCCATTAAAGAATAAACGTAAGAGGGCAAGGGAAGCGCGCAAACCCACCGCACCCAAACCAGGAGGTGATAAAATGCTCAAGAAACAAGTGCCTGATTTGGAAACACTATCTGGTGTTGCAATTCCCTCAGTGAGCCATGAAGTACCGTCGCGTTCCCTCCCCCGAATCCTGTCAACCAACCATGTGGCGTGGATGGTAGAGCCTGCTGAGTAAATACACCTCGGCGGAGCGCTTCTTACACCGATAGCAGTGCGATTTTCAGAAACGTCACTGAATCCACTGTCGCGCATCACACCGAACGCATGCTTGAAGAGCTTGGTAGGTTTGGGTTTTGCGTGACCAGGCTTATACCACCTGGTTCCCTTGGCTTTACTGTCAGGAAGCTCAGCAGGTTATAATAGGTATATTTCTCAGAAAGGTGAGACACGTTCCAGAGACCCTGGACCGATCAGTATGTACAAGTTTTCGCTGAAGCTGAAATTGTTTATCGGATGCGAGGAGATTCGAATTGAGTGGGATTGGATTCAAGTTGTAATTTATTCTTATGCAGCTCCAACTTTCTTCGGTAGCAAGTATCTCATCGTACCGTTGAACGAGTCGTGGTCCGGATCAACGTAAATAGAAGGGAAACAGCAAGTATTAGTAAGTATTAGTGCGATGGAGGTTGAAAACTTCCTAGGGAATTATGTACATGTGTGGAATCGAGAATAATATAGTGTGGGGAGGGTCTCGCAACCAAATTTCTGGACACAGCATAAGGAACAGCAGTATGGGTCTGGCTAACAGGGAAAAATAAGTCCACATTACTGCACAGTATAAAAGAGAAATATTTAACCAACTACCTTATTATTTTATTGTAGATGTTGTTTACAATTAGGAGACGCAATACGGATTTCGGATTACTTAAGATGTGTGGGTTGTGGGCTGTGAACAAGAATGCCGAACCTTTAGTAGTTTGGCTAACTGCGCTAGGAGTTTGATTATGCAGGGAATTGGTCCAACAGAACGAGTTTGGCTAACTGCGCTAGGAGTTTGATTATGCAGGGAATTGGTCCAACAGAACGCCATTGATATGTTTACGAGGTTACAGTGGTCCTGAGTGGCAAACATATTGTTGTTGACAATGTGTCGGTTGATTCACCAGCAAGATATGGTCAAGTGAAAACCGAAGCTAAGTGTTGGGGAGCAAGGTGGGTTAAAGATGTAAAGAAAGGATCCAGGTGCTTTACCTACCAAAGCGTCAGTGCTTTCACAAACGAATGGTAGGTGTGCCAGCGGGTGAAACGGAAGTGTAGTTACGATTGAAGAGATAGTTAACCGGACTTGGGAGTCCAGCTAACCAAGTTGCCAGTGATTCAACTGACACATGGTTGCAGTGGAGCCAAGTAAAATCAAGAAGAAGTATAGTGAGCCAAGATGGGATGAAGAGGATAACAGAAGCCTGGACCTCCAACCCATCGATGTATCAGTGGAACCACTAATCAGGAATGTTCCGGTTGGTCAACTAAATCCTCGACCCCGTCTGCTTAGGGTGGTACTATCCAACCCAAAAGAGCGAAGGTACAAACTGAGATTTGCCTTCAAGCTGGGCTGACCGTGTCGAAGTCCTCGAAGTAGTACTTAGTAACGTGCGTAGCCTAAGGAACAAGATGTGCGAGGTGGGTCTGCTCGTAGGCAAATCTCGTCCATATATACTTGCTTTCAATGAAACGTGGTTGTTTGATGAAAGTACAGATGTCCAATTATATCTGCCACTCTGCGCACTGTTCCGCGCTGACCGCCACATTAGCCGTCAAGGGGGTGGTGTGGATTTTTATGTGAGTTAGCACATCAAGGTATTGAGAACCAGCAGTTTTCAGTCTCTCAACACGTCTGCTGTGGTTCTTGCATCCTTGATCTGCGCTTCCTCGATTCAGGTTACGGTCGTGTTAGTGTATAGACGCCCAATGAGCACTTCCATTGGAACCGTTGAGTTTATACGCACTCACTCTGCGAACAAGTGTCTGGTGTTGAGAGACTGCATCCACCCAGGGTTTGTTGGGATGATCTAACTTGCAGTTCGGCTCTGGGATCGTTCGGTACAGCATTGGTGGACTTAACACTTCAGGTACCACTGCACCAGTTTGTGGACCACCCCACCAGGTACATGAGAAATCAGCAGCCGTCCATTTTGGATCTTGCTTATGCTAAGTCACTTGACTTTGTAACTGACGTTGCTTACGACTCGCCTCTTCGCACCAGCGATCAGGTTCGCTTGTCTTTTCAGTGTACCCTTGTCAGACCTTGCCAGGCTACTACCACTTGGTATCCGAAGATTTGGGCCGCCAAATTCCAAGCGATGCGGAATAAAGCTAGATTATTGCCCTGTGTGATACCTGAGACCGACACTGTTCAAATAGTCTGGAAAAGCTTAAGGCTCACCTCTACGACATTTTGGCACCTCACATCTTACTGGTATAAAGAAGGGAATCGAGAGCGCAGCCTCCGTGGATAGATGCCGCGGCGAAGGGCGTTAACGAAGTGGTCTAGGTGCTGGCGAGCGTACCGGATAGCTCAGTGGAACAGCACATTTGACTAGTATCGGTTTGTTCGAAATGAGTGGAAGCTACATCTTAGATTGGTCCGGCTTCAGTATGAAAAGGGCTTAGCTGATACCGCAATGAAAAATCCCACGAATTTCTTCGCTTACGTAAACTCCGCTGTGGTGCAAACGCCCATACCACTATTGCTTCGAGGCGATGGGACCCAGGCCTATAGCGACTATGCCAATGCAGGCGTGCTTGGTGTGCAACACCCAAGCGTCTTTGTCCGCGAAACAAATACGCCATGCAAGGAGTTAGTTTCAATACTCTGAGGACTGTTTTTTGGATGAAATTCCTGTAACTAAGTCACAAGTGCTCCGGTTGCTAAGAGGGATAAACCCAACTAAGGCTTCCGGGCCAGATTCTTTTCATCCAAAATTGTTGCACGAATTGGCAGTGAAACTCAGTGGACCTTAGAGTCAATGTTACAATGTAACAATGGAACAATGGTATATGACGGGTAAAAAAGCATACACTTAACGAGTCCCGCAGGTTGGCAATAGAAATACAAACAGATTGGCAAACCACATAAGTGGTTAAAGTAAGGAGCGTCAGTGAGATAAAAGGTAGAAGTATAACAGTTTTAGGGGGATAAAGTGGTACGACGCAAAACTGGCTAAGAAATTGTTATCGTTGGTGATGGTAGCAAATAAAAATGGAGTACTCACCGGTTCGCACAGATTTACGACCGTGAATTTGGGGTATAAAATCCAAAGAGGCTGGTCAGCCTAAATATATACAAGCGTTTTTGTTCATAAAACAAAGCGCAGGGCTCTCAGTGCTACGTCCAACCGTTTTTTAAACGTGGGGGGCACAAACAACTGAGTTTGGAAGGGCGTTCCAGGGCCCGCAGACCCGGAGGGAGAAATAGGTTCTCCGACAGTCTAGACGAATGTACTGTTGGCTCAGCTTTAAACTGTTACCGTGAAGGTTAGTGTTCGGGCTGAGCTTCAAGAGGTGGCAGCATACGTGACGGGGATCGCTCAATATCTGGTACACTAGTATGAGGTCTCCACGAAGTCGCCGGTACCGTCCGCAGAACACTCCGAGTATCTCCAGTCGTTCCTGGTAAGGAGTGTGGCGCAAGCCCTTGACGATTTTCGTTGCTCGACGCTGTGGGGTCTCAAGCGCTGCAAGGTCACGTTTTGGCCAGGGTTGCCAGGCCTGGATTGCATATTCGACGTGAGGACGCACGTAGGCATTCAGCATCAAAGAGAAGATGGATGGATCCAAAATTCCGAATGCTCTTCGCAGGAGTCCAACGTGCTGGTTGCCCCTTTTAGAAGCGGAATCTGACTGCTTGGAACACCCGAGGTCTTCCTGTACCAGCACACCCAAGTCGCGTTCCTGAGTGGTGGTCTTCAGATCGTGTGCCCCAAGCTTGTAGACGCGGACTTGTCGATGGCGGATATGAACAACGCGATATTTGTTCACATTAAACGGCAGGGCGTTTCTCACCGACCAATTCCAGGCATCATTCAAGTCACGCTGTAGGACTTCATGGTCGTCCTATCGTTTTATCGCCCGCCAAACCTTGAAGTCGTCCGCGAAGAGTAAGAATTTTGACGTAATAACTCTTACTAGATCGTTAATAAAAGGCAGGAACAAACGAGGCCCAAGTACCGAACCCTGCGGTACGCCGCATCCCACTCGAATCGGATCGGAAAAGGATGATCGAACTCTAACTTCTAACTGCCGTTCAGAGAGAAAGTTACCGATCCATCCTAACAACGGGTGTATCAGAAGTCACTCAACAGCTGTGTTTTACCTACCGAATGGAAGGTGGCTGTTGTCTGCCCTATTTTCAAGCGTGGTGAGAAAGACCTACCGGCTAATTGCAGGCCTGTTAGCTTGACTAACGGGGTCGTTATGTTACTTGAAAAGTTAGTAGGAAATATAGTGGGGAACCATTGACATGTGTTTGTCCTGCTTAGCGTCGAGTACCATGATTTTCGCAAAGGATCTTCGTGTCGAAGGAACATGCTGGTAGCTCGGGAGAGCTGGGCTGAAGCCCTAGACATTTTACATGCGGTGGATGTGGTGTTCATTAACTTCGCCGACTCCTTCAACACTGTTCCCCATTCGTGTCTCTCACCGAAGTTGTGGTCGTATGGAATATGTGATTGCGTTCTGCAGTGGGTGACAGCTTTTCTGGAAGGACGGAAACATTGTATCCATGTGGGAAGCAGTCTTTCGTTTCAACAAGCTCTCCTTAGCGGCATTCTGCAGGGCTCTGTCCTAGGTCAGCTGCTGTTCTCAGCCTAAATGAATGAATTGCCGAGGGAGCTTGAGGTACCATCGCAAACCTTTGCTGATGACCTAAAGCACAGTACTATTGTTGATATCCCTGACGGTTCTGTGGCCCTGCAACGGGCTCTGGATCGTCTGTCTTGTGGTTGCTGCCCCTAAAACGGGCAAAGTGTTCAGTGCTGCGTATGGGAGCGTCTGGTTCCTCCACAACTTATGTGCTCCATGGGTGAACTACTCACTGACTCACCAGATTGATCTAGGTGTCATCCCCTGTTCCACACTACACTCTGGAGAGAGCTGGAAAAAGGCGGCTAGTGAAGAGTTCCGGATGTTGTGGGTTATCCGTCGTTCTTTCGGGACCCTAACCGCTAATGTGGTTGCGAAGCACTTCTCAGCGTTTGTGCGACCCCACTTAGAATATTGCGCCCAGGCCTGTCTACCATGCCTTGTCCGGGACAAAATGGCACTAGAAAGCGTGTTGCGTGTCGGTACTTGGTTGGTCGGGGGGTTACGAGGACAAACGTACCCCAAACGTCTACTTAGTTTGGGATGCATTCAATGCACTATCGAAGGATTAGAGGGGACCTAATCCTAACCTACCGTATTTTGACTGGGAAGGTTGGTCCTGATTTGTCCTGGCTATTTAGTTCGGCTAGATTATCTGGTCTCCGCGGGCATTGTATGAACCTGGACAAAGCGCGGTTTGATCGTGTTAGAGCGAAGACACGGTTAGCGCGTCGAGTTCTCAAACGCTGGAACTTGCTTCTAGAAAATGCTGTCAAGGAGACTACGGTTAAGGGGTTTGCGCGTCAACTAGGTGCTCTCGGGTGGAGACATGAAACTTTCCTTTTACCTTACTAATTCCCAGCTTCATAATTCAATTCTATTTTCTGTACTTTTCCTCACCATTGGTCTTATTTTCTTCTTTAAATTGATTTCCCTTCCTCTTTACCTTCGAATTTTCTTCCTCGCCTACTTACTTCACGTAACTGAGCAGGGGCAGCTACTGTAATGAACGTGGGTATTAAATTGGTGGCCCAGGGTGTTTTTCGTGTGTGTCGGTTTTAGACCCATCAAGAAGTCGGAGCACCCACATCCACTACTGGATCGACGACCCGCTCAAGAAGGAACACTTCGGGATTCATCCTATCGTTCCAAACCCAACTGAACTTGAACTCGGCGCGTGAGGTCAGATGTTAATCAGATATATTTGTTTTATTCTACGTTTATGATCATCAGCTAATTACGCTAAATTGCCGTTTGCTTAGAGATATTTACTGAAGCTGTTTATTTATTACTTTTTGCTAGAACTCATTTCAAATCTCTTTTTTGACGTTTTTTATATCATCGCTTTTATTCCCTCAACATGATTACACCATTTTGCGGGACTAAAATTTACCAAATATGGCTAATGGAACTTGAATAATTATCAGTGGGAGAGGCTTCCTACAGCGTTGGCGCAGTACTTGCTTTCAAGGAGTACATAAACTTAACTCCGTTATCGCACATTCGAAAGCACATGGTTAATGTACGTTATGATCTGACCTCTCGTGTGCACAACTTCTAGCCGTTTAGCAATGTACATTTGTTTATTTATTTCTTCATTTGCTTCTGCTCATTTGGTAGCGCACGACACAGGTCTTGACCTGAAGTATACCTTCAGATCGTGATAAATAATGTTCTCAGCCTAGGAATAAGGTGCACGAGTTAGGTCTGCTTGTAGCTAGGTGGCGGGAAGGTTAAATAAATAAATAAATAAATATTTTATTCTCAAATTCATAGAGACACACCAAATCAGGCATGATCGAGGTTTACAGGCAGCTGAATATCACAACGATACTTTGGATTCAGTCGTGTGTAGTGTAAGCCGTCAAGGCACTATACGTGCAGTGAAACGGTACATGTAGTCGGAGGGTATCATATTCTTGCACGTGTCGGGAAAAGTTGAAATATGAGTCTAGTCGACTTGCCAGTATGTAGTTGTGGGCAGTGACTTTATTCAGTGGCGAGTCACATCCGCCACGTCACAGTGTTGTTAAACAGACATTTGTGGCTTTTTATAGGGAGAACGCTTGCCAGGCGAAAACCCACCACGTCCTGCAACACTGCCGTAAAGCATTTTGAACACTGATGTATAACTGGCAAAGCCGCTTGACGACTGATTTCATATTCGGTTATTCGCAGTCGAATGGCTTCCAATTTCCTCTGTTGGCTGGACAGATAGTTTGATCAAGGCCGCCATAATTGTTGCTGCCGGTTGAGGATGGAAACATCACGAATAGTTGTCTTGTTGTGTGTCCAGGTGAGCAAAGTTTCCAACTTTGTTGTCTGGATTTTTCAGATGTATACTTTTCGGGAGGGTGAAGATGTGTCCAGCTCTCCATACTGGACAACGGTTGTGATGGTGATTGCAGTGGAGTCCTTTTGGTATACCGCCATGCTCCATGTAGGTCCTTGTCGGTTATTACGTCCTTCGGGCGAAATCTGTTCCTCAGTCCAATCCCAGATCTCCAAGAAGTTCCGGACCTCGGAGAAAAGGGAAAGTGAGGGACAACCGAGAGAAGACCGCAAGAACGGGCGTGGAGTTAAACATTGTTAAAGTTTTATGTTACAACAGTTGGAGTTGAGACAAAATCATGTACACTGTGCAACAATGATTATGCTGAAAGTGCCTTTTGAATGTCCTATAGAATCAGTAGACGGATGGGTAGATGGCCAACGTCTACGTAGAAAAGAGCGTTGTACCAGTTAATAATCCACGAAGTGTCAGTTTACTATGAAGCAACAATTGCGTCAGGAGAGAGGAAAGAAAGTTGGAAGACTAGTGGTGATTGAATGGTGAATGAACAGCACGTAGCCAGCCTACTACGCTAGGGAGCGCAGAATAAGAAAGTTTATAAAATGAATAGTTTGCCGCGAGAGAGATCCAAAGGTCAATTGGTGGTAAGGCAGCGGAAAGATTGGATGCAGACATTCCAAGAGAATAAAGGTTATAGAAATAAGGGGTGGCTCCTAACAAGCTCTAGATAATTGCAGATGCATAGGGCCTACGACCACTAGCTGCTTCTAAACAGAGGTGCCGAATTTGAGACGATCGACAGATGGTGGCGCTAGGAAAGACAACCAGTGGCCAGATGTAGCCATTCCAATAGGACGCTTGGTCACTAGTGTATGCCTACAGGGTCACAGAATGCATCAACAAGCCAGCAAAGGTAAGTGATACAGACATTCCAAGAGAATGTATTATAGACAGACAAGGAGTGTATCCTAGCGAGCTCAAGGTCTGCGCGGAGGGGGCATGGAGCCAAAGACGAATCGCTGCTAAGTGGTGAGGAAGATAAGAGCAGCGACAGAGAGTGGCGCTACGAGAGAGAGTATCAGTGGCCAGCAGAGACATTCGGATTAAGCCTTCTAATTACCAGTGGATACCTACAGTGACAGAATAAGTCAGGGAACCAGCGAAGGTATGTGATGCAAACAATCCAAGAGAGTAAGAGTTGGAGAGATAAGGAGTGGCTACTAGCGCAAAGATGTGTGCTACCTACAATGAACCGCTGCAGCTGAAAAGTGGTGACGTAGGTAATATGAAGAACTGATAATGGTACTAAGGGAGAGAGAGTATCGACGGCTAGCAATGGCATTTGCGTGAAGCCTTCTAGTTGCTAGTGGATACCTACAGTGTCCCAGAATAAGTCAACAAACAGCAAATGTATGTGACGCAGACAGTCCCAGAGAGAAAAGGTTGGAGGAATAAAAGAGAAGTTTCTTAGCAGACTCCGGATATGCGCAGAGATGGTTGGAGCCTACGACCACTAGCTGTTCCTAAACAGAGGCCGAATATAGGACAATCGACAGATGGTGGCGCTAGGAAAAACTATCAGCGGCCAGATGTAGCCATTCCAATAAAACGCTTGATCACTGGTGGATGCCTACAGTGTCACAGAATACATCAACGAGCCAATGAAAGTAAGTGATACAGACATTCTAAAAGATTACAGGATGAAGAAACAAGGAGTGTCTCCTAGTAGCTCCGGATATGCGTAAAAATGTATGAAGCCCACAACGAATCGCTGCAGAAAACGTGATGAAGATACGAAGCAAGAAATACAATGGTGCCAAGTGAGAGAACCGGTGGACAGCAAGTGAATGCGCAGTAAGCTTTTTAGTTATTAGTGGATACTTCCAGTGACAGAACAAGTCAACAAAGCAGCGAAGGTATGTGATGCAAACAACCCACGAGAATAGGTTGGAGAGATAAGGGCTGGCTCCTAGCGCAAATGTGTATGCTACCTACAATGACTCGTTGCAGCTGAAAAGTGTCGATGTAGGTAATACGACGAACTGAGTATGGTACTAAGGAAGAGAGAATATCGGCGGCAAGCGATGGCGTTTGGGTGAAGCCTTCTAGTTGCTAGTGGATACCCACAGTGTCCCAGAATAAGTCAACATACAACAAAAGTCTGTGACGCAGACAGTCCCAGAGAGTAAAGGAGAGTGGTGGGGCCTCTGTCCGATATGTTGGGTTTTCGGATTTAAAGGTGCTCTGGGCCATGTTCCCACAGTTCATCTTCCGGTATGTTGGTGTTAAAGAGCTCGCTTATAGGCAGGGTAGCAAGGTGTCTATGTAGGGATGATCGGAACTGTGCAGTATTCTCGGCTGCCCTAACTTGTAATGGTAGCCTGTTCCAGACGCGAGCGAATCTGTAGAGAAAGAAGTTGTTACGCACTTTGGTGCGGGCTGTAGGTAGGGTAATGGTTAAGGGTCTATGGCGGAGTGGATACCGAGAGTCACCGTTTTGTTGAGTAAGTCCTGCAAGGTTCGTATTTGGGTTGTTTATCGTCTGGAATAGGAAGGTGAGGTTGAGTCTCACTCTTCGTAACCATAGAGGTTCAAGACCAAGAAGTTTACAGCGCTCACGGTAGTTGAGAGTAGAGGGGCAAAGCAGGCGCTTTTTGAATGAGCGGTGTACTTTCTCAATTGCTAATCGGTCACTCTTTCTGTAGTTGGTAAATATTATTGAGCAGTATTCCAAAAGAGGTCTAGCGCGTACCTTGTATAGAGTGAGTCTGGATTCGTTTACGAGCATTCTCTTGCAGGTATGACCAATGAAGGATCTAGCTTTTGCTACACTATAGCTGGCTTGTTCCGAGAAATTTAGTGAGCTTGAATAGTGGCTGGCCGAACAACCTCCTCGTGGTGCCATTTGGGTAGTTCGGGTTTACCCCCTTCCAGCAAATAGTTCGGCGGCAGTGTTCCAGGACGTGGTGGGTTTTCGCCTGGCAAGCGTTCTCCCTATAAAAAGCCACAAATGTCCGTTTAACAACCCTGTGACGTGGCGGTTGTGACTCGCCACTAACTAAAGTCACCCATTGCTTATCCGGACAATCGCTTCAAGTCCACAGATATCAAGCATCCATTTAGCACTAGCGACACCTTCAAACACATTCAAGCAAAACGACAGGAAACATTTACAAATCTCATAAACAAATCTAAACACGCCTACATGCAAACTTACATACGTTCATACATAAACCTATGCGACAATCCCATTGTTCCATTGTACATTAATTTATCACATTTTGTACTCTTAACATGATCATGCCTGCGCAGGCGTGCCTTGCTTATTCGAGAATACACAATCTATTTATTTATTTATTTATCATGTACAAAAATGCAATATGCTGATCATGCCCAAAAGGCGTGTCCCGCTTTGTCGAGAATAAAATATTTATTTATTTATTGTTTGACAGTTGGCTAGTGAGACGCCATTCAGGGTTAGCGTGCTAGGTGGTACAGTGCATCTGTAGGACAGGGCGCTGCACTTTGCAGGAGAGAAGTCAAGCTTCCATGTGTTACACCAAGTGTTTAATGCTTTACGGCCATTTTAAATATTAAGAAGACCGCTCCTTAGGTTACCCGGATCAAAGGAGAATACGACTTTTATATCGTCGGCGAACAGGTACGCGTTTCCATATTCAAAGACTTGAAATACGTCGTTGATGTAAAGTAGGAAGAGTATAGAGCCGAGTACACTTCCTTGGAACACACCACTCGTAACTGGTTGAATCTACTAGTTGATTCAATATGACTCAAGACCTTAAGTTGCTGGCCGCGGAACCCGGGTACATCGTCGTCAAAGATTTGCAAGGATGCACAACTGTTATGACCTCAAGTGAAAAATGCATGAAAATTAATGCTCATTTAAAATTATTTTCTATTTTTGAAATGGAATAAGCTTTAGTTTTGATGAGTGGTTATGTAAGGGCAAAATAAGAGTGTGTGTAAGAAAGGTGCGTGCTGTAATCGGCGCTAGTTTAGCGGGCGATAATGGCAAACTCAATGTGAGGAGATTTACAAGGTATTTACATTCAGTAAAAGGTGCCGTGCTATTGCAGTAGCATGAGCTTGTGAACCTTCTAGCTCTAAGCAGCATCTTAAACTGTAAGTCGGTCTTTGTGTAGACTAAGCTGTGCATCCACTGCTTCAGCAAAACGCTGTCCGCCTTTTTCACCTTTGACAGACTGCATTTGCGTGAAATGTCTCGCAGGAAATGGAACCGACATAACATTACATGGCACCTGGATATCCCAACTTTAATGTCTTCATTTACCACAGGCACCTATCCATGACTATTGTCTTCGCTGAGTTAGCGGTGGGTAAATTTTCTGACATTCCCCGAGCAACCTGTAGGTAACTACTTGCCGTCTCATTGGGCATCAAAGCGTAAAACAAGCTGCGACCTATACCGAAACCGTCAATTAGCATGCAATGCCAAAGAATGTAAGCAGCACATTTCACCTGATGCTTAGCATCTGCAAGAAGCACGTACCCGCTTGTCGCCACTACGGAAGTCATCGATGCAGGAACGAAAAGTAGAAATCGCACCAGCGAACCATCCCTTTCTATATTCACAGTGTCATTCATACACAACAATTCCGCAACCGCGTTTACATCGTTCCTCGTAGATATCCCACCTAAGCGATGACGGATAGAGACGAGGTCCTGTCGATTCAATCGTTTGTTATACCTTTCCAACAAATAGCCCCGCAGTTCTCCGTTATTACGGAAGGATTGCATCAGATCAACCACCTGCCGCTCCGCCTTGGAGGGCAGGCACCGATTACTAACGTATAAGGTTGGACTGCCCAAGGGAAAATTATGATTATCCAGCAAACAGTGAGCGCCTATCTCATAGGAAATGCCCTTCGCACTGATGGTCATGCTCGATTAACAACAGAGGCTGACATACTTATGCAACATGAAGCACACAGCAAACCACGTTCGCACTTGCCGACTGCCTCTTCTCCTTTCTTGTTGCAAAGGACACAATGATATTGTACCCATTTGTACCGCATTCCTTCGGGTAGCTCTTGACTTGAACTGTTCTTATACGACACAGCTTTTTCAGCGGCATATTTGTAATAACTTGTCGCCATCTTAACTTGAAACCGCATCAAATCTTCCTCGATTTCATCAAATGCCTAATAATATTGGCAAAAAGTAGCGCAGGACGCAACAGTATCATCCACAGCCACTGCAACCAGTGCAGCGAAACCGAAACACCACCACACTAAAACAAACACCCTTCCCTACACCGTAAGGTAATCTACTACTATTTTCATTTCCCCTAAATCAATATACATTTAATAAATCAATAGCGAGCCTTAACAACATATTTCATCACATTTCTCCATAGCAGTCAGTACACAAAACAGTGCCGCCTCCAAATTACCATCAGCTGCGTTTGATTAATCCAACGCTGTCGATAGGTGTCCTCCATATATACTCCGCTTCCCTGCAACGTGGCTGTCTCAGGACAGCCAGGATGGTATAGGTACATCGATCTAGCGACGTACTATTTAGATGACATTGCTCCGCTGGATGGCGGGAAGACGGCGTCGCCCTTTATGTAAGCTGTAAGCCTGACGTCTTGAACACATGCTTGTTTCAGTAGGCAGACAAAACTGTTGAAACTCTGTCGGCTGTGCTTAGCACATACTCGGCTCCGGTTACCGTTGCAGTTGTGTATAGAAGCCCTGGGAACGTATGCAAAAACGTACTTGAATTTAGTCACTTGCGGTCCGCAGATAAGTGTTTGGTGATGGGCGACTTCTACCTCCCGGTATGCTGAGCATATCTTTCTTGCCAAGCAGCGTCAGACATATTTGGCGCAGCTCATATTTAATTTCGAGTGGGACTGGAACGATAGGAGAATTACGTGAGTGTTCCAACGTCCCGCCGCAACCCCAGGCAACCGACCGACGCAGTAGACAGGTCAAACGTCCGGTCCGTTTTTCAGATTTTGTAAGCGTTTGCTATTTCCATTAACATGTTTTTTGTCTTTAATGGTTATCCTGCGTCTCAATCACAAACGTTTTGCAAAATCAACAACATAAACCCAAAACATTTTGAAAACCTAAAAAGCGTATTGGCTTTTATCATGCATGCCATGTTCTCTCTCCTGCGTAAAGCCACTTCCCCGACCCTTATCCACCCATCTGAGTTCTACTTTCAAGAAACCCAACCGCCGGAACTGCTTAGGCAACCCTCGAGTGACTCGCTAACCGGGTCAACGCAATCCTGGAGTGACCCTCCAGCCGTCCCACAACCCCCTTCCTCACTCAGGGAACAGACAGTCGCCCTCGACCGCAGACACCCACAAACGGATTGGTCCCCAAACGCCGCCTAGGCATTGCCGACGAGGACGCCTGGCTTTCTTCGTGGGACGAAGACCATAGATCAAGGTGCGGTGGGGGAGTGACACCTCCCAAGCGCACCGTCGGGGCTGCAGGAAATGGAAGGTCCTGTCGGCCTTTTTTCTGGACTAGCCAGCTTTATGCAGTCCGACCAGCCCGCCCCGACGGCCCACCGCTGATGCACTCTGGTCTACACGATCGTCATAAATAATAACTAACAAAAACCTGGACCCAGCGAAAACTGCTACACCCCCACTTTGGAAGCCTTTACTTAAGCCCCTGCAAACATTCGCATCCACACTCATCTTCCGTTTCCTACACTAACAGCTCCATCGAAGACTTCCATTATTCAGCCTTCTAGGGGGAGGCCCTTGTAGTGTACCGGAAAACAACCTGTTTCAGTATTTTGTAACATTGGATTTTACGGTTGTTTTAACCTTCAAAACGTCTATTTGTTTTACCGACTGCACATCCGTGAACACAAACCGTGTTGGCGAGTACCTCGCTGCACGTTTCTCGCTCTGTCTGATTCGCTTCCTATTCTTGTAGCCTGCACAATACACGTTGGGTTCAGCCGCCTCCGACTTCTATACCGTCGTATATGACACGTCTTAGGTGTCATTGCTTACTGACTAGTATCCCAGGCTCCGCTCAACAATTGTAAGCCGTCAAGGCTCTATACGTGCAGTGAAATTGTACATGTAGTCGGTGGGTAGCATATTCTTGCACGTGTCGGATAAAAGCTGAAATATGAGTCTAGTCGACTTGTCAGTATGTAGTTGCGGGCATTGACTTTATGCAGTGGCGAGTCACATCCGCCACGTCGCAGTGTTGTTAAACAGACATTTGTAGCTTTTTATATGGAGAAGGCTTGGCAGGCGAAAACCCGCCACGTCCTGTAACACTGCTGTAAAGCATGTTGAACACTGATGTATAACTGGCAAAGCCGCTTGACAACTGATTTTATATTTGGTTATTCGCAGTCGAATAGCTTCCAATTTCCTCAGTCTGCTGGACAGATAGTTTGCTTAAGGCCGCCATAATTGTTGCTGCCGGTTGAGGATGGAAACCACACGAATAGTTGCCTTCTTCTGTGTCCAGGTGAGCAAAGTTTCCAACTTTGTTTCTGGATTTTTCAGATGTATACTTTTTGGGAGGGTGAAGATGCGTCCAGCTATCCGTACTGGACAACGGTTGTGATGGTGATTGCAGTGGAGTCCGTTTGGTATACCGCCATGCTCCATGTAGGCCCTGGTCGGTTATTACGTCCTTCGGACGGAATCTGTTCCTCAGTCCAAGCCCAGGTCTCCAAGCATTTCCGGACCTATGAAAAAAGGGAAGTGAGGGACAACCGAGAGAAGACCGCAAGAACGGGCGTGGAGTTAAATATTGCTAAAGTTTTATGTTACAACAGTTGGTGTTGAGACAAAATCATGTACACTACGCAACAATTATTGTGCCGAAATTGCCTTTTGAATGTCCTATAGAAGCAGTGGACGGATGGGTGGATGGCCAACGTCTACGTAGAAAAGAGCGTTGTACCAGTTAATAATCCACGAAGTGTCAATGTACTATGAAGCAACAATTGCATCAGGAGAGAGGAAAGAAAGTTGGAAGACTAGTGGTGATTGAATGGTGAATGAACCTCACGTAGCCAGCCTACTACGCTAGGGAGCGCAGAATAAGAAAGTTTATAAAATGAATAGTTTGCCGAGAGAGAGATCCAAAGACCAGTTGGTGGTTAGGCAACGGAAAGGTTGGATGCAGATATTCCAATAGAATAAAGGTTATAGAAATAACGGGTGGCTCTCAACAAACTCTAGACAATTGAAGATGCGTGGGGCCTACGACCACTAGCTGCTTCTAAACAGCGGTGCAGAATTCGAGACGATCGACAGATGGTGGCGTTAGGAAAGACAACCAGTAGCCTGATGTAGCTATTCCAATAGGACGCTTGGTCACTATTGTATGCCTACTGGGTCACAGAATGCTTCAATAAGCCAGCACAGGTAAGTGATACAGACATTCCAAGAGAACATATTATAGACAGACTAGAAGTGTATCCTAGTGAGCTCAAGGTTGGCGCGGAGGGGGCATGGCGCCAAAGTCGAATGGCTGCTAAGTGGTGAGGAAGCTAAGAGCAGCGACAGACAGTGGCGCTACGAGAGAGAGTATCAGTTGTCAGCAGACATTCGGATTAAGCCTTCTAATTACCAATGGATAACTACAGTGACAGAATAAGCCGGGAAACCAGCAAAAGTATGTGATGCAAACAGTCCAAGAGAGTAAGAGTTGGAGAGATAAGGAGTGGCTACTAGCGCAAAGATGTGTGCTACCTACAATGAACCGCTGCAGCTGAAAAGTGGTGACGTAGGCAATATGAAGAACTGATAATGGTACTAAGAGCGAGAGAGTAACGGCGACTATCAATGGCATTTGGGTGAAGACTCTAGTTGCTAGTGGATACCTACCGTGTACCGGAATAAGTCAACAAACAGCAAACGTATGTGACGCAGACAGTCCCAGAGAGTAAAGGAGAGTTAATGGGTGGGACCTGTGTCCGATATGTTGGGTTTTCGGATTTGGAGTTGCTCTGGGCCATGTTCCCAAAGTTCAGCCTCCGGTGTATTGGTGTTAAATAGCTCGCAGTTAGGCAGGGTAGCAAGGTGTCTTTGTAGGATGATC
This sequence comes from Dicrocoelium dendriticum, assembly GCA_944474145.2. Classification (NCBI taxonomy): domain Eukaryota; kingdom Metazoa; phylum Platyhelminthes; class Trematoda; order Plagiorchiida; family Dicrocoeliidae; genus Dicrocoelium; species Dicrocoelium dendriticum. The sequence goes on along the minus strand of OX104065.1, from coordinate 87,903,458 downwards.
GGAACTGTGCAGTATTCTCGGCTGCCCTAACTTGTAATGGTAAAGTGTTCCAGACGCAAGCGAAGCTGTAAGGAAAGAAGTTGTTACGCACGTTGGTGCGGACTGTAGGTAGGGTAATGGTTAAGGGTCTATGGCGGAGTGGATATCGAGAGTCACCGTTTTGTTAATTAAGTCCTGCAAAGTTCGTATTTGGGTTGTTTATCGTCTGGAATAGGAAAGTGAGGTTGTGTCTGACTCTTCGTGTCCATAGAGGTTTAAGACCAAGAAGTTTACAGCGTTCACGGTAGTTGAGAGTAGAGGGGCAAAGCAGGCGTTTTATGAATGTGCGTTGTACTTTCTTAATTGCTATTCGGTCACTCTTTCTTGAGTTGGTAAATATTATTGAGCAGTATTCCAGAAGAGGTCTAGCGCGTACCTTGCATAGAGTGAGTCTGGATTCGTTTACGAGCATTCTCTTGCAGATATGAACAATGAGGGATCTAGCTTTCGCTACACTATAGCTAACTTGTGCCGAGATATTTAGTAAGATTGAATAGTGTAGCCAAGATCTTTTATGGTTTGACAGTTGGCTAGCGAGACACCATTCAGGGTTAGCGCACTAGGCGGTACAGTTCATCTGTAGGACAGGGCGCTGCACTTTGCAGGAGAGAAGTCAAGCTTCCATGTGCTACACCAGAGGTCTAATGCTTTAAAGTCATTTTGAATATTAAGGAGACCGCTCCTTAGGTTACCCGGATCGAAGGAGAATACAACTTTGATATCGTCGGCAGGTACGCCTTTCCATATTCAAAGACTTGAAATTCGTCGTTGATGAAAAGTAGGAAGATTATAGGGCCCAGTACACTTCCCTGGAACACACCACTCGTAACTTGGTTCGGTGATGATTCGAAATTGCCTAGCCTCACCGACTGTGTTTGACGGGAGACATAGGAGGAGAACCAACAATGCAACTGGTTCGATATACCGTAAGAAGACAATTTAGTTAGCAGTCATTATGAGGGACTCGGTCGAACGCTTTTTCATATCCAAGAAGCTGATGCTCAAAGCTTTCCTGCAATCAAACATGGCGGTAACATTGTTCAGGAACTCCAGCTGGCATGTTTGATAGAATTTAGACGGGAGCAATCTATGTTGAATTTGTTGATGAGGTTACGATTAGTCAAGAACCGTAGGTGCTCTTTCATGATGATCTCTCCATCACTCGTGAAGCGAATGGGGTGTGCCTAACGGGCCTGTAGTTTTCAATGTTTTGAGAGCTTCACTTTTGTGTCTTGTCATGACCATTGCATGTTTCCAAGCAGCGGGAACGGTTCCATGTTCCACGGAAATGGTAACGATGTTAAGAAGAAGGACGGCGATATCCAGGCCACCTAGAATTGGCAGAGCCGATGGGAGGCCATCAGGCTTGGCATGGAAGGCTAATTTGAGGGCTTGAATTTCCCGAGTAATGGTGCACAGGTCAAATGGTACTACGCGTAAAGTATCATTGGTGCGACTAGGAATATTAAGAGGCAGGGTCAAGTTAGCAGAGGTGAAAGAGTCGCAGAAGTAGCGGTTCGTGACCTCACATATTTCAGCTTGGTTACTGGTAACTGTGTTGTCTAGACGAATAATCGAGTTAATCGAATTCGAGGCGTGGTTGCTTCTGCGCCTCATCAGAGAATTGAGGGCTTTGATACGGTTGATAGAGTTTAGGGCAGTGTGTTCTTTGGACAGATATGCGGTAGTTAGAGAATTTCTCCACTCCATCAGGACTTCATTGATGCGAATAGGGAGGAAGCATTCTTGGGTCCTGCTTAACTTTGAACGTAGCTGTTGGAGTTTGACGAGTAGGTTGCGAGAGGAGCTTCATCCTGCGGTGGCTGCATTGTTCTTTGTTTCATTATAAGTGCAAGTATATCCAGAGAGGAAGTGAGATTTCTATATAGTACAGAACATGCAGTGCCCGCATCTGTAGCCAGAAAAATACATCCCGGCTGATGGATCTCAGAAGTAGAGCAAAGTTTGTCCAGTTGATGCGGTTGAAGGGCCGAACAGAACACGCTAGTCTAGCCACTGAGGGACGAGTGATGGGTAGTTGAAAAGAGAGCTTTACTATTTTGTGATTGCATCCAGGAAGATGGTCAAGCAAGCTAGCAGATGCATTAGCAACTCCGTTTGTAAAAGGTAACTCTAAGGTGTTATCGTGGCTAGTGTGTGCATGCAAGTGTTGAGTGCACCCAAATGCACATGTGGTGTTCACAAAGGCACGGTATTTGTGCGGCGCAGATTAGGTTTGCCATGCCACTGGTGGCATTTGAAGTCACCACCGATTATCTTATAGTGGGTAGGCAATAGGGATACTTCGGTGGAGAGTTCCACTAGACTGCTTATACCGATTGTGTTAGTATATGGAGGGTTTTACAGACAGCCAATTAAGATATCGTACTGTCCCCTACTAGTCTGAATCCAAACAGAGTCTTCCAGAGGGTCGATTGAAAATCCTTGAAATGATGGCGCCCCAAAATCGTCACGCACGTAAATGAGGCATCCGCCACCACGGTCGTTGGTACGTCCATTGCTGCGGGTGGTGTAGCCCGGGATTCGCAGCTGTGCATCGGGAGTTTTAACATCATGCCACTCTTTCTGTGATGAGCACTACCTGGGGGCCGGATAGGATAACAAAGGGGTTGATAAGGTGCATTTAATGTTTGATGGACCTTGCGTTACTGAGAAGTAGAGTGAGTGTCTCGTTGCGGAAGTGAGCAGGTGCTGCATTATCAGAGACCTAAGTAATCTGAGTGGTTTGCGTGGGTATAGTTGCTGTTGTCTAAGATGGAGTGATGAGAGTAATAAGGTTACAGAGGTCAGACAAAATCTTACGGTCCGCGTCATCATACAACACGTAGGGCTGTAGGAGTGGGTCTGCTTGGTTACCGTGCTGAAACGAAGCCGAGGAGACAGTTTGTGGGTGTGGGGAAGGTTACTGGCGATGACTAAGCTATTGGCAGGGATAGGTTGTACGAAAGCAGTAGACGGTGGAGTACAATGGGTGTGCACCCTGAGGAGCATATTTCTACCAGGTGTGGGTTGCCTGCTGCGTTGTTTGTACCGTATTACAAGACTCGGAGAGGGTTAATGGCATGTTTGCATGTAATGGTGAGTCACCTGGTTAGGTCGTCGGTTGGATGCGTGGAAGACAAGTTGGTAGGTGCGGCAAGAAGTGTCTCAGGGGAAGTGAAAACCTGCGTTACCGTTAAGCCGGGGCCGTTGAGTTGCGCGACCGGGGAATTTTGAGTACGTTCTCCTGGGGTGACAGGGACTGATAACGCGTGGTATTTATTGAAGTAGCTTTTAATGAGCCGGCGACTACGTAAGGTGTTGGAGGGGTGGGCAACGATTGCTCAAGGGCACCTGTGGGATGTTTAAGAACCTGTAAAGATGGTAGAGGGCAGCCTCGTCTAACAGTCTCGTGAGTTGTGGCGAGCCGTAGCCCGCCATATTCCATAAAAAAGGAGCGGGGATGCGTACTGACGTGTTAGGCAGTTCAGTAATCATTGGGCTTGTAGGGTGCGGGCATTTAATCGCTGCCGGCGAGGGTGAGGTGGTGTGTTTCGTTACTTTGAGTAGTGCTCTATAAGAAGCAGGTTTGTAGCGGGGTACCTACAGTTGCTTATATTTACTGTCAGTTTGATAGCACCGCGGATATTGAGGCCTTAGGGCGCAGGGTGTGGATGCGCCAGCAGACCGTGTTATATTGGACAGTCTAGGGTTAAAAGACTGGTTGGGCTGGGGGCGGTGAAGTGGGGCAGTGGTGTTGCTTGCGTTAGCGCTACCGGGTGCGGGGCGGGAATAGCGCACGTTCTGGCTGTGGCTGAGGACATTGGCTTTTATATGGCGAGCAGTTGGAGTTGGAAGCAAGTATGGCTTTCTGTGGGCGGCATGATTTTGTTCGTAGTCGTGGTCTCCAACGGTGGTACATAATTGTTAGATATTGCCTTTAAGGGTGCAATCTGTCTATTCTGAGATGCGCACTTGTTAGGTAGCGCGGAGGGTGGGGTTGCCTGTCTTCGTTGGGACGCTCACTGGGATGATGTCTCGGCACGTAGGAGTTACAAGAGGCAGGCTTTTTAACGCGCCTTCGTTTTGAGCGGTTGCGTGAGGGTTCCTTAGTAATCATTGGGGGCTTGTCATAGGTTCATTGGATGTGTTACCAATAACGTCATCTGTCTGAGGTTCGGTATTAGTGCCACACATGTCGAAAGCCTTCGGTTTATCTACCTCAGCCTCATCTTGACCGACAGCAGCTTCATATTGCACTACCGAGAGGGCTAGCGTCTTCACTGTGTTGGACGAAGTTAGTTCCGTGCTGTAGGCATTGGTTACATTTGGGTCCACGTGCTGTTGTGACCAATCAAGGTCTACTGGGAGTGAGGTAGCAAGTCCAATCGCGGTGGAGGATCCTCCCGCCTTTTGCCTAGGCCGAGGTTTATTGGTTGATGCAAATGCTCTCTGCAGAGGAGGTTTGTCCGGCTCGATCCCGATAGGCCTCAAATTCGCTGACTCACGAATAAAGAATTGTTTGGCTATTAAATTCTTGGCAAGTAGTTGATCTCTGAAAGTGATAAGTATAGGACATGAATTAAATTTGGATGTTTTTCGTAGAGGTTTAATTTCGAAGGAGTCAGGAGTCATGTTACAGAGGTTGGTGAGCGAGTGCTTCACCTTCGCTAAATTGGCTTTGTCGGGGACATTGAATATCATTACGTTATTTGTACTACGAACTCGTTCGGAACCTTCGTTAGCAATGTGTGTAAGTATCTCCCCTGCTAGTTTGAGCTCATTCACATCATTGGTCTGTGTGATTCCCGAGAGGTGAGCTAGTGGCATCATTTTTGCTAGGGCTTCGGTCAGTACAGAGAGGTTGCTTTTGAGTGCGCTCAATTCGATCTCAAGAAAATTTTATCATGTGCCTCTTTCAGTAGATCTGATAGGGTTATTCTGCAGTCAGAAGTTGGGGCTGCGTCAGTATTATCAGGTTGTGGCTTAGTTAATTTAGCCAATTTGTTAGCAGGTCTGTGCACAGACTGCCTTGCTCGCATTGCCTTACCTGGATCTGACGTGAGAGTGGAAAATCATGTTCTGTTGTCAGTGTTTACTCTAACACCGTTGCCCACGTTATTTCTCCCTAGAAACAAGATAGTATGACAAGACAGATAGTCTAATTATTCTATTGTATAGCAACAAAACGTCAGAATAACCAAAAAAGTCGAAAACGAACGGTTTCAAACTTCGCGCGGTTAAGGTTGTTTCATAAGGTTGTGAAAAGTATACTGGAAACGACTTGTATCAGCTCTTTCACCTACCATTGCTTACTTGGATGTTGTGTGTTGTTGCTGACGTGTGTCCACCAAGGGAGCGGAACAGTTGCTACAAAACCAGTGGAATTTAATCGATCTCAACGATTGGTTATCCAATTGCTACCTGAAACCTTCCTCTGCCAAGGCACCGACAACATATTCTCAGAATTGAAACAATTAGTTCCCGAGGAAACTTTTAGCAGAAAAGTTAACACAAGAGTGCCGCACGATTTAATTCCGGAATAATTTCTCTGCATATTTTCAAGTGCGTACTACAGACGTGTGAATTTATAGCATCATGAAAGGAACGCAGTTAAAATGCCAAATTGACCAAACTATACACACCTACATTCATGTCACTTTGTCATCTGTGCCCGGCCTGCTACCACGGCAAGGCCAGGGTCACAAATGCGTCTTCCTGCACACACAGAGTTGGGCCAAGTTGTTTGATAGCCACCGCCTCAGCATATCGCAAAGTTAGGGGGTTCATTGATGTATAGATAACACGGAACGCCCGCACGGGGTCTACACAGTGATTGTCAGCCAGCAGGTGGCGGGCGATTGATGAAGCTGGTTGTTTGTATGGGACTTCATTTCGCTTCCTTGGCTGCGCATTCAAGGTGGTGGACGTGGTCATCTGCGAAACGTGTTTACTCACCCACGCAGGTATGTGCTCCGTGATCCTCACCCTCAAGTGTCGTTCTGTCATGCCCACGTATTCGGCCTTGCAAATACATGTAAATTGGTAAAGGATATGTGAACGGCTGGACAGTGACAGCGGGGGTTTAACCGATGGAGTAGGGATACGATTCGTTGTGTAGATGAGTACTGGTTCCGCCGCAGGGTATACGCGCGCCACTGCGGATTTCAATCGGCGTTGAAAAACCTGGCATACGTCGTCGCCCTTGAATGGCAATTGCAGGGTTACCTTCATTTTTGGTACCGTAGGCACACACGTTTTCTCTTTCTCAGCACTAAACTGAGCGATGAAAGACGGAGGGTATCCATTGTCTACGAGGGTGCTGGTTATCAGCCGCACCTCTTGTTCCAGCGTGTCAGCAGTGCATATTTTTCTAGCTCTGCTGAACAAAGTCTTCACTAGACCTTGTTTGTACCTCTTGGGGACAAAACTGTAGAAGTTCAAGTACTGTCCCTTCCACGTTGGCTTGCGGTAAACCGATCTGCGTACTGAACCGTCACTTCTACGCTCGATCAGGATATCCAAGAACGGCAGCGTATCATGCTGTTCGTGCTCCGTTGTCACTTTAATGTTTGGGTGTAAGCCATTCAACTTAGTAACCAGTTGAGCTAAATGATACTCGCTGTCGCAGATTAACAAAATGTCGTCAACATACCTACGAAACAACACTGTTCCATTGATCTCGTCTCTGACCTGACTCTCGAGATGGGCGACAAAAATGTCTGCTAATACCGGTCCCAGTGGACTGCCCATTGCAACACCATCCACTTGGCGATAGCCCTTTTCTTGAAAATAGAACTTGACATTTGATGTACATAACAGAAGAAGTCGTTCTAATTCCGAGACTGGTATGCCTATTTCTACTTGATTCTCGACCACATGATTACAAATAATCTGAATCGTCTCTGTTAGTGGCACATTGGTAAATAGTGAGATGATATCGATGCTGGCCATGAATTTTCCTCGCAATTCAATACCATCCAGAAGTTCCACTAACTCAAACGTATCCCTTAGACTATGTTTAACCATTGATCTTTTAACTGGCTCCAACAGTGCTACTAGCCACTTAGCTAGCTTGTGTTGTGGGGAATTACTCATGGACAGAATCGGTCTCAGTGGGACACCCACCTTGTGCAATTTTGGCAACCCATAAAGCTGTGGTGTCTGAGTACCCCTGGGTCTTACGGATTTTGCAGTCGCAGCAGTTATGAAATTTCCTTCTACCAACGTTTGCAGTTCAACGTTTATTCTTTTCTCCAAATCCATCGGGTTGTTAGGCGTGTCGTCTGGTTCGAATTTAGTACGGTCGCTTAGTACTGTCATCATCTTTTCTATGTAAGCCGATTTGTCTAACACTACAGCACCTGAACCTTTGTCTGGGTGAAGGACAACCACCTTTCCCTCTGACCTGAGTTGTTTTAAGGCCTCTAGATGTTTGGCTTCGAGGGGAGATCTTTAGTACGCACTTGAAAATATGCAGAGAAATTATTCCGGAATTAAATCGTGCGGCACTCTTGTGTAAATATTCTCAGAAGTTGCATCTTTGGTTCAGGACTCGAGTGGACATCGTCAAGTCACAGCGAACCTTGAGTATCCGCGATTTAACAGTTTCCAAACATGAACCCGTGTCGAGTTGACTACATCTAGTTGTAATAAATCTTGCATCATCGTCCCTATATCACCATGTAGAAGACGTCTTCTGTAGTTCAGATCGCCACGGCGACGACGATTGTCCAGAGAGAACAAGCTTATTTGCTGAAATCGAAAAAACTATGACAAACAACGCAGCACGGATAAGGACTTTGCTCCACGCATCTGAACCTGTTCGATTATAGCGCAATAAACTTTGCTGGTGGCCGTATAGCGGGTAGTCCATATTTCAATATTGGACAGAAGAGGGAAGGTAACCGGAGCTTGAAAGTCTCAGTTGTCCTTTTGAGCATGATTTCCCTATGACGCGGAGTACCATGATACCATTGGCGACTTTTCGCCATAGAACCGGAGTGGTTTTTAATTTAGGGGATACAAACACACCCAAGTCCTTTTCAGAAGCAGCATTTTTCAGCTGGATACCAGCCACGTGGAGGAAGCCAAGTGGTTCTAGAGCTACGATTGTAGGAATACGGCAGTAATGCTGGTTCATTGACTCATTGACTCGCAGAGAGCAGAAGAAAACACCAGGTCAGCCCAACTGCTTCCGTTTGATTCGTGGCACTGTGTTTAAACGCTTTTCGAGGTTCCGTCGCAATTGCAGAGGCAGCCGTAAGATCCAGCATGCTCATCGAGTTTTGTCTAGCAGCCGCTTAAAACTTTCTTTGGAGGGCGTGTCCGTAGTTTCTTCCAGTAAGCTGTTCCAATACTTTATCACGGTAGTGGATAGGATGACGTCTATGCGAATTCTGTGCATTCTTCGCTTAAACAGCTTCCATTTGTGATATCGTATGGAACAGTCATGGTATGGCCGGAAGAATTGTTGTGACTCACTTCCAAGTTCCATACGGAGGATGCGCTTAAAGTGGGTGCGTTCACTCGGCAACGGCGGAACTCAAGTTAAAACGGAGTTGGTTACTGGAGTCAAGTGGAGTACGGGAGATCAAGCAGCCCCAGAACAGCTTTCATTGTACTCTCTGAACCTTTTCCAGCGGAGCGTATTCAAAATTTTAAAACAGCTGGATAGCTGGTAGACCATATTCTAAGCCTGGATGTACGTACCGTGAACAGAGTAGAAAAATCACTAGTCATTCGAGTAAATGAGCTTCTTAAGGCACCCAACAGTCTCCTTCCAGTGAACACCTTTTCAAAGTGTCCTGCATCCTCCTTAGGTCAGAAGCCACACTAACCCCGAGATCTCTCTGGTGCGTGGTATTCCTGAAGAGGAACACACAAAGGTGGTATGTAACGTACGGTTTAGTGCCACCCATTGAGCGAAGGGCACATTTATCTCGGTTCACTGGCAAACCACACTAGATTGCACATCCTTGTAACATATCTGGAGCCTCTTGTAATCCGTCCGCATCTTTAAAGCTGGATACTGTTAACCTTAACTTGCGGTCATCAGCATAGACTCAGCAGTCAGGTTGAAGTGCACTCGCCTGGCTGTTGGTGTACAGGTTGTAGTGATCTGGTCCAAGCACTAATCCTTGTGGAACGCCATTGGTCACAGACACAGGAGCAGAGAGGGTCTGGTTTACTGGTATGCCCATTGTCCCACCTCTTAAGAAATCGGTAATCCAAGTGCAAAGCTTTCCTCTAATGCTGACTCACTAAAGTCTGTGTAGAAGTCGTACGTATGGAACCATGTCAAAGGCTTTACCGGTCAATGAGTAAAATGTCAAGCTTTTTCCGTATATCTAGGGCTTCTGTCCATGTTTCACTGGCAATGAGTAAAGTAGGCTTACATGAGCGTGGTCTCCGGAAGTCAGGTTGAGTGGGTGAGGTGATGTTTAGGTTCCCACAGTGTAGCTGGAGGGTGCCCTTTTCTATTGGTTCCATGGTTTTGCATACGACTGATTTCAGGTCAATTAGCCGGTAGTTCTCTGGGTCTCGGTGGTTTCCCCTAGTATTTGGGTCGGACGGTACCTGCTTTCCAGCCTGTCTGTAAACGGCCGACTTCAAAAAGTGCCGAATTACTTGGAAATGAGTGGCGGGCAGGTAGTCATCTATCGTGTTGTGGAAGCTAGGGTGAAAGCCGTTTGGACCTGAGGGGAACTCGGGTTCATTTTGAGGCGTAGCTTAGTGACCACCTTAGCGTGAATTTCAATCTGCGCCAGAGAACAGAAGCATGCGAGGAAATAGTTGCCAAACGGCGATGTGTTCACTGCGTAGATGGATCAATATTGCTCAGCCTGCAGGCTTGCTTTTTCTTCATCGTCGTGGAGGACAGTGATTTCTATGGAAGAGGATAGCGCGGGGATTACACCACCCGTTTAGGCATTTCGCTTCAGGTGAACAAAATGCTTTGTATTGGCTTTGGATTACCTAGCCGTCCATGGTTGGGAGGTAAGTGCCATTTAACAGGTCAATCGTACAGCAAATCGAGTGCCAGTTATACTTTTTCCGACCCTACAAGCCAAGGTATTTTGACTATATTTTGGGATCATCAGCGTAGGTCTAGCATTCAGTTGGAAGCAACTCTGGAAGCTACCATTTGCGTAATTTGTGTTTTATTGGGTTGATGGTGTTTAAATCTATAATGGTTTTCCATGCACCGGATCTCTTTTAAATGTGTTATAACGCTTGTTTTCAGCTTTTCTACGTTGCGCTGTTTATTCACTAGGACCTACTAGAACCGCTATCTATAACCATATTTTAATGTTTGTCCATACTTATTGGTTTCTTAACATACAAACAACCGATCACAAACAATTGTAAACTACATCATCCATGCGCACTAGGCGCACCACGCAACAGCCACTAAATTATAGGTTCTCTGTCCCTATCGCTTCAACCTACCCGGGTTAGTGTGGCCGGTCCGCGGGTGTCACGGTAACACGTTAGCTGGCAATGAGTGGATAAGGTTTGTTTCCGGTTATCCTTACCCATTATTGCTTTCCAACACCTTTCCTTCACGCTTTTGTGCTTCCTTAGCTGCCTCCTTTACGTCGGACTCTTGCTAGGAGAATGAGTGTCCAGCCGTCTACTAGGTATTTGTTTTGGTTTGCTACTCTACAGGTCTATTAGGGACCGTCATATGTTTAGGCACGAAAGAGCTTGGAACGCAAGACGGGAGACATGCTACTATTATAGGCACTTTTATCCAACATGTTTGTGGCTGCCTACGCCCTCGGTTAATATTCCGACCTTAAGAATACGATTTAACCTCAAAGAGCCAACCTGCTTGCTACATATTAATACTCTCCTGCTTTCCGACTGGCGCGACCTCACCGGTCAAGCTTCGGCTGATCCGGCGGTCTGTTCACATTACCGCCGGATAACTTACCGGCATCGGCATGCCTTTGTCAGTTTCCTAGCCCATCCCTTTCGGAGAACCCAGCTATGGCGCAATACACTGCTGCCACCCATTGTGAGGAAGCCGCCTTGCGCGTTGACCACACCTGACTCCAGCGGCGTGGCTTCGTAATCTGCAACGGTCACACACTAATTTGAACCATTATCTCCCAACTTTATACCTTTTATCCTCAACCACCCTACGTCTACAATCCACCGAGTTTCTACGACTACTCCTATAAGACACCCATCTCTCTTATTTCCGCGTCTAGGCTATGGACCGTTTCTCACTACAGAAGCAACACGTCCACCACAGCTTGTCTTTTACTGTCATCTATCTGCTGTACTTTCACCACTATAACCTCAACAGCCTTACCAACGTTAATGTACTAGTGTCTGCCTTCCACCAACTTCCTACAAATCCCGACCATATAAGACGCTGAAACAATGCGTCGCTGTCACCCATTCTGTGCAATATGTTCGTTCCATCCCCAGCGCACCTAATGCGTCTACCCTAGTATTGAACCAATGAGTCATGTTGGCTTTACGACCCCTCTTGCACCATTTACCCCTTCTTCCTTTTCATCCCTAGTTTGAAACAGATCATCCGCTCTTAATGGAACCGTTAGCTGGTTATTTCTCATGTTATCTATTACTTACTTAAATACCAACGTTACATGGTATAGAGGGTACAATAGTTCACGCACCGCTGAAGTTGTTCTTTTGCCCCACCACGTTCCGGATGTTTTTCTTTTGCCTGTTTGTTTATCTGCATTTGTTTACTAGCACCCAAGAAATCGTCCATCCTTGCGGCCCCAACAGTACACTACAGACCTACGGTAGCGGCGGGATCAAAATGGAATTAGGCTCTAACCAAGCTAGTCGCGGATTGCAATAAGAACACACAAACTGGAATTCGAACGTTGCAGGTATAAATTCTGGATCAATTAGTGAGAGAGAATAACAATCTTCAACCATTTAACGTCGTATATAAATCAGCACGTCCTCCGCAGTTTGAATGCGACTTCGGGTTTCTGTGCTTCGGTTGGGATTTTGGTTGCAATCTGGAGGACCTTCTTGGAGTCTGAATCTGCTCAGAACGCGCAAAAGAATCTGAAACTGAATGGGTAGTAGTATTTTTGGTGCACTGAATCGAAGGGCAACCGCCTGGAACCCTTGCAATGGACCTGGTCAGCGTGCCGTTTATGTAAATAGCAGACATCCTGATCCAGTATTTTAATCATACGACTGACAATTTTGTTAACAAGGATACCAAAGGAAGGGCCATAAGCATTGCTACTAAGAGAATGCCTAAAGCATCGCAAAGCACCTAGCAGGCAGCCACAAGGGATGTTGGAACAGCATGGTGTTGCAGTTAGCCTGAGAACTGTACGAAGACGACCTTTGGACCCTCGACTCCGAGCTTGCAGACCTCTAAAGAAACAAACTTAGACAAAGCCAATAAAAGAAAGACGACAGGAATGGGCTAAGCAGCTTCAGCACTAGTCCAAAGAAGACTAAAAGCGGCTAAGAAGCGGGTTTATTTTCATAAGTATTTTCCAGATAAGTTGTGTCTACATTACTTTCCTGTGTTTTCTGCGTTTTTCTGTGTTTCATTTCAGGTGGTTTTCAGCTAGGTGTGCATCATCCGGTGCACTGACCCGCAATCTCTGTCTATCTGCCGATGACCTTGCGAACAGACGAGGGAAGACTACAGCATTCAACTTGTCAAACATCCCACTTAGTTCATGATAAGGACCTCTACGAGCGTCAGTGGTGCTTTGTAGTCCTCCAACCTCCAGGGCTACGTGAACCAACAACCGTACGAAGAACCACTGGAGCACCAACTGAGACCACAGCTGTGTGAATTGTCAAAGGAAAAAGGATTCACAGGGAAGGGAGACTTCCTTTTCGTGCATTACAGTGCTCCATGTCACAAAAGGTGTGACTTCACGCCAGTTCCTTGAGGGTTGTGGTTCAGCAATGTTACCATGGTCTGGTAATAGCCATGACATGAAACCACTAAAGTATTTATGAGCAATTCTAACGTCAGCGTTAAGAAAAATTATTACCAACTAGAAAGTGTTCAATGAACAAATTGTAGAGACCTTAGCTCGTAGGGAAAGCGTGCCTGTACCTTGCAAAATCTCCTTTACTCCATGATTTCACGGGTTAACGCCTTGACAATTGCCAAAGGATTGTTGACGAACTACTAAATATGATACTTTTTATTTCATATATGTTATGTTTGGCAAATATAACCACCTTACAGTTACATCATTTGATTTCTACAGGGTATGCGAAGAAATATGAAAACATTCGCTATTTGAAAAACCATTGCTAATAATTTGGCATTACTGTACCTAGGCTTTATAGTAGAGGAGGCAGCGTAGGATGGGGATAGTGGAATTGGACGCACAGTTCTTTATGCTGATGGGTTATATTCTCTGTGCTTAGTCGAAAAGACAGACATGTATAGCGAGGGTGAACGAGTGTTAAGTTGCGTAGGCTGTGTCCGGGACGTTGTTTTCGGATTTAAAGGTGTTCAGTGTCCTGTTCCTAAAGTCCGTATTCCGATATATTGGTGTCAAAGTGCTCGCACGCAGGCATAGGATCAAGGCGTTTATGTAGGGACGGTATCCAACTGAACTTATAATTAAACACTTGTTAAATTTTGGTCTTCCGCCGAGGACAAACTCACCTTATCAAAGTGGATGGGGAGGAAGAACTCTTTTTAACCACTTGGAAGTACTGTGTGTTAGGAATCGTATGACTTTACTTCTGGAGTCTCCCAAATTTCGTCTGTTTAGACAAGTGTTGTGAGAGTAGGGCCAGCGACATGTGGATGCACTGTATGCAGAAACTTGTGACACAATTATATCGGCTTTCGCTAAATATACCACGCGATGGGATTGAAACAAATGTTTGTACTGTGAGATACTGTTTTCCCAGGCTTGTACAGCGGCCGAAACACATGTTCAACTGCTACATTGAACACATCCATCCGCTTATTCCCAAGTGTAAGGTACAAGAGATTCCGCCCGACAAATATGCAGGGGTGATGAAATACAGTGCTTAATGGCAGCCACAGCCCAGAGGAAAAATGGTTATCGCTAAATGAGTCAGATACCACGTGGGAGAATGGTTGTCTAGTTGTGCGCCAAATGGTGCTTATTAGGCAAACGTTATGCGAATTTATTGCACAGCCATGCTTCGATGCGGTTCACGCAGTTTCTAAACCATGGACTCCAGGTGCACCTCGAAAACACTTTGTGCGGCCACCTACAACCTGCTCTTTTGCTGGGTAGCCGGAGAAACCAGCTAACAAAAACGTGGTAAAATAGGCCAAGTAGCCCGCGTGTGCAGATCGGAATCCGCCCCATCAACGAATCTCTCTCATTCGAGGCGCTATAATAGGCCGCTGCTGCGGAGAAAAGTGTTCTGGAAAGCCCAGACGACGATCTGCGTTCCTCTTACTTGAATACCGTCTCACCATACAAGGGCTCTGCATATACGGGTTTTTTATGATAGAGTGTGAACCGGTCGATTTGGAACTGGGTGCAGGGATTGCAGTGTGGAGCAGAGCATTCGATTAGGTATGCCTTATTTTTCTCCAAGGCTGTCTCAAAGGGGTCAGCCACGGTGATCGGGCAATGCAGCCCTTAGGTTTTGTCATATACTGGAACTGCCTCTATGGTAACTTGCTAAAATTTTGTTACAGCGCATCGGAAGGATATGCAGACAGCATCACTGGCTGCAAGGGGACAGGTATGTAATAGCACCTACTAACTGGTGTGACGTCGCGCAATTGCGATCCAAGGTAGACCGAAGCTTGTTGCTCATACATCTAAGCGGGAAGTTCACGAACTGACACAGGCAATTTCAACCTTAGCACGTGGAGATCCGAACCGGAAATGCCTACCGCCGAACTTCATGCTAGATCAACGTAGCAGGCTTCAAGGAGGTTGCAGCCACCAGGAATTAGACACCTATTGGCAGCCTGAGTACGAATATACTCAATAACCACCCTGGAGGTACTTCTAAGACTTAGATATAACACTAAGATTGTAAACTGATCAGAGGAAGTGCATACCATGGTGCAGCGGGCTACGTCAGTTGGAGCGGGCGACTTGAAAACACAGGTCCTTAAGGTGGCAAGCTTACAGCTCACCTAAAGCGCAACGCCCTACCTTGATGGCAAATGTTGCGAGCACACTAAGCAGTGAGTAGCCACGGAAAATACCTCACGGTCTGTGATAGCCGGGTAAAATAGATATTAGCTATAAGAATGGTAAAGATAAATTATCAAATACAATAAGAATAGGGATGGTCTTAGCTTGTACATAGGGGCAATCGCTGTAAATATTTGGCATCGAACTCGGAGATGGAGCTTGTTGTGTACGAAAAGTCAAATAGACGCACCGAAATAAAATAGTCGCAACGATAAACCTTCCTCTGTAACTTGGAATGTATCTAATGACAAGAGTGCATTAAGGTGCCGCAAGGCGAAGGAGGAACCACTAGGGAAGCAAAGAAATACGCACTTAGGTGTGTATGTCCGGTGTTGTACTTGGTACATGTCTGTCTAGTCTAGACTTCCAGCAAGCTGGCCGAATACACCATGGGGCCGGTGCACGGAAAACTCAGGGGCAAATGCCTTAACAAAGCCTGTGTTAGGTAAGGTTTTGCAAAGCCAAAATCTGCGAATGCGTTGTGATTAATGATAAGGAGGTAAGTTCACAGGCCTTGCAAGCACACGATGAACTATTGAGGAGGTTGGTACTTCTAAATGCAGTGAGCCATTCGGCGTCACAATCCAACTTCAAACCTGTACAGATTAAACGGGACTTGCTCACAGCCAACCTGACTTTACAAATCAGTGGGCGTACTAGGGTGAAATAGATGGGGCTAGGAAGCAGCAAGCGTCAGGGTTCTGAATCCGGTAATGGATGAGCATTAGCAGGTAAGGCTGTTACGAAGAAATGGGAGTGAGCCACAGGTTAGGTGGCACTGCGGGGCCCATCCGTCTCCCTAGAGTTAAACAGACCGAGATAGGAAACGACAGGCAACGTCGTCGGGAATTGAGAAGGGGATACTAATAAGAATGTAAGGCCGCAGAAACCTCAAGTATATGCTGAAGGTATGAGTATAAATGAAT
>OX104065.1:87590616-87886815 GCA_944474145.2 Dicrocoelium dendriticum | reverse complement strand
TTGGCAAGTTGAACGTTGGGCAATGAATAATGATATATAATGGATAAAAAGCGGGTGCTTACCATGGCCTGTAGGGCGGTTAGAGTGAGAGAAGATAGATCAAGGGATAATGGAATCGTCGGTTCGGGAGCTTACACATTTAACAGCACCGCGGTGTAAAGGGGGTTTAAAATTACCATGTGCGCAAACAAAGCCATAAGGGGAGTGATTATTGGTCAAGTAATAAGCGAGTAAAAACATAAAAATAGCAAGGACAACACTCATTCATGTGCAGCCACCTCTGGTCGATGGGGTACAGAAATCCAGTTCCTACAGTAGTAGCGTTTTGCAAATAGTGCGCAAGAGGTTTGTAGCGACTTATTCCTGAGTGTGGTTATGGCACTGTCCGCTGTCTGTTGCGCATTAATTCCAGCGTCTGGTGGTTATGGGCCACAGCAAGTCGTTTAAATGTGACAGGGTAGCAACAAGTCGTTGTTGTAAAGGCATAAGTTGGGTGCATTAATTACATGTTCCAGGTGGGTGTTCCAAAGCTGTGACACCCGAAGGGAGAAAAGTTACGCCGACATTCCAGTCGGGTTTACTGCTGGTTAAACCGCTGTTGCTCCATTGCTGCCCTACGTTGTGCAGTAGCGTGCGTGATAAGATGGTTCTTGGGCCACGGTTGCCACGCTTGAATAGCGTATTCCGCGTGCGGCCTAACGTAGGCGCTGAGCATGGTTAGAAAGACTGTGTTGTTAAACTTTCCGAAAGCTCTGCGGAGAAGGCGGTGGTATTGGGTTGCTTCCTTAGATGACCTTTTAGGGTGCATAAAACATGGGAAATCAGCTTGATCCAGCACGCCGCTATCGCACTGCTGAGGAGCCTTCCGTATACTTTTTGATCCTAGGTAGTACTTGTGCACACACTTGTGTCGTATGCTGAGAATGTACACTTGGTGACGTAGTATGGCAGCATGTGCTCGATAAACCACTGTACACTTCGTCCAGGTCCTCCTGTAACACTGTGTGATCCTCCACTGCAACTATACTGCGCCACACCGTTAGATCATCGGCAAACAGCAAACAGTTAGAAGATAGCACGCTTACGAGATCATTTATGAAAACCAAGAACAGGCGAGTTCGAAGTACTAAGTCCTGAGGTTCGCCACTCTGAGCTTCTATGGATTCCGATAGGTTGCTTCGAACCCTCATGTTCAGGTACCTTGTACAATAAAGTATCCTGTCCAGCGCAGAACAGGATCGCCGATTCCATATTAGGGAGTTTATGGAGTAGAATGTGATGGTCTGAACGGTCGAATGCCTTTGAGAAATTCAAGTAGGCAGCGTCGACACCTACATCAGCGTTCACAGATTCCGTCCAGCTTGCAGGAGCAACCAACAGGTTAGTAGCACAGGGTTGCTTTTCGGACCGCTGCTTCGGAACGAAAAATATGTTATTCTCCAGGTATTCCATCAAAGCTTTAACTACAATGGACTCCATAATCTTGGAGCTCACCGGAAATGGTGTTGTCCGTCGCTAAGTTGTTGGATCAGCACGGCTGCCCATTTTGTAGATTGGCGTGATGGTTCCGTGCTTCCACATCGTCGGGACGTGTATCGCGATCAGACAGCGTTGCAAGTAAATTGCTAGTGGCGCCACCAAACTCATAACAGCAACTTTCAACGCCTTCGGGCGAATGCCGTCCGCATCCGGGGAGCTGAACTAGCGCAGAGACATCAGCCTCTTCAGTATAGCTGCGGAGGTGAAAGATAGTTGACTAAGCTCTGATAGCAGCTTTATCTGCTTACGCAAGATATACAAGGATTGCTCGCTTAGGAAGTTACGGCCAACTTTTATTCCAAGGTTAGTCCATATTTTGCAGTTTAGGCTAATCCGCATGCTGTGTGCGGAGCAGGAATACCGTGCTCAACACGGCGTACATTGTTTACGTGTCAGTATAGCAGTTTGGGATTGATGCATACCATACCCATTAGACATTGTTGCTTATTCTGTTTATCCTCCCGGATGCCTTTGACACAGTGCCTGCTTTGTATTGTGTAGACCTACCAGGTATGGTCGTTCTGGGAGGCTATGTAGGTGCGTCTTGCTAAGCCTCCAAATGCCATGCATTTACCTGTCCTACTCCTGACGACTGACTTCATCACTTTAGGCCGGTAGCGTTTGGTTTCAGGTGTGCTTGCCACGAGTTTGTTAAATAGGTTGCCGAATTATTCGCAGGCGACTGCCGGGGTCTATTCGCCTAAGAACGACCCGCTTGTTGCAGCAATGAGTTCGGACAGGTAGTCATTGTTGGTTACAAAATGTACTTTCTCGGCATGAGCTTTAGGATAATCCGTGTGGCACATGCAACGTAACACTAGGGTCGCATGATCGCCGCGTCCCATGTGCGTGTTGGCTATCGCCCCCTTGACCATCATTTCTACGTTAGTGAATATTTGGTCCAATATGGATGGTCTGGTACTTCCCCTGAAGCTGGTGCGCGTAGTAACATGGCCAAAAAGCGGGGAGCCTGAAACCATATCCTGCAGGTGTGCTTTGCATTGCTCTCATGGTGTAGCCAAGGATTCTGGAGCATGCCACTTGAAGTCGCCGGTGATTACAATGTGGGTGTACATGCTGTTTATAACTTGCCTCACCGCAGCCTCCAACTTGCAGTCACTCTCAGGAGTAGACGGTGGTGAGCCCTACACAAAAACCAATAGGCCTAGGTCCTTCCTTTTCAGCCGGCTGCTACGCCAAATTGAGTCAGATACGTCGGTTTCCAAAGCGTGTATTGCTTCGCACTGCAGATTGTTACGAAAGTAGAGGGCTACGCCGCCACCTTCGCCGGCCTATACTTCGGGACAGTGGACGTGCTTGTTAACACGATTTCGGTATTCGTTATCTTGCAGCGCCACCGCGTTTCGGTGACAGCGATGAGGTCTCAAACTGCTGAGGCGTGCCGAATTCTTAATTCAGTTATTTCGCTGAGTAGACCTTGTGTCGTTGTGCACATGCGTGAGAGCTTCTCGGAGCCCAAAAGTGTATTCGATTGTATGGATGAAGCAAGTGAGTTTACGCCGATCAATAAAAGGTTATTGACTAACTGTCTTTTGGCTGGGTTGCAGTCTCACGGGAGGAATTTGGCATGTAGTCAACTATCAGATCCCCCGGCTCCCGGTGTTTGCAGGTGCTCTGCTGTTTACCCCCGGATATTATGGGTACGCGTGAACATGTTCTCGCATCAAGTTCTGCAGTTAGCCTTTTCATAGTAAGTGGTGCCTCCACTGAATGGTCATTAGAAGGTGCTGGTGTTCTCTCCGCTTTCAGACGAAATTCTTTTGGCAACCTGCTAGGCAATTTAGTCCAGTTATCTGGAAGGGCTTGTGCCGTTAGTCCTGATTGCAACGCAAATTTTAACAGCTTGGAAAAGTACCACTTTAGTTTGGTGATATGGGGATCCTTGTCAACGATGATGCGGCACCACAAGCCTAGCGGATGCCTTATGGGATGAAACGAAGATGAGACTGCGTCCAGGATGCAAATGCAAATTCTGAAGGTTAGGGCCACTACGGCTTTCCAAACTACATGCTATCCTTTTAAGTTGATGCTAGTAGCCAGACACTAGTGTCTCCAGGCAGCCAAACGTAAGTGATATGAAAGAAGACAGCGGTATTCAGAATCTGGGGGTGGGTGCCTACGGGTTGCAAGACTAAAAGCATATTCAGAATGGGGTGAGCTAAGAACGACAGTGGGTCGGATGGCTGTGAGCGCTAAAACTGCGCAGTTCTAATGGAAGGCCATTCAGATGAAACAGTGACAGGACAGGTGCTAAGGGTTATTCCAGTCTTGCCAGGTGTACTAGATGCATTCAGGTTACTGAAAGAAGCAGGCAGAGCGCAAGACTGTTATACCAGTGAAGCAGCAGATTACATAGGTCTAATTATATTAGCGCCAGTAGACTCAGTCACTGAGCTTCCGTGCACAGAACCACTTGGATGGCACCCCAGTAATACAGTAGGCTACATAAACTTCATTATGGGAGCACCCAAAATGCCGGTCATTTAGCTACTATGCCTATCACCGCAGAAGTTGGGTACCGGTAACGCCACAGTCCATATAGGTCTGATTACCTTAGCGCCAATAATCTCAGTCGCTGGGCCATTGTGCAAGGAACCAAAGGGATAGCGCCCCGATAATACATTAGCCTACATAAATCGACTTACTGTAGCACCAAAATGTCGCTCAAGGAGCCTCTAAAGATAACAGTATAGTCCTAGCATACCGGTGTATTTGCTGGCACATCACAGGTAACATCCACCCGTTTATACCGTAGGCCACAAATCTTATTACAAGAGCACCAAAAATGTCGGTCACCGAGCATTTTTACATAGCACCACCATCATCGCACAACGTTGCTACAGTGGCGTACAACGGTCATACTGTAATAGCACTATTTACGCCAGTCATCCACCATCTCTACATAGAACCACAATGTTTGTGTGTCTAATAATACAGTATGCCACCAACCTCATTGCAAGAGCGTCATAAACGTCCGTCACGAAGCATCTATATATGGCTGTTGAACAGCACTGGGACGACACGGATTTGCTCCCTAGCAACTAATAACCAAACTGTCGAGAAACATTTGGGCACAGATAAAATTTCCAAAACTGTCATTGTTCAGACAACTTTAAAGTGCTCACACAAATGTGCTTGACACGTCATATGCATCACGTCAACGCAGCAGACTCCTAAGGAGTTAGTTAGAAAGAATAGTAACAAAGGAAAGGCAATTTTAACATGGAAAATGATGGAATTGTGGCCCTAGTAAACCGCACATAGGCCACGTCAGCGGGGATCACAAAGCCACCTTCTGACATTTTACCGAATTTTTCGCTCAATGCCGCCCTTTGAGCAGTAGTATCAAGTCGACAAGGGGAAGCACACTAAACTGAGACAGGGGTGGCCCTAAGAAAGGCCACGGTTGCGTTCTCATAGATTGGCCCTTAAGCAGCTAAGCAATGTCGTAAACTTTGTCTGCAGTGGTTTGGTGATACTTGCATACGACTTGCTGTCTGGCAGGCAAAACACGTAATTCCTCCGTAAAACTGTGGTCTTTTCTGCGCAGGGTTCAGTTGCAGTGGAATAAAGCTCTACTTTGTGGGGAGGCAGATAACAATATATAATGACGTATTCAAATGCAGCTAGGACGATTGGCTGCAGTTCCGTCGAGGTGGAGTTTGTTTCATTTCATTTGATTGTATATGACTTAGCGCATAGGCATACCGGGTTCGTTGCATGTGCTATGTGACCCATATCGGTAGCTCAAAGGGCTACCGCATCACAAGCATTTGAACTATCTGCGCAGAGGTAACCAACTACTAAAAAGCACTTTCCATCGTAGGCGGAGAAGTGCATGAGGTGGAGGACTTCGGTATATGACAGGTTTGTAAATTCCAAACACCAAGGTCTACTCCGGCATGTTGTAATCCGCTAACCAGCAACTAATCATAGAAAGGTCTTCTTAAAAGGTTAAAACATATGCTGTTTACCAGCAGGAGGTTGAGTTTCCCTATTTAACATTAGTAAACGCACGCACGGTGGCCACATATGCTGGTAAACTGCACAGAAACACGTGTCATTCGCGCCGTCATTGTCATCTCGATGGCCTCGAGCTTGCACAACGAACTGCGGATGTAGGAACCTACAAGATGGCAAACCCGCCTTGCTCCAGCGTCTAAGTACACGCCCCGGAAAGTGGGTGGCGCCTGATCACACATATACAAGGTGTTGACGTACTTTTTCAGGCGGCAACTAGAACCTGCACGCAGGCGTTACCTTTACCTTCACACATCTGTTGTCCGTCCCAACTGTCTGTGCACTGAATCCGAAATTCTTTCAGTAGAACCACAGGCAGTTGCCACACTTTACACATAGCCACAGGAAGACGGTCGAAGGCATGTGTGCTTTTTTCCATTTCCGGTTGGCATTCGCGACAAGGTTGCTGTTGGTGTTCTCACAAGGTAATAATCCCGCTTGCGCGCATGTCGCCCAGGAGCGCTTGGTGCACATTCTGTAGCATATTAGGTAGCATGCCAACTAAGGATACATCTTCGGAAGTAGGCTCAGATCTCGCAGGAATCTAGAACAAGGTGAATGTCTGAAAGTTAGTATACGCGGTCTGCGTGTCCATTGTAGTCATTCGGTGAAATACATAACGTGTGTGGGAGCTATTAGTCTAGTGAAGGTAATAAAAGTTCGATTCAAGTACGTGCTTTCGAACAGCTTTGCAGATATGCAAATAGCACAACAGCATGTCACAATGGAATACGGCTTTGGCTGCGCACATTTCAGCAAACATTTTATCCATAACGACGGTGCGTACGAAGACAACTTGTCCCTGGGTATCGAGAAGTGAAACAAAAAGTTGTCTAAAGATTCACTCGTTTCCTGGCGCAGAAACACATAAAGCACTGGTCGGACATAACCCATGCAGTTAGTAAACAAGAATTGGTTTTGAGCAGTTCTCCGAGCTGGGTAATTATTTTGCAGACTTTTCGTTGCCTGACTAGGCAACATCAGTGCGGCTTCAGGGGCCTGGTTCGCAGTGCCTCGTAAGCGATTTCAATGTCCAAGTGCTTATTGATCGAGTTCTCTTTTGAATGCCAGGCTTCAATGAACTCACGTGCTTGCCGGCTTTTAGCCCTTTCGAGGATACTGTCATGCTTTAGGTCGAATTGATGGTTCTCAGCATCCATATGCACTGACATCAGGGAGTTCTGGTCGTGGCGACGTACGGCTAGGCTGTGTTCGTGTAGCCTTGTGCCAAGCTTCCTCCCAGTCTGTCCCCCGTAGGGTTTGTCGCAGTTCCGGCAGCAGATCTTATAAATCACACCAGTTTCTTCTTCTTTGCTAAGTTTATCTTTTACTTTGAGGAGTTTACTGCGAATTGTTGCTGTTGGCTGGTGTGCAACTTTGACTCCTAAAGGCAATAAAAGCCTCGCTGCCATTTCAGAGATACCGTTGATATAGGGCAGTGTTGTTCTCTTTTCAGTTGTTGCATTCGTCGAGGTGTCTCGAGCAACCTTTCCTGGTGCGAGGCAGCGTAGAATGAAGCCTTTTGGGTACGAGTTCCGCTTGAACAGATTGAAGAGATGATCTTTCTCTGCCCGTCTCAGCTGCGGTGTGCTACAGTGGGTTTGCGCTCGTTTGAATAGGGTTTGCACGCAGCTGCGTTTGTGGGCTGCCGGATGATTGCTACCGTAGTTGAGGATCTGGTCCGCATGCGTATATTTTCGGTAGACGGTTGTTTACAATCGTTCAGCATCAGTCCTTCGTATGAGAACGTCTAAGAATGGTAACTGCTCGTTGTTCTCTTCCTCCCTGGTGAATTGGATGCCATCGAACACACCGTTAATTAGTTCGTGTGTTTCCTCCAATTTGGAACGTTTGAGGATGACGAAGGTGTCGTCTACGTATCGTGCCCAAAGTATTGGTCTCGCGATCGGGAGTGCTATTTGTTCCAGCGTCTGCATCACTGCCTCGGCTACTAGACCAGAGATCGGCGATCTTGTTGGTGTACCTCTAATCTGTTCGTAAATTTGGCCATTAAAAGTGAAATGTGTAGTTAAACAGAATTCCAATAACTCCATTATCTGTTTGGGTTCGAGTTCACTGTTTGTATCAGACGACATGTGCTCCTCTAGCAGGCGCGTCATTGTTTGTTTCGCCAAAGCAATATCGATGGAGGTAAACAAGGGGGTAACATCGAAAGAGAGCATTATTTCGTCTTGTTCAATGGTTGCGGTCTTAAGTTTCTCAAGGAACTGTTCTGACGCGTTGATTGAGTGTTCCGTTCCCGCGATTAAGTGTTTCAGCCGTCTCCAGAGCTCCTTTGCAAGCCTATAATTTGGTACTCCAGGTAACGATACGATGGGGCAAAGCGGCACTCCGGTTTTGTGTACTTTAGGTAAGCCATAGAACCGCGGTAGTACCGAGTCTTGTGGACGCATCCTCTTGTGTTCCAATTTTGTGATTTTCCCCATTTGTTCCAGTTTTTGCAGAGTGCGCCTGATGTTGTCTTCTAAGCGTTTTGTCGGGTCTTCGTTTATCGGCTGGTATGTGTTGGTGTCACTGAGTAGGTGTTGTGCATTCATCATGTAATCCGATTTGCCTATTATAACAGTATGACGTCCTTTGTCGGCCGGCAGTATAACTATGCTCTTGTCTTTCTTGAGATTCTCCAGAGCTCTCCGTTCAGCGGCGTTGAATATGTTGCTTTCAGCTTTATGACTGAGAGCCGGGATGATTCTGTGTCTGACCTCTTGTTGTGCTTCAGGTGCGATGTTGCACGATTTTAGCGTCGATTCAAGTGCAGCGAGGAAGTCGATAGGATTGGAGTCCTTAATATTGAGTTGCATACCTCGGACAATCACTGCTATTTCCGCCTCCGTTAATCATCCTTTGGATATTTTGCAATCCAAGCATCGTCTTCCTTAGTTGGTTTCTTTTGCGAGATCGAATTCAGCTTCACTTCAAGCCTCCGTGTGGTGTTTAGCTTTGTCTTGTGTGTTTTGACGGCTATCGCTTTTTTCAATTTTTCGGGCAATTGTGATCCTAGTCTGGATAAGCAACTTGCTTTCTGTTCGTTAATCACCATCTGGTATTTATGCTTTCGATTGTGTGCATCTGTAATCAACAGGCGCAACATTCTTCGCCCATGTTGTTCCGTTATCTTCCAAGCCAAAGGATGGTTGATCGGAGGCCGGTAGTGCAGACTCAGCGGCAAAACCTGCCTTCGCAGGCATTCGTGGAGGAAATAGAGCTGCTCGTCATTGGATGATTGCCGACTGGCGAATGTCTCCCATCGGTGAGCAGATTTTAGCGCTTCGCGTCCAAATTGATTTGAAATAAATGAGAATATCTGTAGCTCGGGGTGTGGATGCAGATTTTGAGCAGTTCTCCGAGCTAGGTAATTATTTTGCAGATGTTTCGTTGCCTGCCTAGGCAACCTCGTCAGTGCGGCTTCAGAGGCTTGGGTCGCAGTGCCTCGTAAGCGACTTCAATGTCCAAGTGCTTATTGATCGAGTTCTCTTTTGAATGCCAGGCATCAATGAACTCACGTGCTTGCCGGCTTTTAGCTCTTCCGAAGATACTGGCATGCTCTAGGTTGAATTGATGGTTCTCGGCTGGTGTGCACACCAACCAACAGAAACAATTCGCAGTAAACTCCTCAAAGTAAAAGATTAACTTGGCAAAGAAGAAGAAACTGGTGTGATTTATAAGATCTGCTGCCGGAACTGCGACAAACACTACGGGGGACAGACTGGGAGGAAGCTTGGCACAAGGCTACACGAACACAGCCTAGCCGTACGTCGCCACGACCAGAACTCCCTGATGTCAGTGCATATGGATGCTGAGAACCATCAATTCGACCTAAAGCATGACAGTATCCTCGAAAGGGCTAAAAGCCGGCAAGCACGTGAGTTCATTGAAGCCTGGCATTCAAAAGAGAACTCGATCAATAAGCACTTGGACATTGAAATCGCTTACGAGGCACTGCGAACCAGGCCCCTGAAGCCGCACTGATGTTGCCTAGTCAGGCAACGAAAAGTCTGCAAAATAATTACCCAGCTCGGAGCACTGCTCAAAATCTGCATCCACACCCCGAGCTACAGATATTCTCATTTATTTCAAGAACTGGTACGGCTTGAGACCTTAGCGCGGTTAACGACGAAGACCATGCCTACCCAAGGCGGTTTTTGCTACGCGTTGAATCCACGCACACAACGTGCAGAATGAGCCGAAAAACTAGCAAATGTTGCTAAGGAGCAAAGCACACTCGCGTAAGTATCCTTTTAAAAATTGTTTGCATGCGCTCGTCTTGTTTCATGCTCGGAAGGGCCTGCCGCATATTGACTTGCAATGATAACATGAACTTTTACTTACATGACTCGGGCGATGGCAGCCAGCAGGGAACATTCGGGAGGTCGTAACTGGTGACGTATTCCGCGAATGTATTTTTGATACATTGTTTTATATTCTACGTTGAGGTGCTGTATCGAACGTGGTTAGCGGGCTGGTTGAATTCCTCCTCCTTAAGTGGCCAGCTTAGTTGGTAACTTTCAAAAAGGAGCGATTGCATGGATGGTTGCGGGCCAGTTGTAAAGTTAGCAAATTTAGCTTACGGCCACCTCAAGCGACATTGAGGTGAGCGCTGCAATCGGTAGCTCGAAAACGCAGGCATTTAGAAACTATGTGTTCACCTTTCACGCTGGAATACTTGTGTCATTGTTACTATTGCAGACCAACTTGACGTGGTTGCGATGCATAAATGACGTAAAGAGTGAATAGAATGCATTAAAGTTATGGAATGAAGGTCCAAGGAAGATGTGCTTGACGTCAGCCACTATGGTTACAATTCGAAATAACAGACAAAAACAACCTACTTATTCAGACTTCACTTAAACTAGCAATAAAGTTGCATTTTTACCAATTAAAGTTTTTTTTGGAAATTGTTTACATAGTGGTATTTTGGATGGCAATATTGATGGAGCTTATATTTTTATCGCCCATCTTTCTCTCAGTTCATTCTGTGCCACTACGTGGCCCGGATTCCGGTTCTAAATAGATAGATTTTTAGGGAAAAGTGGAGCAAATGACGGGAAACGAAAGACTGATAGTAATCATTGTGACCGCTTGGTGTATACCATAAAACGCTTTAGATAAACTGTTAGACAAAGCGCTACAAGAAATCATTTCCATTTTTTAATGGATGCTATCTTTAAATGCACCACTATCTTTTCTAAAGCGGTCACTTGTTTGAATTCTTGTTTTGACTTCGCGTTTCCTTCGCGTCCCTAGTTTAGGATGGAAAGACAGTAATTCTATTTGAAATGAATAACACAGAATAGCGCTCCAGATCTTTTTAAGGTTAACCATGTTGTCACATTTATTGAAGGAGAACGTTCCTTGGAATTGTCAAACATTTTAACAGAAATATTCGGTTTGGATTGGGATGCATCACTTGGCACACCATGCTTATTAGAGACCACTTCTGAATCCCTGAAGGTTTATGACCCGGACATGAATGTAGGTCTGGCTGTTCGTCGTTGCGCAATTTACAGGTTATCCTTGAAGAGGCCACATGGGAATATGTACTTGAACCGTCAGTGCTAATTCCATTAGAATGGGATACCAAACGGAACTACTTATTGTTCTTTCGAATTAGTATTCCTTCTCTTGACCTAATTGGATATACATATCAACTTCCTGTTTTTACTGTTGAATCGGAACACATCGGGAAAACCATACAAGATCGTGTTGCATTCCACAAAGCCAGATATTCGTGAGTCGTACTCGAGTAACATTTGAACTATCTATTAAACTCGCTGGCGCGTACTCAGCTTTTCGTTGTTTCATCAATTAAACAAACCAGGGTAACGTGGGTGATCAAAGAAGTCTACTAGATTAAGAGCTAGGGCGCCCTGTTTAACCGTATTTGTGCCACTGACAATCCTAAGGTGACACATATCGGACGAAGTTTGGGCTTCCAGAAATTAAGTTTAAGGAGGTTTGACATATACCTTTATTCATTTTCTTTGTTCGCATAAGCCATCGACAGTAAGCGGAAACCCATTCCCGGATCGTAACTGCGCAATACGGTTTCCTTGAGGTCGCGACTGTATTGATCACATCTTTACATTAAGTCAACGGTTGGAGCCCATACACCTACACAATATATATATATATATATATGCATATACGTATATATATGCCAACTGGATAAATTTCATTCCACCTTATTTGGTTTGTGCTGCCTACCTGAATAATCTTCTATTTACTGGACACGTTGCTTTCTCTAATTGCGCTTATCTTCCATAACTTGGTTGTATTTGTAGCATTTTAAGTAACTTGTGAGCCTTTTTTACTTATCGCGGATTCGTTGCTAACCAACTTATTTCATATGCTAATTTAGCGAAGAGTTATCTCACCGTATCCATATGCATTATTGGCTTTATTTCAATACATTTTGTCGTTTCATGTGATCGGCTGCTGCTCGTTATCGTCGGTGTGGCTGCGCTTGATTTGCATGTTGACAAGGTGCCTACCTGTCTATTACCCACTATCTCGTCCATACTGGCTCCAGAAGACAGTTGATCATTGCTAGAGAGGACGGGATGCATGGTACTTGTGGCCGTGTATGTGTTCCATGCACTCAGTGTGGAGCGGACTACCGCCCAGCCTCCGCCTTGTGTGCGCTTGATTCCCAAATACAGCGTGCTTATGGTTGCCTGCGTAGGAGTGTGGGCCGGCTCTGTTGATGGAACCTGGCTCCCATCCGCATGCCTCCCCGTCTTATCCCTTCGGTTTTACACTGGATATGGGGTGTGTTCTTATAGCTATGCGTGGTGCAACGCAAGCTACCGGTGGTCGCTCTGTAGGCGCAGGTGTCCTATGGCTGGCCACAGTGACAGGCAAATCCGAAATTGGATGTCGCTAACCATATATGCGAATATGTTGGCACCTCGCTGTTGTCGTAGTCAACGACATTAATGTAGCGCTGCACGCGCATGTTCCGGTCAGAGTGAGAGCTTCTGATAAACTGTCACCATCCTTCATTGTCTCCAGCGGTGTAAGACTGAGTTGCCTGCTGTTACCTTTCTTCGTATAAGTTTTCACTGAATATGTCATGGACACTGCGTTATCTTGGCACGAACTACTAGGCGTGGAGCTGCTCCCATGTGATCGACATTTTTACTTGGATGATGCCGACGACATTACCCATTTTTGTAACAGTTACCAAAAGTGCAATGCAACACTAGACAGATTAGCATTGGCTGTCAGTCGTTTTGGGCTATACTATGCACCGTCGAAATGCGAAGTTTCCTCTCCAAGATTGGTAGGGACCCTCCATTGTGCTAACCCTTGGTGGGGACCAGCTGAAAGTCATCGAGAAATGCAAGCCCCTACGCAGATAGGTTCATGCCACTGATCTTGTAGCTGAGTTCACGCGCCAAATAGAACAAGCTCGAGGCGCTCTTATCAATGTGCTATCTGCCACGCTGACGTAACGTCCTACTTGCCCTGATGAGCAGCTTTTACAATTTAACCGTCCGGTTAACCCTTCTGTACGGTTTCGAAACCTATCCCATCCATAATCACTGCCTTTGAAGTTCAGTTCATGTCTTCTGGGAGCGTTGTGTGAATGATGCGCGTATTCGGCATCGTGTATTTGGTGCAGGAAGATCGAGTGATCCGTTCAGCACCGTTAATTCATGCACCAAGCCCCTATAGCTGAGCCACGTTTTACACATGCTAACGCAATGACTTTCGCGACGCGCGTTATTTGTGTGCCGGAGGTGTGAATGAAAGGAGGGAGGCTAAACGATGACTTGTTTAGGAAGAAAGAAATCCCATGCTTCGAATTTAGCGTCCTTTGGTGTTTCGCGACTCTCAGACTGGGGACAGCTAGCTGATGACTATATCTAGTTGAAAGTACTGTTTGAATTGGCAAGGTACAAATCTTATTGACGTTTATGTTGCGAATGTCTTGGTCTTTCCCCTCGCGCGTATCTTCTCTCTCGATCTTTGTCTTGAAGTAGAATATATTACAAAGCAATAGATGACAAGTTTTTCTACTCTATTATGTTTAGTGTCTTGCTTATTTGTGTATTTTTTATTGGTGAACAGTAGCTGTAGTTTGTTTCTTACCTTAAGCCAATGTGTAGTGGTGGTGATGCTTTTGATGTACTACACAATGCTAAAGCGTTAAGTTTAAATCGGAAATGTATTTATGGACCGGATTTGTACTATAGATGCTATACTGGGACGGAGAGAGACACGAACTACGATCTCTCAGCGGCTGCAATTAAGATTTTATTAAAGACTAAGAACTTAAAGATAAAGAGCGGCGCTGGTAAGGACGCATAGTAATATTTCACAACCTGTCTAAAAGTGACCGAGGGGGCGTCCAAATGGGACGGATGACCATCATTCTAAGCAGAAAAGGAAGTTACCCGGCTACTATCTATTTATTTTATACACGCATAACGCGTGCAACAAACTATGTCCGCTGAATTGATCTCTGAACCGTTCTGGTTGACTGTTTTCGTGCCCCTGGTTGTGCAAGTAAGACACTTTTGATACAGACTTCAGTCAATTAAAAAGTTTTCAAGTGTTGCTTTAACCGGTGGTGTTAAAGTGCATAACACTAGGTAATGCCATCTTTAGTGATAATGTACTCATTTTCTCTTATTCTCTTATCCTTTCTACGGGTTACCGAAATACGTTCAAACGTGACGATTGGCCGTCCACTTGTGTCGACAGAGTATGCAGTAGCACATCTGGCGTTTTATCTTCATGTTAGTGTGTAAGCTTCATACAACATTATACTTTCACCAAATTTTAAATGAAGTCAGAAGTATTATGCTTAGGTTATGTTGTGTTTTTTTTAATATTTCTGTACCTTCCTTTAAATTTCATGGTTTCTGATGGCTTTATGTCTATTTGTAGACCGTCGCAAATATATATATATGTATATATATGTATGTATAATGTTTATATACATCTTTAAGTAACTGAGTGGTTTCGGTCACTCGATTGGCAAGCTTCCTAAGGAACTTTTAACCTGTTAACTCGGCTGCTCGGAATAATTTTTCCACATAGATATAGTGTATCTATCCATCTAACTGGCGTGAGAAGTTTACGTCTAAATGACTGTTGTAATGGCATAAGGTGACGTATTTCGATGACCCTGCTTATTCTAGTGAGATTATTTTTGAATAACTGTCGGTGACAGAGAAAAATAATTTTTCTGGTTAACCCTAACACCATGTACACAGAACTCAGCCCCTTCCTACCTTTTTAAGATTGTGCTGCAAGGCAAGGCTGTGCTTAGTATATTTGTTGAATGCGTTGTGCATAACTACATTTTTCTTGCTCAGACGGTCATCGGTACAAAGATTGCTCAGTAATTGTTAGTATCCAATAGTATAATAAATGTCATATCATGCAAATAAACCTATAATTTTGCGTTTCTCTTTATCTTCTGCATCTGGGTTAGGTTATTTGCCGGTAAAAGGTTTTTTTCCAAAGAAATTCAACCATTAGCTCTTTGAGTAGGTGCGAGCGCTTTTGACACTATCTCCTTCATTTGTTTAAGCCGGACTTTGAAAATAATATTTAACTAATTTGGCTACGTTCATAATAAACGTGACAGATGCTGCTTAATTTTGTATAGCCCAAACTTGTCAACGCAATTAGGAAGTAGCCTTGTTCATAAATGGCACTGCCGCACGCAGTTACCTATGTTAGACGATAAAAGCTTAATCGGCTGGGCGTGAGAACACTGAGTTTATACATTGTCAAATAAAATCCCTTACTTTCTCATTCCTGGTGGAAGGCAGGATGTTTTTGGTGTGAAGGGCTTTAGCTAAACTTTGTCCTTTGTAAACAAAACAACCAAACTTCGCTGCTGTGGTCTTCAACTTTGCCTGTGTTCCACATTTTCTCTTTCCAGTAAATGCCAACTCATACGCTTTCGACAGTACTATTTAAAAATATGTTATTTTTGTCCCATACTCTTTTTCCTACATTTAGCAAAATAATACTTTACACCCCTGATGTTCTGAAATCGTTGTGTATCTTTTCGCAGGCTAATAACGCACTTTTTTGCCCGAAATAAAGTGAAACATCTGAAACAACGGAGCAGGCCTGTAAGAATCCATCATGTTGGCCGGGAAGAAAACTTTGAGAACTTTAGGCATTACCCAGCGTTGTTTGCGCTAACACTTATTTGTTATTGGGAACAAACTTCTGGGAAAAATGATTCTGAGAAATACCTTAAAAGCATAATCAACCATCATAAATAGTCACAGCTAAGAGGCACTAATCTGCAGAATACCTGGTTACCTATATGTGTTGAAGACGCCATTGCAGCAACTGATGATTTTATTCTCGATTCTGTTGATCGTTCATAAACGTACCGAAACCGTGATTGTGGTGCCAATACGTTCATCGACGCTTCTTGTTACGTGCCATTAAAAACATGTTTTGCTGTTTCTCACGCCTATTGACTGCTTAGTCCTAAGGCGTAAATCGAAGTACTCGCGGAGATTTGTAGGACTAGTTAATACTAGTCCGAGACGGTGCGCGGAATTAAGCGCGGATATCAGAAGGCAATTGGAGTCGGACACAGCGGACTGTATTCGATGGGGCTACAACAAGAAGCGGACGGATGAAGCGAGGCAAGAGCGTACACGTGAGCGCGGGAATTTACAAGACAGTTGTGTGTCGAGCCGGTTGTAAGAGTAAAACAAGAAGGAGTAATGTAAAATCGGTCAACAAGTAAATTGTACACGAAAGATAAGAGTTATCTTTTTGGGCGCTACAGATTTTGCTTAAATTTATTAACCATTATTTATGTATCCAAACTTGTTCCTGCTCAAAAGCAGGTAACTTTTGCGATGATTTTACTCCTGCTCATCAAGCACGTTGATCAGGCCTTGTGCCTATTCGCTGGCGACTTCAATAGATTCCGTACTTTTTGGGACATAAATTGTGAAATGCTCCATTAGGTCAGAAACATCTCTGAACCTGGGATTTGAAGATAATCTAAAGGCATTTATGCTCAGCATTTCGGCACCACTTGGTAGCGCTGATCAACCTGTTGTCAAGCTCGCTTCTTTTATCTACAACAAAAGAAACTAAATAGATTTCACCCGGTGCAATACCGGTATAGTGAAACGTATACAGTCCTGTTCTATGCACATAGAGGGAATGAAAAACATGGTTGTCTTTATAGACTTCAGTTTTCCTTTTGGACCTAGTTATATTAATGGATTTTGCCCAAATGACAAGTTATCTGAACTATCATTATAAATTAGTTTTCCGTTGGAAATCGTTTTTTTCTATGCTGGCTAGTTCTATTCATCACATTTCATGCAGTTACTTAAAATAACAGAGAATGCGTGCCACAGTAAAATACTTTTCTGCGTGTAGTAAAGAAAACGTACATCACCTCAGTCGGGCTTCTGTCCAGACAATACCTATGTAAACTGTTAGGCTAGATTTAGCGAATGATGTAACATCTGAGCAGTGTAAGTCTCCGACCTACCCATTCTGACGTGGACGCAACTTAAGTCGTTCCAGTATTGACTTATTTTCTAATCCATCTGCATGTTTTCATTAATCAACGGGCCCACTACTTCCTGTCAATGTCACAGTAATGCACAAAAGCCTATCCAGTTGCACTCATACATGTCAAGCTGATCTAAAGAACTATTCTTCATCCTCATTAAGGATGCACGGATTCTTTAGCTTATCCTCCTATTGACTTGTACACTTTTTGCCTAAAAAGGCAAAATCGCAAAGTACTATGGGACCGTTAGCATTGCGATAGTACGGAAGTTAATAATGACCTACAACGCTCACCTCGGTGGCTTCGAAGCTCTTTGGGAAACTCATTCTTGTAGGAATTCTGGCTAAATCCCGTTTAAGTGACTCATATAATTCTGTGTATCAAAGTGCAATCTACACAGAAGACGCATTGCCTTATGCTTATAGTATTATCTTCGCTAGACAGCGTGAACAAGCCCAAATTTGTCTGCTCGCTTTACTACAGCAACATTTTTGTTTTTTTAACGGTAGCTCGCTGTTACGAGATCCTCTCGCTTCTGGCCTTCAAACTTCCCTTGT
Organism: Dicrocoelium dendriticum; assembly: GCA_944474145.2. Lineage (NCBI taxonomy): Eukaryota > Metazoa > Platyhelminthes > Trematoda > Plagiorchiida > Dicrocoeliidae > Dicrocoelium > Dicrocoelium dendriticum. The sequence goes on along the minus strand of OX104065.1, from coordinate 87,869,136 downwards.
TTTAGTACTAAAAGATTATCCTGCCAGACATTCAGATCACCAGTTCTAGCAACAGATGCTCTTGGCCAATTCTCACATCCTCCGGTGTGTTACAAGCAGCTATTCTGTTGCCATTCCTGTTCTCCGGCTGTGTTGACTCTATTTATGTTCCTGCAAAGCCTTTATGCTGAACTATGCCGATGTGGTAGCCATAGACACGAATCATCTATTTTCGAACTCCATGAAGCTGCCACATTTGGATGAATTAGTGCAAAGGTCAACTTCTCACTTTTTAAAGCAGAGTGCAGGCAATTGCTCGATTTGGAGCACATGTGTAAACACCGACCATGCACTTGTATGTGCTGACATGTGGATGTGTTTTGCCGGACGCCCAAGATGATGTAGTGAGCGCATTGACACCAGTCAACTAGCGAAACCAGCTGTTCTGAATGCCTATCAAAATACGCTGTCATTCGAGTTGAGTAAGCGCTCACTGGATGCAGTTGAAGCTCACTGGTTTCATATTCACCATACCTTACTGGCAGCAGGCAAATCCTCATGTGGTAAGTCTAATCGCCAACATGGACATTGGGTCTCTTCGCAGTCTCTGAAACTGGTCGATGCTCGCCGGCATATTCCGGCTGAAAGCGAACACAATGAAACTCGCAAAGAGCTCCGAGCAAAACACCGTGCTAGCCTGAAGAGCAACCGCGAATCTTGCTGGCCTCATCCTGCATCAGAGATGGAAATGGCCGCTGCGCTTGGTAACCATCTAAGTTACTCATCGTAAATTACTCAGGCTGATACAGAAAACAAGCAACAGACCTGGTGTTAGTGAAACTATACTTGACGAGAGTGAACAGCTTCTCCACAACTTGTCAAAACGCTTGAAGCACTGGGCTGAGTACTTTGAAATACCATTTAGTCCGTCGGAATTGTTAGATTTCTTCTCGGGCACTCATCTCCCTGCTCCGTGGGCCGTCCCTTTGGATCTACCCTCTCGCTCAGAAATCGAACGTGAGATAGCACTGTTGAAGTAAGCCGCGGGACCAGATGATCTACCTCCAGCCCTCCTCAAATTTGGGGGACCTGCTCTGGTAGATGATTTATAAAAGTTACTAGTAAAACTGTGGGAGCAGAAAACTGTCCCAACCAACTGGAACCGCTCCGTCATAGTCCCAATTTTCAAGGATGGCTCACGATCGCAATGCGGCAACCATAGTGAAATCAGTCTGAGCTCCATCGCCTCCAAATTACTTGCCTCTGTCATCCTTCACAGGCTGCCTGTCACTCGTGAAAGGCATATTCGTGTAAACAATGCCGGGTTTCGTCGAGGCCGTGGCTGCATTGACCACATCTTAACTTTACGTTAGTTGTTGGAGCACTGTCACATATATTTGCGGCCCACCGTAGTCATGCTCCTCGATATCAAAGGTGCATTTGATTCGGTGGATAGACATACAATTTTGGACTGTTTATTCGGGAAAGATGTTTCTGAGAAACATGTAAATATTATCCGATCATTCTACGCGCGTAGCTTAGACTGAGTGAGGGTTTATGGCAAGCTGTCGTCGCCTTTTAATATCTCCAGCGGTGTGAGACACAGATGTCTGTTGTCATCTTTCCTCTTCAACTTCGCTATTGGCGAAGTCATGGAAATCGCGTCCATAGGACACGATTTAGAAAGTGTGGATCTGCTCCCAGGAGAACGACTTCTCGACTTGATGTATGCTGGTGATGTTGCCCTAATATTTGACAGCTCACAAACGTGCCAAGCGGTAATGGACAGATTAGCACTGGCTCCCCGTCACTTCAGGCTTTGCTTTACACCCTCGAAGTGCAAGCATTCCTCCAAGATTGGTCTGGACCGCCCCCTACGCTGACCGTTGGTGGGGATCGGCTAGAAGTCGTTCAAGTATGCAACTATCTGGGAAGTTGTATCAGCGCCTTTGGGATTGACTATTAGACCACGAACCGTAAAGCAAAAGCTCGAGGCGCTTTTGCTAACCTCCCCCACTTATGTCGCCGGCGCGATTTCACTCTTGCTCTGAAGAATAGAGTGTACAGTGCAGCGATGCGTTCGATTCTACTGCACGCTTATGAAACCTGGCCCCTTCGATCAGCGGACATAAAGAGGCTAGTTACGTTCGACCACCGGTGCCTTCGTAATTTAGCTCACATCTGGTGGGGACACCGCGTGAGCAACGAGCGTATTCGACGCTTTCTTTACGGCACAGGAAAAGAAAATGACATGCTCAACACCGTTGTCTCACGCACTAGGCTCCGATGGCTCGGCCACGTGTTGCCCATGCCAGTCCACCGACTCCCGCGACGTGCGTTGTTCGCGCCGGGGGTGTGGATGGAAGAAGAGGTGGGGTGGGCAAGCGATGACTTGGTCGAGAGGAATGAAGGCACTCACGTCGTAGCTGACCGCACTTGGTACGTTTGGGCTCCCTGGTTGGGGTCCGAAAGAGGATGAACACGTTTGGCTGGATACACTTGTTGATATGGCTAGGAACCGACCTCGGTGGCGTTTGTGCTGTGGTTTTCTTTGTCTCACTCCATCCCTCTTAGCTTCCTCTTCCAACCACCATCTCACTAGTTAGACTTTTATACTTTTGCATAGTACATTAATTTTTCCGCTGCATAGTAGCCGGCAAGTAGCTTACCGAAACGATGTCCATCCGTTACCTGTAGCTCAGCTGGCTTGCACCTGTTGCATTTTATTCCCTTTTTTCTTGCGCCACAGTAGCTGAGGTGCTTCCCATTTCTAGCTAACGTGTATAATGATGATGAAAACAATTGCAATAACATTCTGTTATACTATCTAGCGCAGCTCGTTACTAGAAATTTCTCACTTTAAAAATATATGTTAAGAGCTTGAGCTTCTCGACATCAGTAATCTTGAAATCTCATTGAGCACTGATTATGTATGAATCATTCTTTAGGGTCAGGCAACTGTCGTTTTACCTCTCTCGTTTGACAGCGTTAAATATCTACAGTAATTTGATTCTAAGGTTCATCACTGCATGCATTATGCTGCAGTAAACTTAGTGCTCACCTACGAAATTTTTCAGGTTTACTATGTACGCGTTACGTACTGCTTGGCAGGTTGCTGAATAACTTGTCTCGCCGCAGGGCATTTCAAAGCTAACTTTAGCTCAAACAGTTGTATCCACAAATGTGAATTCTTGCAAAATACCTGCCTCGAAAATATCCACCGATAGTAACCACTATGTGCGCAGTGAACTATCCAACTGTTTAGGTACTTAATCGATCAGACAAAAACAAAGCGTTATATGCCCGTACTCTGACCTATGGCTCAGCAGTCCTTTTATTACTAATTAGCTTCCTGCTTTGTTTGGACGTCATCGTACAAAACTAAATAGTTATACACATTAAATTTGACTTTTGGTGCTATTTTATTGCTATTACATGCACTTTGCACTTTTTAGCAATTAGGATCTTTGTGCGCCATGGCCGAAAATAAACTTACTCTGGGTGCGCAAAAGCGATTCTCTCATTTGACTCAAGTTTACTGCATCCATTTTTCTGTTCTGAAGAATTATTTAGGTTTAGACAATACTAAAAAGTTAAGCGTTTAGTAGAAACAACATCGCTGATATAATGCATCGTCAAAAACTCATAAATATGAAAACGGATAAGCTCAGTGGCAGCTTTTTAACTGAATCATGAAAGCTGTTGTTTATTTACATCCAAACTGCGCTTGTATTTGATATATCACCAGCATTTAACCACGGCGAGTATGCCTCACGTACATACCTCCACCATATGCTTGTGTGTTGTGTCCTTGAAAATTTACGGTATGATTATTTCAATCAAAATAGTAGAGCAGGTGTGGTTGGTACTGGGCAAGGACTGTCTCGTTCACTTTGAGCCTGTATTAGAACCACTGGGTAGGTAGACACAATCTTCGGAGTAGGGAAAGGAATGTCACCCAAAGAAGTCAGGTTCGCGGCAGTTTCAGTGAAGGCAATGCTGTCAATACATACCAAGCTACCTTACATCATCGGGAGAAAATAATTAAAAAACGCTCGTCATGTGAATGTATTATGGTGCGCCGTCTAGATTTGGCCCCCTCCAGGGAGATACTAACCGTTTTGAGAAATGTTGCTCTCCACGGTTCAGCGGTTTAAAAATAAAGGTTTTGGCTAACATCTCATATATCCTAAGTACTTATTACAGTCTCGTTAATTATGCCGGATAAATGCAAATGAGTACAAGCGGACCTTGGAGTGCAGACTCCTGAGCAGGAAACATCTAACATGCATCATCATGACATCATGTTTTACCTCAGCTGCAAGATGTTATAAGCTTAGAAATTGCAAATCTTTATTCGATTCGTTGAGTGTACTAAATAGGTTGATGTGTACTAAGCAGCGCTGTTCTAACAAGGTTTACAAACTTCTGTACCAATCACTTCCAACTTATCGTAGCTACGACTCTAGATGCAACTTGAAAGCTGAATATGTTGCCTCTATGCTTTCAAGCTTGCATCAAGTGACCTCAAGAGTTTCTAATCCTTGCTGTTCCTGTGTGACTGTGCTCCACTTTATAAGTTTAATTCTCTTAATTCTCTTCTTTAGTGTATGCATAGGTCGTGGCAACTAACTTAGTCACACTCCGGTTTCTAAATAATAATCGTTTGACTAAACTAAATTGCGTTTGGAGATGAACTGCGATAAAAGCTTGTGATCAGGAGCTTTCATTTTTCTGTCGGAAACAGGCTAGACGGTGTTCAAGATGAGCTCCTCCCTGCTTCTGCCGCCGATACTCGTAACTCGTCCATCAAACCACGAGTCTCATTCCACATTTGTTCTTTTAACGTTCGTACTATGGGTCTGTTCAGTCAACAGGTAACACTGACTTCACTCTTTACGCGCTTGTTATTGGTGTGTCCTCTGTCTGCGCAACACACTTGCAAGATACCAGCGTTGTGGCGAATCTTTGACTTCCTGTATCCAAATCTGACGACGACGACTACACTCTTCGCGTCCCTGGTGATACCGTGTCAATGGCTCAAGGTATTTACGGTTTTGGTATCGCCCTCAGCAGCCAAGCTGAAAGTAACCTACTCGATTGGATACCGGTGGACAGCCGCATCTGTGCGGTTCGAGTTCGAAACTCTATTGGGGTTAATAAGTACTATATAAAGACAAGGTGCTTTTTTACCACCTCCGTTTATGCTCCTACTGACTGCAGTTTGGAGGGTACCAAAGATGATTTCTACTACCATCTTTCATATCTTCTATGCATGGCAAAAATTACTGACATCATGTTGGTTGCTGGTGACTTGAATGCCCAAGGGAGTCCTCTTTCAGACTCTGTGCAACACCTGGGATGGCGCTTTAGAGTCGTTGCACGCCGAACGGACAATGATGATTGATTTCTGCAACTGTGCGCCGATCACAATCTGTATATTAGCAGCACTGGTTTCCAACACAAACGTTCATTTCGCGTCACATGGCCTCCACCGAATTCCTCAATGACTTGAAGCCAAATTGACCATATTACCATCAGCTACAGGTGGCGTATATCAGTGCAAGCCTGTCGGTCAATTTGGAGCACATGCCCGGATTCCGACCATTTTCTACTGCGCGTACGCTTGGCGCTCACTCTTCCCAGTTCAAAGAAGCGTTTATCTTATAACTTTCTTACCTGTTTTAGAACTCGCAGTCTGCGGTTCAACAATATCATAGCAACTGGCCCACAACTTGTACTGATAAATGAGGTTACTGAACCGAACGATGACTTAGATCGTCTCAAGTGTATCATGGGGACTGTTTTGACGCATGCTGTGCACCCGAGTTACGACGTCGTCACTGTGCATAGATCTCTGAAGCATCGTTCAGTTTGTTCGAAGCGCGTAAACGAGTTTTGATGCGCACTGAATTTCAGCGTATCCGTGACTCCCTGAAAGGACGTCTAACAATGAGTCTTCGAGTTGATCTGGAACGTTTGTTGGTTGCAGATGTCCGTGAGATGGGAAAAGCCAGCGCCATTGGGACAGCCAGCTGCTATCACAACTCACCCGGAACACGGGTCCGATAAAGTCATTAGTTATTGGGACAATTGCTGAGAAAGCTAGACAGCTGATTCATTATCAGAGTCGTCGACTAGCTCGTTGGGCGAAACACTTTGAGGAGCACTTCAGCAGGCCTGCTGCGACACTGTCGCTTGCCGAATCACTTAAGCCGGCGTGGGAAGTAGATGTCGCACCTCCAACTTTGGATGGATTTCAACATGAGTTTGCTGTGTTCAAACAAAACAATACTCCGGGACCCGATGACCTTCCCCCATTTTGCTGAAAGGTGGTGGTGACTCTTTTTTGACTGGACTTGCTTTCTTTTTAACGCGAGTTGGGACACTTAAGTAGTGCCTTTAGACTCACGACTAGCAACTGTCGTGCCCATCTTCAAGATGGGTCAGTTTAATCTGTGCGGAAGTCATTGAGTCACTAGCCCTATTTCCATTGCCTCAAAACTCCTCATGGATATCCTTCTTCGACAACTTACTGTTCCCCTTGAGAACCAGAATGTCAGACTGGCTTCCGCCCTGGTCATGGTCGCATTGACCACATATTTACTAGTAGCCAAGTTTTAGAGTAGCGTCACACATACAGACGACCGACTATGATGGTTTTCCTTGATTTGCAAGCCGCCTTCGACTCGCTTGATCGCGCCACCTTGTGGCACTGCCTATCCAAGAAAGACGTGTCAAGCAAACTCTTTTCCTCAACCGTGATTCCCGATGCCGTATAAGGACCTACGGGAAACTATCTCATTAGTTCCACTCGACAAGTGGATTTCGCCAGGGTTGTCTTATACCTCCTTTCCCTTCAACTTTATGATCGAAATGATCACGAATGACTCGGTTCTTTCAGACTCTTCTTGAGTAGTGGTACTGCCATTCGACGGGCTGACAAATCTGGAGCATGCGGATGACATAGTTCTCTTTGGATTTGATGCGAAACCTAGAGGTGGCCAGTCCATGAAATGGCATGGAAGCTTGAAGAAATTGACTGAGAGACTTGGTTAGGCTGGTGCGTGCCGTCTTCGTAGATGTTGGTCTCGGTGGTCTCCGTGGTTGGTCTCCGTGGTTGGCAACCGTGTCAGACATTGCACAGTTGCGAATTCACGCATTCTTTCATCTGGTTTGTATTTTTTGTTCCATTCTGGTTAGCCTAACGCATTTTCTTCCTACTTTCAGTTTCTCTACATTCTATTTGCATCCAACATCACTATACTGCCAGTGTCATTTATCGTTGTCCTTACGGTTTGAGTCGCAGAAACTGGATCCACCGCACCTCGGTGCTCGGATCACAGTTGATCAACTGAACTGAACTGTACGTGATAGTGTTACTACCGGAGGAAACTTAGCATAGCTCAGCTGCCGACACTTGCTGCAGAACGTGTGCCTTCTTTAAATGGTCTTTGAATAAACTTCTCTTCAGTACGTTAATCGACAAGCGCTAACGTTTGTTTTGTAAAGCCGTTGGTTTGAGTTAATCTTACTTTCGTTTCTGAGGAACTCCAGGGAGTGAAACTACGAGAAACCAAAGAGTGTAACACGAATTCTTGAAATACAATGAATAACCCGAATTTTGTACAAGGCTAACAAACACACTACATATTTTTATGAACCAGTATCCGATCAAGCACCCAAAGGGCCAGCTTCAAATAGGGTTAGTGTTTTCATGTATTTGGGTTTTCCTTATTCTGATGATCACGTTCTACTGCTTTCTTTTGCTACTGCAAATAAACTTGTTTCACCGCACTGTTAAAAGTCAAAGACACTCGTTTTTGTTTACTTCGAGACGGAATTTTAGAAAAAGGTTACGGATTGCAGGGATCCACCCATGCGCTGACCCTTGGTAGGGATCAGCTAGAAGTCGTCGAGAAATTCAAGTATATAGGCTATATTAGCACCAGTGAAATAGATGCTGAGTTCTAGATTCATGTATCAAAATTTGGAGGCGCTTATACCAACCTCTGCTATCTCTGGCGCTGGCTCGACATCACACCCGTCTTGAAGGCGAGCCTTCACAATGCAGCCGTCTGACCATCCCTGGCTCATCAAATTCACAGACATAAAGAGCGTTGTTACGTTCCACTATCGTTGTATTCGTATTTTAGCCCATGTCTGGTGTGAACACTGCGTTGGCAATGCTTGTGTTCGGTGTCGTGTATTTAGTGCAGGAAGAGCGAGTGAACCGTTCAACACCGTTAGTTTACGCACCAGGCTCCGATAGTTGGACCAAGTGTTGCGCATGTCAACACACTGACTCCCGCAACTTGCGTTGTTTGCGCGCCGGAGGTGTGGATGGAAGAGGAGAGCAGGCCAAACGATGACTTGGGGGAATGCAAACTCTTTCTTCAAATTTGGCCTCGGTTGCTGTGCCCCGACTGGCAAACTGGAGACCGGAGGATGTTGTCTACGTCTGGTCGGAAACACTTGTTGATATGGCGAAAAGCTGACATCAATGGCGTTTGTGTTATGTGTCTCCCTTCCCTCGCTTACCCTTTAGCTTCCCCTCTAACTACGATCTCGTACACAATACACAATATGATTTTTAGCATTATATCACTTTCTACCGTTTCGTAGTGTGCATTATTTATTATGTTCTTTTTTGTACTGCGGTGCATTGTGTTTTTATGACGATGATGATGATCGATCTCGGATGCTGTCCATATTTTACTTGCTAATTAGTTTTCATAATGCTGCCGTGGAACGCTTTCATACCTATCGTTTTGCACGTTATATTGCTCTTTCTGTGGGCTTAGTTTAATTTTGTGCTGAAGGACGTATCTCGCTTTCCAGTGTACCTCATTTAGTAGTAAGCACTTACGCAACCAACCTACGTTTTACATGCGCATTTCGTGGATTCGTTTTCGATTTAACTTGTATACAACCCTTCACACGGTTGGTTCGCTGCATTGATGTATCGTGGTTATAACTCCACCTGTTCTTTATGTTTCCTATCATGCTCGTTAGGGCTGTTAACAAGAAGAGCTTGTATAGAGTGGCGAAGTGTTCGCTATAAGTAACTAAGAGAACAAACTAAGTTTAGTTTTGTGCTTCTGGCTATTACTTGCAACTTCATCTTGTATCTGATACATGCAGCGGCTTTAATGCTGCATACCTAAGAACCATTTATTGGTCAAGTCTACAACGCAAGCAAATGCGGAATGTCGCGACGATTTCAGCCGCAGAACTGCACTCCGACTGCATATTCAGAGAATTTTGGTCACTTCGTTTTTATCTACTCTCTTTGTTTCCACTCGACAGCCAATTTAGACCTATAAGTCTCGATCCTTTATTATTATTTTGAGTGGGCTAAATTGTGGGCATCCACCACGTATCAGAATTGGCGACGCTGTGCCACGGTACTCCGCCACTTCCGCTCCATCTGCTCAGGTGCATGGCCAGCCGTCACATGTGGGCGTGTTTCTGATCACACGTAGATGTATAAAAACAGGCAGGTAAATGGTATTATATGTTTAACTATGACATTAAATACTATACTCCATCATGCACACCACCGTTCTTGACCTATGAATCGTTTCTTTGTACTGAATTCGGACGTCCAGTCACCGCGAGTGACCGATGTGTGTGTCATTGCCATTCCAGTCATATACATTTTCATTTTATATCAGTCACCCAAAAACCTGGGAGTGTAGCCTTACGTCTGCAGTATTTCCTTGTGCTGCTTTAGGAATCAGTCTTTACCGAGCGCGTAAGGTATTTGCTACCAGGAAAACTACATTCAGCTAATTTGTTAATGCTACCCTAGAAGATTGCTTTTGAGTGACAATTTTGGGGATGAAATGTGTCTCACAGGGGTAGTTAGGGGCGCTGTAATGGTGTACACTATCCACTCGCGCGTGCTGTGTGGGTTGGACTGTATTCCAGTTTCAAAAGAGCAAAGGAATAATGGTTTACTGCGAAGCGCACGACTTTTCGTAATACACCTAAGCAAAGCTCTCAGTAGCCACTTATTTTGTCACAGAAAACTTAGTGCAGAGTATATATGAAATACACTTTTAAACGATAAGCACGGCACAGGAACTTGATCGATCGAGATGCATGTGTACCTCAGGTTACAGAATGCGATCGGGGTATATCATCACTTTTTATGTTGCTGTACTAGTATCTGCCGAAGGTTGTACGCATGGTCAGTACGTGATATCTCGGAGCGGACTCGTGACATGCGTATATTCGTTTCAAATCTTCATGGGATTGTTTTTATTATAATAGCGCTTATTGCAAACACTTTAAGTCCATTTACAACCATGTTACCATTTTGACCATTTTTGTATTCCACTCATTAGTCCCTTCTAAAGGGGAAGGGCGGTCGCCGGTCGCCAGTCTTCTTCTATGTATGAATAGGGTAAGATTGGGCAGCCGTACTGGTCTCCATGGATTCGGATATATTCACAATTGTTTGCATACAAGCACATTTCGATTCTTATAACTTTCATTTTATACTGTGGTAATATACTTGTGACGATGTAATTTTAAATAAATAAACAAATGGCTATGTTTCCCGACGAGTTGCGTACGTTCTTTTTTGTCGAAGGATCACTTGTACAGCGAGTTTCGTCATGGTTTCATTTATGAAGTGTATTCTATATGTAACAGCAGCAGTACATCATCCATTCGAACTGATGCTTCGTTGCCATACGACCATGATGACCTATGGAATAAAGCATAATAAGAGGGAGAGGAGGGGGACTTACCTGAAAACCTTAGTGCCCTAAGCAAACATTCAGCGTCAAGGCGCCTACACCTTGGGTAGAAAACATACCGTCACAAACAGCTGGCTATCGTGCAAAGATAAGGCGGCATCGGCGAGACAGCTTCCTTGCGGCTTTCACTGCCACGCGTCATAATCAGCCATTACCCCGCAGATAACTCCGCACCAAACACACTTTAAACAGGCAATCCGACTAAGTGAGGGCAGCAGACACGACGCTGGTGTCCACTACGAGCGATATCTTGTAAAGTCTCGAGCCAAGCACAAGGTGAGTCACGTGGACTCCAGCCCGGAATGCGAGTAGGACCAACGACACTTAGTTTGATCGTCCGTGACTTCATTTTCCGCTGCCAAGTCAACTTCTTTCAACCTCGAGCTTTGCGTCCTCCTACATCTGGCAGACTAAACAAGGCCTTCCAGGCATACGTAGCACGTGCCCAGTTATGCAGTGTTTCGATGAGTATGTACTAAGTGACATTATGTCTCAGTTCCTATTGTCCTTTTTTTCTGGCCGGATTCCATGAGTGCGCTCGTGGACTGCCGAAGGTCGAAAAGTTTGACCACACATAACAAGGAAAGAAAAGTTTTTAACTGGGATTTAAAAATTGACAGGCTCTCGGTTGTCCTTAATTGTGACGGTAGTTATTACACAGGTGGGCGTTCCTCGACAAGAATAAATTTAAGCGGATATTTTGCTTGGTCCTCTGTAAGAACGGTAGACATTTCCCATTACGAGTGAGGTAGGTTGGGCCATTATGTAAAACGACGGTCGTATTGGTTGAGGAAACTAGCGAATATATTACACTGTAGGGCAGAGTAAGATTGCTTTTAAGTCGTCGAAGCCAGAGTGGATCGAGCTGGAGGCAGAAACATCGGTCCTCATTGGTGAGCGTTGATGAACGCCCCATAAACATTTGGGTTTTCCAAATGACAGTTCTATCTGTTTTACGTAAGTGACTATGTATGATGATACAACACTCTAAAGTGGCTAGCCTTATGAGTTTGAATGATTCAAGGCGTGTTTGGAATAGTGAAAATAACCTAGTGATGTAGTTTGTTAGTTGCTTCGCGTTCGCTACTTAATGTAGGGTGTGTTCGAAGAAGTTGAAGCTGATGGAGTATCGAATCTCCAGGTCTCGAACGGAATACGCAGTGGATCTGGAGTAATGGATGCTTCTGATAAAATCCATCTATGGCAGAGCATAAGATTTATCTGTCGAAAACCTCAGTGAGTTGCTTTCACTCCATTTGTTTGGGGATGATAGGTCTTCGCGTATATTTTTAGGCATAGTTCCAGTTGGTCATGTAGAAATGAATAAACTAGTTTGATGTCATCTGCAGATAAAATCTGGTGCCCGTGTGTATTGTAATCACGTATATCGTTTGTGTAAATGAGAAAAAGCGACTGGCCCAATACACTGCCTTAAATGACACCAGTGGTGACCTTTATGAAAATAGAACCATATTGGTCAATCTGCGCTCTTTGTGTTTGGTCGTTCAGATTTGATTCGAACCATTTGAATAGAGGGTTATTGATTCTATAGGATTCAAACAGCCAACAACGGTTTGTGCGGTACAGTCAAATTCTTTTTACGTATCTAAAAGAATAATGTGATGGCCATGCCACCATCTAGGGTTGCTGTAATATGATCGAAAAATTGTATTTGGCATTTGACACAGGAACTTTTTGTAGCGAGCCCATGTTGCGAATTGTTGACTAGGTTTTGTCTTGTTAAGAACTGTGCCCGAGTCTTGATGATTCTTTCCAAGGTCTTTGAGGCGGCGAAAGTATTTTTTATAGTTTAGTTTGACATTCGATCCCGTGGACTGCCTTTGTGCTTCGACATAATTATGAAATTTTTCCACTAGGGCGGGAAGCAGCGAGTGTTTACTGACAGTGTGAACATATACAACATGAGGGGGAGTATGTTTTCACCACCTAACCCTATAGCTGCAGAGGGACTATCATCAGGTCCCGGTTGGAATGTCGCTTTGATGGCTGTAAAAGTCATCTGTAAGTCCTTTAAATTTCGAGAGATGATACATATTACCTCTTCAGTTTTTCTTGGTAGGATAGGAGAGGATACCAATGATAAAGTCGTAAACGAGACAGAAAAGTAGGAAGTCATCAAATCACATATTTGAGTTATAGCGTCAGTTGCTGTATTGCAGTTTAAAATTGGGCTTGGAATTTTGTGATGCCGTTTTGGCTTCCTTCCTCTGAGTAACTGCATCACTGCACGAGCTTTTCCTGTATTCCTGATGCCTCGAATTTCCTCGGCACTTCTAATATGTTTAGTTTGGTGATTAATTTTCAGTAAGGTTGCGTGTATTTGAATTAATGTGGCGATGTCTTCATTTTCACAGCGCAGTGACCTCAACTTCTTTAGCTTAGAAGACACTTTAGATGAGTTTTGGTATCGGGCGTCAATGAACAATGAACAGGGATATAGCACGGATAAAAAAGCATGTGCTTGACAAGTCCCGTAGGATGGTTGGAGTAAAAATTATAATTTAAAGGATCAACGAATAAGTAAATCGTCATTTTAAGCGCCCACCGATTTAAATAGACTACTGCATCACTATACTTTGAAGTGGGAATAGGATGTGCACACACAAAATAGTATAGACAGCTGTTATAGTTCAGAAAGTGCGTGCGTAATAAAAAAAGGTAACATCATCGCTCAGAAGTAGTATGTCAGTTCAGTTTAGATACACCCAGGCTACTCACATGGACATTTCTGCATGTATCCTCACCGCCACGTTGCGGAGAGATCCGTTATATACATGGTTAGGTTCGCGTTCTTTCGTCCTCCAAGTAGAACAGACTATATCAAGTAATGCAACTTGGAAAGCGTTTCATCAGGGTTCTTTTGAATAGCATCAAGGTAGGAGCAAGGATGACGTGAGTTGGAGGAGCATTCCAGGTACGGGACATATGGAGGGAGAAAATGTTTTATCGACAGTCAAGTCGACTGTATTGCGTAGCCAGTTTGAACTAATGACTTCTCAAATTGGTATTTTGGCTCAGCTGCAACAGATTGCGATATGGGTGAATTGGATTCGTCAGTATTAAGTAAACCATGATTAGGTCTCCTCGATATTCACCACTGTACAATCTCAGAGGCTGCAGTCTGCGTTGGTAGGAGAGAAGAAACAATCCCCTAACAAGTTTTGTTGTTCTACCTTGTGGAACTTCAAGTGCATTGATGTCGCGATTGCGCCAGGGAAGCTAGGCCTTGATCGCATATTCTACGTGAGGCCTCACATAGGAGTTCAGTATTTGCGGAAAGATTGATGGCTCAAAATTCCCGAAAGCCATCCGTAAGAGTCCAAGATATTGACTGGCTCTTTTCCATACATTTCAGCCTGTCTCAAGCAACCATGATCGTACTGTACGATCATCCCGAGGTCGTTTTGTTGGGAAGCACGTTGTAACTGCTGGTCCCCAAGTCGATATTCATAGATAAGCTGATGGCGTATGCTTACGACTTGGCACTTGGTCGCGTTGAACTGGAGTAGTTATCGGATGACCACACATAAGCCCTGTCGAGATCGCTCTGCAATGCCATGTGATCATCCGCTGTCCTGATGTCACGCCACCTTTTGACATCATCTGCAAATAGTAAGAAATTCAATTGGAGTACACTGGCAAGATCGTTAATGAATGTGAGGAATAAATGTGGCCCCAGTACCGATCCTTGTGGCACGCCACACTGGACGTCAATTGAGTCGGAAATGGAGCTGCGGACTCTCAACTACAGCTAACGTTGAATGAGGAAGTTGCTGACCTAACCGAGCACAGGGTCACCGATTCCATAGCTTCGAATCTTGTGAAGGAGAATGCAGTGGTCCAAATGATCGAAGGCTTTCGAGAAGTCCAGGTAGACAACGTCGACTCCCCCTCTGGCATTGGCTGACTCTGTCCAATTTGCTCGAGGTAGCAGCAAGTTTATATTGCTTGATCGATTTCGGTTTAATCCGTGCTTCTATGACACTATGATCTTGTTGCTCTCAAGATATCCCATGAGCCCCTCTGCAATTATACCATCGGTTAGTCTGGATAACACTAGGAGGAGAATGATTGGACAGTAGTTCGAGGGCTCCGCACGATTACCACTCCTGCAAATAGAAGTGACTAATGCATGTTTCCGCATTGTGGAACCTACATTTCATCGAGGCAAGGTGGAAAGAAACGATTTAGTGTTCCAGAAATGTTCATGGCCACTGTCTTCAGTGCATTCGGGTTGTCGTCCACGCCAGGTGAGCTGTACACGCGCAATGACATTAGCATTTTCATCACATTGGCTGTTATGAAGGTTACGTGGTATAACCGTGGTGGCGATGGGAGCTGTGTCAAAGGCGAGTGAAAAGATGATTCACTCTGGAAGGTGTGGATGTAGTGTTGGCGAAGCAGTTTGGCCGCATCTTGCGTAGTTTGCGCCAGACCATCTGTTGCACGTAAAACCGGGATTCCACGCTTCACTCTGCGGAGCTTCTTGACGTGTCTATGCAACAAGTTGGGATTTCTACTGAATTTCGCCGTTAAGTTCTGTTGGTGCTGGAGTTTGCCTTCGCGGATCAACTTGACGCAGTGGTTTCGTTGAGTTGTGTAAGCACCCTAGGTCAGGTTACTTGGACAGACTTTGTAAGCGCGCCAGGCTGAATCGCCTAAGGCCATACATTTTCTAGTATGGTTCCTCAGGAATGAACTCACTTGGTTCAGGCGAAGGACGTTGCTTTCTGACACATTTATCACTAGCTCGGCGAATCGGGTGACAAACACCATGCAAGCAACATCGGGCGGCTTCTCGACCACGAAGGAACATTCCGTTTTATGAACGAGGTTGGACAGGATATCGTAATGTGTAGCGATATAGGTTACCACGTTGTTCTTCTTACTGCTGTACTCCGAGTAACAGATGTAACGAAAGTGCAACATCGCGTGATCGCTACGGTCAAGTGGTGCATCTATGGTCACGGTGTCAACCATTAGTTCCTCAATGGAGAGTACAAGGTTAAAAACAGAGGGTGTGCCACCCGTTCGGAATCGTGTTGGAGAGGTGACATGGTTGTACAGAGGTACATCGGCGATCACCTCTTGCAAATCAGCCTTGGATTGTTCGCTACGTGATGCTGGGATTTCGATTGCCTGCAGGTTGAAGTCCCCCACCAGAAGGCGGTGACTGTATAGTCGTGTCAGGACTCGCTTCATCGCAGAAGCTAGGCACTGATCCATTTCCAAGGTAGACATTGGAGGGTGGTAAACTATTGCTAGTAAATACACATCACCACGTCTTAGGTACATATGACACCAAAGGGAATCGAATGCTCTCGTTTCAGAGTCCACAATGCTATCAACCTGCAGGTCGGATCGATAATACAAGAGCACTTACCCCTTCCCTCTTAGGTCGATCTTTTCGTATGGAAACCGTACCGGGTAGGGCAATCTCCGCATCCGTGATCTCCGTGTTTAGCCATGTGGAGGCCTGACGACTATGAAGTTTATATTTGACCTATGTGCTAGAGTGTCCGTACAAGCTTTGCTATTTTTCACGAACTCGCCTGTGGCCAGGGCGGAATCTGATGTGGAGTAGAATCGGCCCCAACGGCTCCCCCAATCAGCTTGAAAATGTGCTCCAATCAATAAGGTATGACCTAGGTCTGGCTTCCTTATTGCTGTGGTCTCTTCAGATGGCCGGATATTCATGTTCCACACCATCGTATTCTGGTCACATCCTATAAATACACAGGTGGAATACCCATGGTAGAAGCGAGATCTAGGATGTTATCTAACCTGGTAGGTTGCCTAATGTGTTGTGTCTAACCATTGATATCGACACATTGCATCATTTCCACAAGTTCTCAAGTTGATGTAGGTCTATGCAACATCCGAATTATATTTACCAGATTAAAGCCTCCACATAGGAATTTCTACTTGTATGGAGTGCTGGTATCAACGTTAATGACAGACCTTAACAGCTGTGATTCATGGAAAGTCCTATCAGGAGGTCTATAAATGCAGCCCAGTAGCTGATAATAAGCCGAACTAGTCAACCACAATGGATCCTCCAAATCATTGAAGACTAACTGGTCAGCTGAGCTTGCTGTTATCTCATTGCGTGTGTAGGTGGCACATACACCACCGCGTTTGTGCAGCCGATCCTCTCGAAACAATTACTAACCCAGAACATTCAGTTTAAAGTCACATATAGCTGATGTGCACCATGTTTCTGTGATATAAACAATGTGGAGGATTTTAAGTAACAAGCTTTGTAAGGATATCTAGTTTAGGAAATAGCGAACGAATATTTATTATGACGGAATGAAAAGAAAATAAGGAGGTGGAATGCCAGATTTATCTAAATCACACCCTTTGTTTTCATGGACGTAGATGGTATGCCGCGGTGAAACAACTGGGCTCTGTTGTTGCTTACGCTGTACTGGCTTCAGCGAAGGAAATCCTGGTACAAATAGCTCATCATTAGGTTCTGTATGGTCGGATGTGGTGAACCTATTAGTGGGGGAGGATGCTGTCCTGAAACAGGGTCGCTTGGCAAAGGGTGAGACTGTACCGTAGGAGGAAGTGGCAGTGAAGCGTAGGTTAGTAACTGAGGTTGCCATTGTGAGTTAGTGTAGATACGAGGACGTATGTCCCCGTACGTACCTTCAGACGTGCCATAAAATGCTTCGTTATTCGAGTTAGGATATTGCCATCTCCGGGTCAGAGAGGTCGGTAGCGAAAATTTTTGCGATAGTGGATAGTAAGTCGGCCGGTTACTAATGACCCAAGTGTCGGTTGCAATATCATATTCTGAACTGCAACAGCATGCAGTACTCCTCAGCTGATTTATTGGGCGTTTCTCATATCCTGATGGAGGTTGTTTAAGTGCTATCAGTTGTTGGGCATTTCCATGGAGTATTCTGTGAATACGGTGCTCTGTGACACCATCTATTCCTCTTTGGGACTTGGGATAGTTGCTGTAATATTCAGTAAGTGGTGTTTCCTTTAAATTCCCAAAATTCTCCGTCTTGCACGCTGCATTTGCGCTTTTAGTCAGTGCCACATAATTTACAGGCTCATTGTTGTGGAAGGGGCATACGATATGGCAATGGCTCCTGATGGGTTTGGCAACGACTGGCTGATCTCCGGAGGTGATGGATTGAAGCTTCCGAACTAAAAAAGACTATACTCATGACGGACACATTGCCACCGACTGCCTATCGCATAAAAAGTGCCATAATTGTATGATCCGCATGACGGACCGGACTGAGACTTCTTCGCCCATAGTTGGTGGCATCCAGTTCCGGCTTTGCCTGTCCCAGTGGCCTCCACGGGGACAACCACAGGACGCCTGCGCCTACGGAGGAACCACGGGTGTCTAGCGCTGCATCACCCTCAGCTCCATCCACATCCCACATATCCAGTGTAAAGCCGAAGGACTTCTTTCTTCGGCATGCGAATGGGAGCCACGTTTCATTAACTAAACCGGTCCACACTCCTTCACAGGCAAACACATGCAAGCTGTATTTGGGAATCAAGCGCACACAAGGCAGTGACTGGACCGTAGTCCGCTCCACACACAAACTGTGTGCATGTAATCACTCTTCGAGCCTAGCACGGCCACGTGGACCGTGCACCGCGTTCCCTCCAGCAACTACCAACTGTCTCCTGGAGCCGATATAGACGTGATAGTGGCTAATATACTGGTAGGCACCTTGTCAACATGCACATCAAGCGCAGTCACACCGGGAATCTCAAGCAACAGCCAGTCACATCAACGGAAATGTCGAATAAAATAGATGGAATACACCGTACGGATATGCCGCTAAAATGGCATATGAAATAAATGGATTATCAACATAGCCGTGCTAGATTTAAGATGGCAGGTTTAGGATGATGATGATGATGATGATGATGATGCAGATTTAAGATGACATTTATGTTAGAAGGAGAAAAGAATAAGCGACGTTAGCCACCTTTAGTTTAAGCGAAATGTGCATTTTAATAGATTATTCAGGCATACATTAAA
The DNA here is from genome assembly GCA_944474145.2 of Dicrocoelium dendriticum. Lineage (NCBI taxonomy): Eukaryota > Metazoa > Platyhelminthes > Trematoda > Plagiorchiida > Dicrocoeliidae > Dicrocoelium > Dicrocoelium dendriticum. Next base: position 87,850,347 of record OX104065.1, on the reverse strand, counting down.
ATAAGGTTGCACAATAACACTAAGACAAGGTAGTAAACCAACCACTGAAATAAAGAAACTCAGCATATAAGCACGCCGTTAGTAAATCGAATGCAGCGTACCTACAAACGTTGCGCCGGTTCTGCTTACGTTCTCATCAGGACTCGTCTTCCTTTCGATGCTGATCTTGAGTGGTCCCGCTCGTGGCTCGCTAGGCCTGCCTGACTTAGGCACTCGCGACCACATGTACTACGACACCATGATGTCGACATCGGTGGAGTACGCCCCATCTGCGCCTGTCGCTTCCGCCCTTACCGTTTCTTCTCTGCATGCACGAGGGCTTTCTCTTGCACCTCGGTAACTGCCTTCGTGATTAGATCGCGCCATGCACGCCGATCAACCGCCTTCGATTCCCATGATCTGCACTCAACATTAGAACGTGCTAGGCTCATTTTGTTCACGTGCTGGTAACGTAAATTCGGTTTTTCCACGTGCCGTTTCCGTGCACTCAGTTGGCCATAACACAGTTCTTTCGGTATCCGGGTCGATTCAATGCGGCAAATATGCCCGAGCCACCTCAGGTGCCTCAGCAGAATTATGCCGTTTACTGCATGCATGCCACTGCGTCGGAGCACCTCCGTGTCTGCAACTCGGTTGCTCCAGCCGATGTGCATAATACGACGCAGACACTGCCGATGGAAGCGTTCCGGATATCGGACGTCCTTCCGATAAGTCGTCCAGGTTACACTGCCGAATAGAAGAACGCACGGCACCATAAACTTATATATCACCAGTTTCGCCAATAATGTACGCATAAAAACAGCCCTAAAACGAACAAAACCTATGTTGAACAGGTGATGCCTTATATGCTACTTTGTCACACCGACACACCGCCAGGAAACTCATGAAAGTGCGAGCGAAACCTTTTGAGGGACTACTCTGCATGGAAGCAGGTCCCGTGGGAACGGTTTCACGGATGGTCGTATTACTTTACTTGAACATTTGTTTAAATCCGTATTTGTTGTTCTCAACTTTTCAATTTCTATATTATCTGAAACCTTCCAATTTAAACTCCGTTTTGCATCCATTTTATAAAGCGTGAACACTTAGTTATTTTGTGCTATCCTGCTGTACACATTAGTCAGACCACATGGTTGGACCGTGTCTCGCACTACCGAGGAATATACCATTTATTTATTTATTTGTTTATTTAAATTGTGCCTGTGCACAGTGTCTTCTGGCCAGACCGGGTCAGGATTATCGTGCACTAATACCTCATGGGTGGGTTGGTAGACTCGGTGTTGTTGAGTATCTTTAGCTAAGGACAGCGTTGGTGATCTGTCGAGGTCCACATTGTTGTCAATTCGATTGGTGTCGGTGCGAGAAACATGAGCGCTGAATGATTCGCCTCACGTGAAAACGGCCTTTGTAGGGGCGATTAGTTGCTTCTGATCAGAATATTCTTAAAGTCAGTTGGTGCTGCATTGAACCGTTTATTTTGTACAAACTGTTCATCCCTTGCTTCGTTCGAGAATTTAAGGAGGATGTGGCATGATCTCATTGTCACCTTCTCTTGGAACCTGAGACATAAACAGTATAGCAACTCCTGTTGCACGCCGCAACTAACATATTTTCGACTTTATCCATACTCAGTTTGTCAGGTGTGTTAAGCACAGTCACGTTTTTTGATCTGTGTAAACCTTCCTGTGTCAGTTGTGATGAAGGATAGAATAGAAGCAGCTTAGTGTAACGTGTCAAATTGTACATCCTTTGGACGTCCGTTAATCGCAGAAAATCAAGACTTGATCGCATTTTGCGCCAAAGCGCAGCAGTTCGGTTTTCTTTGATGCAACATCTTCCAGTGCAGCAATGCGATTTTGGGTTTCAAGTAATAAATCAATTCTATCCTCAGAGCGAGCAGTTGATACTTCTTAGCTGAGAGACTTATCGTTTTGGTGGCATTATCGCTGCGGACTGCTGCTGGTTCCTGTTCCTTCCTCGTCCCGGTTATGATATTTCGCCTTTTAGTAGAGTTAGCAGGCATTTCAGGGCTACTTCTAACAGTTAGGACTTGTAGCAAAGCGCGTTATCTCATCAACAGTTGTACGCAGTATAGAATTGAACAATCAGAGTGTAGACTACGTTGATCAAATTAATACGTAACTCACTCAACTAGTAGTAACAATACTAAGCACCTGATCCCCAACATGTTATTCCCGAGTTTCTGAAGAAGACATCCCGCTGTACCACGTAATCGCATTTGCGTCAGTTCAGTTGATCGGGTTGTATCATGTTCTAGCTTTTGTGTGCATTGAATGTAATTGGAAAACTCGATGGAGAGGGTAACATCATATCGCTGAGGCTAGAAAGATTGTCTTCAGAGATATACCACTGCTTCTATCATGCGACACAAGACTAACGAAATGACGCCTGCTTGAGATTTCATGTGGAGTACGTGGAGAACTTGAGCCACCCAATTGTGCTCGCCCTTGTGTTAACCTGTATTCAGTGACAAACAAAGGAACCTTACTTTCGATCCCGTCTTTCGACACAGTAAAGTTTTGTTTGGTTTAACAGGCAGAACAAGGCAATCCTACTGGCGCAAATTACCCGGATTATATCGGTAGTAAAGCAGTAAAACTGTCCAATAAATTTATGAAAAAAGTAGTTGGCAATTCGGTGCGTTTCAAGTTGGGGATGATATGCACTGACAGAAAGCGATACGTACCATGAAAGGCAGCCAGTACAGTCCTTGACCAAATCATCGTAGACTGTTCAAGTAAATGGGTGGTGAAGCATCTCATCAGTAGGTCTGTTGCACAACACCTACTGTTAGACATCGACAGTAATATCTTGGCGGTTTAAATAAAGAAACAAATAATTCGTATATTTCTTGAAAATACGATACCCAGAGCAAATACGTGGTCTGATATTTATATACAATGTAGTCAGATAGTGGAGAGAAAGTTAGTCCAGTATTCCAAAGTAGTTCCCAAAAAGAGTTTTGCGGTGCTATATTAACTGAAAGTCATGCAAACACGGAAAGAGTGGGAACAAATGTAATAAACTGGGTTCGCACGACTGAGCGTTCACCTGTGAGGACAGGACTGTCCAAGAAGCAAGTGGGTTCCATGCGCTTGGCACTTTTCAGAAAAGCAATGTGACAGTCACACATGTTGACATTTACTAGGGGTGAGCCTACGGTGATCACAAAGAATTGTTCATCTGGCGTTCGTTGTGATATTCTAAAATGAACGTAATATAACCTTAATCTGAGGATTAGATTGTCATTGGTATGTTATATGGCCCGTTTCTACGCATAACTTCTACAAAAGAAGCCGTCGCATTTATCAGCTTTTCCCATTCACCATGCTCCGTAAATCGACCGAAGCCACTGGAAGTTGCGGTTAAGCAGTTAGACGAGCCGCGATTGCGGTTTCTTTAAAGGTGATTAGATGAACGACATGTCCTGCTTACGTGGTAGCAGAGTTTTATTACCCCGATTTTGAAACTCTTCAAAGTATCACCCAGTGACTCTTATTTCTGTCTTCTCGAAAGTTATGAAACTGGTCATCACTGCGGCTTTATTGGACTACCTAGAAAGATAGGTCATGACAACGGAGTAGTACGGCTTCCACCAACACCCGTCCTGCAGTACCGACCTACTGATAGCTGAGGGTAGTTGGACGGAACCGGCTGGAGGTGAGGCTGGGATCATTGTTTTCTCAATGGATTTTTTCCGTGGTCTCCTATCGCCGGTATCACTGCATCTTACTTCACACGCTGCACAGTTATAGAATCGGAAATTCTAAGCTTGGGTGGACCACGAATTTTCGTTACCTTTGGAGACTGCCAGTGCGTGATCGGGCCTCACTCCTCATCCTAATTTGGATGCAATGCGTTGTTCCACAATGCTCAAACCTGAAGCCGCGACTATTTGATGTGTTCATCAATGACTTTGCAAGCATTACATACTAGAATTTCCTTCTTTTGCCGTAGACTCAATGATATGGGGAGCGATCAGTAGCAATGCTACTCCTAATTTCCCCCAACGTGATCTGGATGCCATTTATAAGTGGTTAACGAGAAATAGACTCCAGTTTAACGCAGCTAACTGTAGGATGGTTCATATACGGCATCAATCTGTGCAGTTGTACAGACGTGGAGGCCACACTGTGTGAAAAGCCTCTCGGAAGCGTGACCTCGGGATAGTGAGTAATGAGAACATCAGCTACTCGAAACAATCCGAGATGGCGTCGCAAACCAGCACTCAATAACTTGTCCCGCCACGCAGATCGTTTGGTCAGTTTAAACCTGATTTCTACCCTTATATGCTTGTCTCTTATGTGCTTCGCCACGTCTAAGCTGTAATGCTGTCTACATTTCTCCCTTCGAGTCTGTCAGCTGTGGAACCTCCTCTCAGAGTATGTTGTCACAGCCTCCGAATTAATAATATTAAAAAACGACTTGATGGCGCATTCCGCTACTTGCAGTTCACTCTGTACTTTACGCCTTGTACTAACTACAAAACTAAATAACATAACCAGACGGTGTACTCTTCAAATTCTAAGCTAGTAGACTCACGATTGTTCATGTGCAAACATTTCGGTGAATTCACTACTTCACACATATTTGTAGTGACACTCTCGTTAATTTTGGTTGGGAGTTGATAGGGCGAAGGTTCCATGACATTTGTAGCTACCGAGCCAAACTGCAAGAGTAGAGCGTTCGCGGCATCCACAGCAGTAGTTGTTAGGCCACTGGTCGTCCTGAGTAGGTGTAGGCGTCTTGGCCCTGAATGTTTGCTTAGGGCATTAAGGTTTTCAGGTAAGTCCCCCTTCTCTCCCTCTTCTTTATTTCATAGGTCCTCATGGTTGTATGGCAGCGAAGCATCAGTTCAAATGGCTGATGTACTGCTGTTGATGATGATGGTCGTCCTGAGTGGTGGTATTCCGGGTTTAACCTTTCTTTTGCCATTCACAAATCTGTATATCAGTTTGGTGTTACTCGTAAATTTCAGCACCATATTCTCCTACCATTCGTACTTATCGACTCTAATGAGTGACGTGCAGTAGTTTCTGATGACTTTGTAATTCTGCCATGTGATATCACATGGGCTTAGCAAATGTTGCCTCCAGATTTCATCTCTTCTGCTGATCCATTTACGTGTTCTGCTCCGGATCCATATATTGGTCCGGCGCGATGCTCGTAATAGTACAACCTTCGATGCTGATTGTATGACCCAGTTAATTTTGTCTTTCAATTCATTCCACGCGTCATTCCCTGAGCTGTGCGTCTGTAGGTCCCAGTCAGCGGTTGCTGCTAAGCTGTCCGTCAGAGATTGGTGTACTTTAAGATGCTCCCTCTAAATATCTCATTAGCAAAGGGTTCCATTCACAGTTATTTAAGAATCGTAAATGCCAAAATATTCAGGAATATTCCACTATCTTATCCCTGTTGCCTCCGATTTGATGCCAGTCTCGCTTTTGGAAAAGTGACTAACGGTACACACAAAAACCGCATGGCATTCTAATTCAGCCTTTCATTAGACGCCGAACATAAACCGATCGCGTTTTACCGCTGCAGACTTCATGGATTTGGTTAGTTGGACCACTACTTACTTGTGATGAGATGCATATCGCCTGCGGAGTTTGAGTCGCGGAACCTAATCACGCATCTACCATACTGGCTAAGTGAATTGTAAGTTTACTTTTGGATGAGGGATTTTCGATGTCATTAAAAATTGATACGTCGCTGTCAGCTTTGGACAGCCGGTTCATCCCATTGGGACGTTTCAGTAGGACTCACACTCAGTAGGACTCACACTATGATTCGAAACCATGATCTACAAACGAAAGCGACTTATTCCACTAAGCCGTGGTTAGCGGCGACATATTTTCACCATGTCAACTGCGATATAGTAGGGCTGATCTTTCACTGCCACACCAGTTACGAACTTCGCAGGAGGCAGGGCTATCAGCTGGTACCGGGTTCCAACGAAACAAAAGATGGACCAATATCTGGTTACACTGTTAGCCGTCGATGCTTCTTAAATAGTGGTGTATGTATCAGGTGGTGCACTTTTGCTTGTTGACTTCAGACTCACTTAAGCATTTCTCTAAAATACTGGCATTGATTTAGTTTTCTACTTTTCAAGACCATGACAAACTTCTAGAAAAGTGTCTCAGTGTTTTTTATCTTACTTTTTGGTCCGACTTCTTTCACCTGTTACGGACCACTTTTAATTGCAGAGAAGCAGTTCCTTTTCCTGGTCGTTTGAAACGACAGGAGAAAAAGGAACATACGTATTGTGAATAGATGCCCTTTGATCAGGGCGCCATTTAACCAACGGCAACCGTAGCAATGAGCGTATTAAGCAATCCCCCAATCCCCAACATGTAGCAATAAACCAAATCGTCTGCTACCCGTCATTCCTTTGCATTCGCACACAAACAGGCGAAGTTAGGTCCTTTGGTCGCTTGTCTAATGCTTGACGTGTCTTCTCCGAATCCATGTCAAGTCAATGCATGCCGCCCCATTTGTTCACACTATGAGCACACAGATCACGCACAACTCATTACTCTCTTCCATGCGCTCATACACATCACTCATTTTCGCGGTCGATCGAACCGGCGACGTGCTCAAGTAAGGAATGCCGAAGGGTACACAAAACCACCAATTCTGTTTATCTTCATGTGCCAACTAATTGCCTACTTAGTTACCACCCAACAAAATACTGCATTTGTATACCACACTTACTTGCGCACATGCATTCGTCACAAAACGGACCTTGGCGCTCAATCCACCATAGATTCGTTGAATAATGAGCCGATGAAGCTGCGGAGGTTTGTAAACGGTAGCACCATTTCAATGGTTTTGCTAGATGATCCGACATCGACCTCACTGATTACATGAACCAATTAACTCTAGTAACAAAACCGTTGTCATAAAGCCAAACCTTTCGTTGTGAACAACAATGGAGAGGACATGGTTGACCGAATGATGCTAAGAAAATTTGCGTACTAGTTGGCCTTCGCAAACCACACAAACAAGCTTTATTGTTTGAAGTTGTACCTACTACTATTTAAAGTTCCCGCCTTGACCACCTTCAACTTTTCATGACAAAAGTGTGCAATTAACAAACCGGTGATCCGGTGAACAAATCCAACGACAAATCCGCTTAGTCGGCATCCACGTGGTAATTTGCCTGAGAGAATAGCGAGGTCAGGCTTAGAAAATGGAGGCATTTATCATTACGAAATAGGACTCTGCTTGTATTATCTCAACTAATCGTCTTATCAGCTAGTTGGATTCACGAACTGATTCCTTATAGCTTCTATGCCACTGTCTTCCTATATCCTGTGCAGTTACTTAACCATTATCAAAGCACCAAGACGCCCTGAACCCAGTTGCGCCCAACCACATCGTCACGATAATTGTGACTGCTATGTGTACAGAAAAAAGGAGAAAAGAACGTAGATTCTACGCCGTAAATGGAAGTTTTCTAACCCTATATCTCATATTCGAACTGAGAGACCTACCACTTCTTTATTGTTACCTCGTACACCGAGCAGTTGAGTGGAATTCAGATCGACTACGGATCCAGGAATCCTAGCCATTAAACCAACTATAAGACGACGGCTCTACAGTGAACTCGCGCTGGCGACTGGTGTGGACCTCCACGATTGCACCGTGATTGTACTGACAGTAAAAATGAACATAGGGTTAAACACGCAATTAATTTTGCACGTCAGGCATGGGCTTAGCTGAACGAGATGTACCGCTGTGTCACACCCAACTGCTCCAACCCACATCGGGAACAAGAAAGTAACTCGAGCAGGGACAAGGTTTAGTTTTTGATAGTCAGCCTTTCAGACGATCAGCAGTCAAGACCAGCCGAGGCATTGAAAACAGCGGACTGAACAAGCCAATAGGAGATCAGTTATGTAAAGCGTCTGCCAGATGTAATAAACGAAAGTTATTGATAGTGTCTCTCTCAAGGGGGAACGGCGTTAATCCACCAGAAACAACGACAGAAAAAGGAAAAATGGTGGCAGCAGTACACCGATAAGCAGTACTGACGCTTCGCTGCCGCGCAACCACCAACAGTCCTGCTTGAGCTACGGATACTGCAAGGGTCGCTCGGTCCCCTACACATGCTCGAACACACGCCGTCGGATTACAGGACTGGCTTGTGGTCCTTTAGGCTACGGGCCTTTTTGATATAAGGGAACATGAATAGGACATGTGCCTATCACCGACCGATGTCATAATTTCAATAGAGTTGAAAAACAAACCGTTGGTATTTTTTGTTGGGAATGTTTCACTTTTGACGCTAAAAGGTCAAGACGAGTGAATGAATACATTTATGGCAAACTGGAAGGATAATCACAACAAACCCGGGATTTATTAAAGAGGTCGCACTGTTAGAGATCGTCGTGTCATTTCAAGTGTTATATCAAGAATGGAAATGTTCCAGGCGATCCACGTTACGAAGTCGTCGCATGTAAATCCTCGTCAGTGATGAGCGTGAGTGTGGTTTGCGGTTCACTCTCCAACTTCCTTCCGTCCACGGACGCTCATCAGACTGGCTGAGTTAAGACAACTCGCCGCACGTTTGAAAGATCCACCCCATCCACTCTGTTCACGAAGCTGTTGGCTCTGGTGAGCTCCACCGCCTTGGGAATTAACCTTCGGAGCATTGATTACCCTCCTAATAATCTAGGAGTTGTCCAAATCGATTTCCTGCATTGTCTTGTGAATGCATCACTATTGCCGAATCTCTTACTAGAGCCTTGTATACAGGCTCATTTTTCGGCGGCTGTGAGATGCATCTCTTGTAGTTCACACTCATAGCGCAGAACTCTCGCGTCTTAGCCCATATGCACATAAGCGGCATTTGCAAGTAGTTTTACATACACAATTCATCGTCCTACGAGAAGAGGTTCCTCATAGGCACCAGTGTGGGGAGGAAAATTTGATCGTTTTGGAAGAGCACCCTCCTTTACATCTCGTCTAACACCCTCCAAATGGATTCCGAAATTGCTGCTTGTAATAAATTACCACTGTCCTAATCCACTGCGCGCCATGTCATGGCCACGGGCCCAACACCTGCTACAGCTGGGACCTCACAACTAAGCAACAGTTTGTTCATTGTCACTTTTCGAGCTGCTCCCCTTCGGTCCTCTATGCATGGAGTCCGGGAGCTTTGTGAAACAGCAATGAAAATATCCCAGAGTATATGTGCTTTGGGTGACCTGAGCTGTAATGTAACACAACATCTGCTGAACACTTTGCAAGGCAATTTAACCAACTTCAGTTATCGCTTTCTTCTTCGGGCATTGAGTGCCATTCTCCCTGGGCCGTCTCCTTGGCTCCGCCCTCAAACGCAGAAGTCGAACGTGAGATCAGGCTGTTGAAATTGCATAAGGCCGCATGGGCAGATAGAATTCCCCAAGCCCTCTTCAAATTCGGAGGACCTGCTCTAATAGATGATTTACACGAGTTGCTAGTAAAACTTTGGGAGCAGGAGACTATTCCGAGAAACTGGAACCGCTCCGTCATTGTCCCAATTTTCAAGGGAAACTCGCGTTTGGAATACGGCAGTCATAGAGGGATCAGTCTGATTTCGATTGCCTCTAAATTGCTTGCCTCTGTCATTCTCCACAGACTGGCACTCGTGAAAGCCAGATTCGTGAAGAGCAAGCCAGATTTCGTCGAGGTCGGGGCTGCATCGACCACATCTTCACCTTGCGTCAGTTGTTGGAGCACCGCCATGTTTATTGGCGATCCACCGTCGTCGTGTTTCTTGACATAAATGGTGCCTTCGACTCAGTCGATCGATGTGCGCTTTGGGACTGTCTGTTGAGGAAAGGTGTGCCTGATAAATATGTAAACATTATCAAAGCGCTGTACGCGCATAGTTCGGGCAGAGTGAGGGTTTATGGCCAACTGTCGCCACCGTTCAGTATCACCAGCGGTGTGAGACAAGGTTGTCCGCTGTCACCTTTCCTTTTTAAGTTCTCTATCGATGAAGTCATGGAAACAGCGTTCGTTGGACTCGACCTAGAAGGTGTGAAGCTACTTCCTGGTGAGCGACTTCTTGACTTGGAGTATGCGGACGATATTGCCCTAATCTGTGACAGCGCCCCAAGGTGCTAGGCTGCACTAGACTGATTAGCACTGGCTGTCAATCGTTTTAGGATATGCTTTGCTCCATTGGAATGCAACTTACTTCTCCAAGATAGGCAGGGACCCAACCCTGCGCTAACGCTTGGTGGTGATCTGCTGGAAGTCGTTCAGGAATTCAAGTACCTGGGCAGCTTTATTAGCACCCGTGGGATTGAAGATGAGGTTACGAACCGTATAGCCAAAGCTCGAGGTGCTTTTGCCAATCTCCGCCGCCTGTGACCCAGGCGCGGCATTACTTTCGCCCTGAAGGACAGAGTTTATAACTCAGCCGTCCGTTCAACTCTCCTATATGGTTGTGAAACCTGGCCCATGAGGTCGACAGACATGATGAGGCTCGTCATATTCGATCAGCACTGCCTTCGCAGCTTAGCTCATGTCTGGTGTGAACACCGCGTGCGCAATGAGCGTTTTCGAAGTCGCGTATTTGGTGCAGGAAGAGCGAGTGAACCGCTCAGTACCATTATATCACGCACCAGGCTCCGATGGCTGGTCCACGTGTTGTGCATGCCAGCACACCGACTCCCGCGACGTGTATTGTTTGCGCGTTGTGGGTGCGGTTGGAAGAGGAGGAGGGGAGGTCAAGCGATGACTTGGTCGAGGGAGATGAAAACCGTCACTTCGAAGTTGGCGTTCGTTGGTGCATCCCGAATGCCTGGCTGGGGTCCTAAGGACGATGAACACGTTTGGTTGGACACACTTGCTGATATGGCTTGGAGCCGGCCCAATGGCGTTTGTGTTGTGAGTTCCTTTGTCCATCTCTCTGCTGTTTAGCATCCCCCTCCAATCAAGATTTCACTTGTTAAACATAATATGTCTCATTTACGGAGGCCAGCTGTTAGCTCTCCGGAACGATGTTCATCCGTTACTGGGGACTCAGCCTGCGTGCCACTGTTTCTTTTCCTTTTCATGTCTTTTGTATTGCGGCACAATAGCTGAGGTGTTTTCCACCTGCAGCTAACGTGTATAATGGTGATGATATCTGCATCTTCAAGTTCCACCATTTCGGTGAACTAAGCAGTCAAGGAATGACGGAGACTCAGTACAAGATTTCATTTTAATGGTTAAGCGTACAATCTCACTGATTGAATTCAAATGATCTAACAAGTCTATATTCTTATCCTGTTTCACGCTACCAAAGCTGTTCTCGATTTAGCGCCGCCAAAGTTTCACCGAAGCAGTGGGACTTGTCAGCGCCCTTACTAAATCCCCCATGTACAAATTTGTAATACGTGGATATTGGTGATCACATAGCAAGATACTGTTACTGAGTATAGAGTCTCGAGTAGAACGTGAAATAGGACATATCAAGATACAATTTCACTCCTTCGGTTAGGTGATCTGCTGTCAGTTCTGTTCACTCTCTATAACTCTCTCTGCTTTTTATAGTCCTCTGTTAGGTAGCATTTTGTTATCATCAACGCGTCATTTTTCGTCATGTTGATGATGAGCGTGTTGACATATGGACTGATCTTCATTTCGTTTGACTCGATGGTATGATCTGCTGCATTTCGTGCGAATACCTAGGAATTCTTTACTAGCGTAGCCCTTCTCCCTATCGAAGGTTGTGACAGACTTTCCAGACATCTGGCTAGTTCTTAAATCCGAGAACCGATATTATCTATAGTAGGAAGATGATACCAAATTCTATCAAGTTGTTCCAATGTGAAAACGCAAGGATCGCGACGAACAGCGAGGCACTTAATCGATTGGACCTGCGTCTGTTTTATCAAACCACGAAATAAAGCAGAACATTATCGAGGTTGTGAAATTTCGGATTCGAGCGCTGTAGTAGTGTGGAATCTGTACCAACGTAATTTGCCTAATTCTTGTTATCTAGCCTTATAGGAGTCAGTGCCACGTTAATCACTGTGTTTATTAGTTTCGTCGCAATTAGATTACAATTCGCGAAGGTAAACAACCAATTCGGGAAAGCACCAGACGATCGACGACAACTAACGAACAATAAGCTGCCAACTTGTACGTTGAAACAAATGTCAAGAGACGTGGGCGACAAAAAACAAAAGTTACGAACTGTCACTCGAAAGACATCTCAATCAATCGCTTCCTCTAACTTGTACCTTGAACTGTACTTTGTCGGTGTATGGACGCCTCGTGGATGCATTTGCGACGGAACATTTAATTTTGTGCTCGGTGGCTCGTGAACGCCGTACGTATCCAGTTTTGGGGAAGCACGTGACCTCCCAAAATCACATGCGCAAATTTGGCATGGGCAGTTTGAATGACAATTTGGTACATGCGCAACATCGGAACTGAACCCTACTGTAAGATTTCCCCAATCACTTCAGTCGCAACGCAACTGGACCTTAACGTAGTACGACGGTTTGAGTACCACTTTAATCCACTATAATGGGTAGTGCTCCCGGCCCCTTGAGATTTACTCCTACTAGGTTGGTCAATGGTTAGAGGTCAAACAAACAGCCTCCTGCTCTTCCAAGTTGGGAGTTTGAAATGGGATGGCGTCCATTTCTGTAAAACTAAATCATTGCCAACGCCACGCTGCATTGCGTACAGGCTTTTGAGCCAAACGCTTTGGTTTAGTACCCTAATCGTTACATCCTGCATCGGCCGTCGCGCAGCTCATCAATGGTCGCCTTATCTGCTGCACACAGCAGGGTTGATAATCCAAAACTTGTTACTGCTGGAGCCTCCCTTCTACGTCTCCACTTCTCTCTCACTCCCCTCCCAACCCCCATTACTAATCCACTATAATGCCCAGCTTAATTAACAGCAGCCTCAAGGTCATTGGAGTCGAACCATCTTCAGCTACTTTTCCGCACCACCCACTGGATGCCTATCGGCAACAGTCCCTTATAAAGCCACGCTGTCCCGTTTCCCTGGTGAGGTTCAGCGTTTGCACTTTAAGACATAAGTCAACAGACTGCACTCGCACGCACCTTAGAAACGCTGGGTATTGACGTGTGTTGTGTATCCGAAACTAGGATCAATGACCCCAACGGGGTTATTGAATTAACTGCACCTGGCTTGTCATCACGCTATTGGTTGCACGTATCCGGAGACATTGATGTGGCAGCCTCTGGTCAAGCTGCGTTACCTATCGTACTCAGCTTCAAGGCTGAGTCATGGTTCGTTGATTGGATTCCGGTGAACAGCCGTTTGTGTGCAGCCCGTTTGACAACATGGGCCAAGGATAACGAGGTAGTACAAGACGCTGTTTGTTTTTGGCTTCCACTTACGAGCTCACCGACTGAAGTTCTGATGCTGCCAAGGACACATTCTAGTACGAACTGAACACGCTACTGTCCAGTGCTACCCATTCGGAGATCAAAATACTTGTAAGGGATATGAATGCACAATAGGTCGCCTGGGCTCTTCAGAAGCTCAACAAGGTAGTAAAGATGGGCTTAACTCCGACCGTCTGGACAACGGCGAGCGTTTATTGCAACTGTGTGCGGATCGCCAGCTATTTCTTAGTAGCACTGCTTTCAGACACAGTGGGCGCCGAAGGGCCACTTAGTGTCCTTCTGTAGCTGGCCAGCGATGGACCCAGATACATCGCATTGTCATAAGTTACAGGTGGCGTGGGGTGCCCGTTTTGGGATGAGCAACACTATAAAAGGTTTCCTTTTACTTACGGTCTTCTTGATCGGAATGGCCGAGGTCCACCTCAGGTGAACCGAAGCCTCAATAGAGGTTGCTTGTAGCAACCCAAACACCAGCGGATTCTCCAAGTCCATCTTTGTACAGGTTGCGTTGCTTAACTCTGGATTATCGCTCGTAATGGAGTACTTGCGTCGACTCTGATCATGCCTTGTTAGTTTGTCACTTCCATGAACTTTACTTTGTAGCTGAATATGTACTCTTCACAGGTGCATATATCGCATTGTTGACTTGACTTGACTTTACCGGGAGACGCACCATGCGTGTCCCGCGATTGGAAACTACGAACTTTCTCATCCTTTAGTCAGGCAAACCTACCAAGAAGCACTGCGTATTGAACTTTCGGTCGCTTGCCCTAATGACACTGAGCTTCAGTGAAATGTGATCTCGGTCGACATGCGCGACGCAGGAGCATCTGACTGTGATACTATCAATGTTCACCCCACAAGTCACTGGATATCGGAGAGGTCGGTGAATTTGTTGCATTCGAGAAGAAGCCTGCCGGTTGGCTCTGAGCACAATATGACCTGACGGACTATTAGGCGCGAACTAAAGCTTGAGCCTGCGCGCTGACAAGGAGGCTTGGTGGAGTAGTCGGGCTCAAGAAATAGGGGAGGCGGGAACAGTAGGGAACTATCACAAACGTTTCCAACTGATCCGCGCCACTGGTCCCCGGGAATCTGACGTCATTGAAACAATCGGAGACAGCGCGGGTACTCTGCTTCACAATAAGCAGCGCCGTATGGCTCTTTAAGACGGAACACTTTCGACATCAGTTCAGTTGGCCCCCCTGGTTTCGGACCTCATCCTACCCAGGTGATGCAGGACGACCCATGGACGGAGGCTGAGCTCCTAAACGTGATCATACCCCTCAATGGTTTTCGTGCCGCTGGCCCTGATTCCCTGACACTTGCACTATTTAAGTATGGAGGTGAGGTCCTTTGCATCGCACTGACCTCACTGTTCGAACTTGTCTGGAAGGAAGAGACCGTCCTGGCTAACTGGAGTGAATCCATCATAGTGGCAATATACTAGTACGGTAGTCGCACCGACTGTGCTAATCACAGGGGTATTAGCCTAACACCAGTGGTGATAAAATTACTGGCTTCAACTCCTTCGTCGCCTCACTGTGTAACGAGAATACCGGATTAGAGAACAGAAGGCAGGTTTCTGCCCAGGACTGGGCTGTATCGACCACATATTCACTTTGCGGCAAGTGCTAGGGCAGCGCCACACATACCACGGGCCTACAATAGTTGTGTTTCTCGACTTCATGAGTGCGTTCGATTCAGTCGATCGATGCGTTCTGTACGAAATTCTTGCGCGGAAAGGTGTTCCCATGAAATACGTGAACATCCTAAGTGCTCTGTACTCGAACCCGACAGACCGTGTCAGGGTCTACGGCGACTTGGCTGCCACTTTTTCGACAACAAGTGGCATTCGTCAGGGTTGTCCGATTTCTCTGTTTTTGTTCAGTTTCCTCGTGGACTCTATCATGGAGTGTTCCTTGCGGATTTTCACGATGCAGGCGTTATGGTGCTGCCTGGTGAAAGGCTAGTTGATCTTGATTATGCGGGCGATATCCTCTTGTAGTTTGGAAATGTTGGGGCGGCGCAATCAACCCTAAATAATATGTATAGAGCGGTTCCATTATTTGGTATGCGCTTCGTATCTTGAAGGTGCAAAGTGTGCTGTAAGACTACTGGTCAATTGATGATCCCTTGACCATAGATAGCGAGGAACTCGAGATCGTTGATCAATCCATTTACCTTGACAGCTGTTACAGTAACGATGGGCGCATAGCTACTGAGGTCAGTCCACCTAATGCAAAAGCCAGAACTGCTTTTTGAAGCTGCGACATCTTTGGCGACAGAAAGGGGTTTCCCTCCGTTTGAAGGGCCGTGTTTACAATGCCACAGTGAGGGCTGTCCTACTCTATGGGAGTGAGACTTGGCCCCTTTGGTCTGAAGGTCTGAGGCAACTTCAAGTCTTTGATCATCGTTGTGTGCGGAGCATTGCTAGGGTTACAACTCTGCCCGTACTGAACCAGGACACTTAGCAGAAAGCAGTTTTCGACCCGTAACGCACGAAACTTGAACACGTCAGTTTCAGAAATACACTGAAGGTATTGTATGGCCACAAACACAACGCTTCGCATAAGTTCAGATAGTCTAGTGAATGGTTGGCCGGGTTTAACGGACACACACTGACTCTGGTGGATCCAACCAATAGGAACAGTTTAATCGATGACTTTGTTGACGTTGGAATAACACCCTGCGCAGATGCCACAGCTAGGGTCGGATGGCACCAGCATGTCCACAACGATGATATGCGCAGGCGAATACTAGGCAGTGATACCCAAGGTTGTTCCTTAGAACAACAGGCAGCAATGAGTAAGTTGTGTTGGCTTGGGCACGTACTACGTATGCCCGGTCACCGCTTACCGAGAAGGGCTCTGTTTAGTCTGCCAGATGTAGGGTGGCGCAAGGCTCGAGGTGGACAGAACTTGACTTGGCAGCGGGAAATGAAGTCACGGACGATCAAACTGAGTGTCGTCGGTCCGTCTCACCTTCCAGGCTAGAGTCTACTTGACTCGCCTTGTGCTTGCCTGGAGACTTTACAGGACATGGCTAGCAGTCTGCACCAGTGGCGTGTCTACTGTCCTCTTCTATTCGGACTGCCTTTTTAATGTGTGTTTGGTACTGTTAGCTGTGGGGTGAGGGCTGATTATGACGCGGGGCAGTGAAAGCTGCAAGGAAGCTGTCTCGCCGAGGCCGCCTTACCTTTGCACGGTAGGCAGCTGTCTATGATGGTATGTTGTTGACGATGTGTAGGCGGCTTGACCATGTATGTTTGCTTAGGGCATTAAGGTTTTCCGGTACGTCCCCCTTTTCTCCCACTACTTATTCTTCGTTTCTTTGTTCTTTCTAGTTGTATAGCAACGAAGAATCAGTTCGAATGACTGAGGTACTGCTGTTGCTGATGATGACCCGATCTCTTCTTTCGTATCACGGTCATCTAAGACCCAAATCAGTGCTTCAAGCAGTTTCTTCCTGCTGTCAGTTCAGGTCATCAGCCGGTTGCCCTGAATTTCCACACAGGAAGGCGGAGTTCTAGCAGATAACACTCATTGTGAGACTGCGAAGTAAATGGCGGATTTCACGGTGCTCCCTGATGGTTAAAGCTGCCACAATAGCATCTGATTGAGTTCGACCCATGCACTCGGTCTTCTATGGGGTCATAAATCACTCACGTGACAGAACTCCCCGTCCTAGGGACGCAACCGTTGCTTATTCCTTAGTGATGATTTCGAGTACATCATTTAGAAATTCAGAAGAAACTGATCGGCCCCAGCATACCCGCTTGCCTTTGACCCTTAAAATTCACGGCGTCACCATATAAAGAGTGCAATGGTGAACACTGTCCGTCTTTCGACGCCGAACAGGGCCACGATTCCGTCAGGTTAATAGCTTCATTGATAGCTTCAACGCTAACAGTAGACGAGGATTGTAGGCCATCAGTATTTTTGGCGCTGTTTTGTCAGACGATGAATAGTGGAAATATGTATAATTCTTCTAACCTTAACGGATGCTTTTAGGGCCATAGAACAGTAGAAACATGACGCCTCTGAGTAGAGTAGATGGGATAGAAACAAAGCCAATGCCCCAATGACTTCCATTTACCACCCGATAACCTGGCTTTACAATTGAGGATGATGGTCAACAACCGCCAACCCTGATGTACTTTCTCAGCAGCTCACGTAGTCGAATATTGCAGGTAGACCTTTTGCCAATGAGTTCCCACTGTCATTCACAAGCGATGGTGATTGGTCATTGTGTCGAACCGTGTGGTTCTCTACCGGCGTCATTACATGTGTGATCCCACTAGTAGCAGGTTTTCGCGTCAGCGTCAGGGTTCATGACTCACAGCGATCTGTTGGTGGTCAGACTGTTCGATGACCTTGGCAAGTTGTAAACGTTTTGTCACCCATCGAGGTAATGTCATTGCGTTGTTCTGTATGATGGATTTATCACGGATAAAACAGCACACACGTAACAATTTCCGTAACAAAGTGTGAGACCAACAATGAATGCAATCGAAAAATGTAGCGCGTAACGGTGGACTCACCGCAAATGCCACGTGGACACAGCTTGATTCCGCTGTCCCGTATCCCAGTAGCTCGGGCTAAATCATGTGATGCAGGTGGTGTAATGCGTCAGCAAGTCGAATTTTGCATTCAGCTAACGTATGGGCCATGTTTGGTTGTACACACCGAAATATGGCAAAGAGCCGGCCCAAATGGCGTTTGTGTTGTGAGTTTCTTTGTCCATCCCCCTCCCATTCCAATCTCATATGAAATCCATAATATGATATTTAACCTTATGTTGCTTACTTGAAAATTTTGTGGTGTAATTTTTTAGCATCTTATCTTTTTGTTTTGCGGCACATTAGCTGAGGTTTGTTTCTCACCCTCAGCTAACATGTACGGATGCTAATGATGGGATACTCAAATAGAGAAAAAGTTCCCGCGCATTCTATTCGACTGTACTGTGTGACGGACTTCAAATGGTGACCTTACAGTGAGGTGTTGTGGTTGAGTTTCAATAAGGGTTGGCATAGCGGTTAGAGTCCTTAACGGTCTAATACAAAAAGTGAGATCACCTTGCAGAAGACGATGTTATTCACTAAGAACTCCCAGAGTCTTTAGGCTCAACTGGTAAGGCAGGTGGAGCAATCCCTTAACCTATTTTGTCGCCCACCGTTGTGGATTCTCAAGGGCAGTGAGGTCATGCTTGTGCCACGGGTGCCACACCTAAATTGTGTATTCAGCACGCGGCCTCACGTAAGCGTTGAGGTTTTACGAAAAGAGACTAGGAGAAAACCGGCAAAACGCCATCCGCAGCAGGCCTAATTGTTGGCCAACTATTTTCACTGTTTTCTCATCCCGTCTTGAGCTTCCGAGATCGTCTTGCGCGAGCACTGCAAAACCACTTTCATGAGAAGCGCGCTGCAAAACGCGTTCTTCTAATCGATACTCGTAGGTTCTCTGGTGGCGTATGTTCATTATTTCACACTTGACAGGAGTGTTGCATATGTAACAAAATTGCAAACTCAGCGAGCAGGTAGGCCGCCAACACTGTTACCTAACTTGTCAACCTTATTTTTTCGTGCCAACTAGTAGTCTGTTCGGTCCGTGGAACTACCTTTCGAAGCTGTTCAACATGGTCCCGGCATTATGGTTAAATGTAGATTTTATCCAACTAAAATGATTGAATGTATACACAGCTCACCGATGGACGGAAAGAACATCACGTCTGGTAACTAATTACTGGTTACTAAACCTAGGGTACATCAAAAAGTGATGGTCGACAGGCTGCAGGTATAACGGGCCTGTACCTCGATCCGGTAGACACGTATTTGATTAATGTATTATGGATGGCTGACAGGTATTGACGACTATTTTTGAATCGATTATTGCTACGTCGAGTCGAACGCCTTAGTGACCCATTGAGTTTTTTAATCTGAATGCTCAGTAAGCCCCGGGGTAGAAAACATGTAGTGCCACATTGCGGTGATTAACAACGGAGGAAATTTGGAAACTTCAAACTGGAACGCTTAAGTGACGGCCTCCTAATATTTTTAAGTAGTCCATCCATATGAACTGACTATGTTTGCCATGCCTCATTCTGACTCCTAAACGCTTTCATGAGTTTAAGTCCCTACTGTTACTGTGGAGCTGATGGCAACGAACGATAAACTGCCCTTGTGTAGTAAGAAAAGAAAGTCATCGCATTTCGATGCATTCAGCGATAGCTAACGAAAATGAAACCTAATTATAAAGTAGCCAGTAACATGCAGTAACTTTACTGGAGCGACTACGAGTACTTGCTTGGCTCCCAAGGCCACATCGCGTTCTTATTTCTGTAGGGGATTCTACAGGAACACGTGCAGAGCAAACGTGACAGAGGAGCGAAAAGGGGCCTTTTCAGGCATGCTGTTAGACTGAGCAAATTTGGCCAACTTAGCTTTTAGCAGAAGTTTATGGAAAACTGAGTATCAAAACTTAGTGGGTACTTTACAATAATTTACGGTTTATACAGCCAAAATCATTACTTTGATCGAAGGACAAACGCGTAGGCTCTTTTCATTTAACGAAGGTAGCAGTATAGATGTAAGAAAATGGTTTACTATCTGAGTAGACTTCGAACTTCAATGGGAAGATGGACTGGGTTAGCTATGTTTAAGTTCACACCACGCAAAGTTATTTTCTAAATAGCTATACTAACTGCCGAAGTTTATATGTTCAACCTGACGAGAAGCTAAGTCAAGCAACGAGGTTGCTGTCTGTGCACCAGCTCACTGTTTCACACAAATACTGCTGGAGTGTCTTTTAGTGGACCATCGAGTTGTACGCAGGGGATTAGTTTGCAAACCAATACAACTGGATGGGTTATATTTAGTGGATTGAATTAGGGTTTGGGCGACATACAGTCTAATCCTGCAACGTACAGAGAAGCAGTGAAATAGTGAGCGACTTCGATTCGTTGTATATGGACATAGTAGGTCCTTACTAGCTAATGATGCGCTCCAGTTGACACGTACAGCTGTGTTATATAATCACCACCAACCCACTCTCCTGATGATTCGCACCCTGTGGTTCACTACCATTTTGACGCGAGAAACCTCATTTTGCCTAATCAGAATGCGAGTGCATATTTGACGACCAATAGAAAAACGATGCATTGGCTAAAGTCGATCACAGTGCGTTTAGAGTAAGCGATTAATTTGCTTCCCCGAATCCCTGGGTACTCGCGATAGATCCGAACGTGATAGAAGTTGTGCACCTTCCTGGTTCAACTTATTCTGTGTGTAGCCTCGAGAAGATTAGATATACAATTTCTTCATGTTTTTACCACAAGTTCATGCCAAACCTGCCTACTTGATGCAACCCTAGGTCCAGTTATTGCGGATGGCGAGTACTGTAAACCACAACATGAGCTTGTATTAGGATATTTTACAATTTAACTCGTGCAGTATTCTTCTTGGTTGCCACAACCCAGCGGAGACCACAAGTCCATGTGATCAGAAATGTTAAGTTTGGACGAATTCCTTTCTCCCTCTGTTATGGCACCGTGGCTATGCGTCTCATTGGTGATCAACGAATCGAATTTGTTTGACACAAAACTCAGAAGTAGATGGCATTGAAATATGAGGCCGTAATTTAAGTGCACGGCGCTTATGAGCCGCCAAGTCCCCATTATCCTCATAAGCATACTTCTATGATGACACCAACCGAATTTGTGTTGTAACGCATTGTTAGGACGGTCGACATAGGCCCATCAAGCTACTACGCTTACTTACTTCTTTCTGTAATGCATACAACGCATGGTATTGCGTATGCACCGCTGCGGTCCGATCTCCCAAACTTATGCATACTGTTGTGTTTCGTCATGTCCATGAAAGAAGAGGGTAAATTGAAAAGTCACGAACGATGCTGTTTGATACTCTGTGTGAAGTGTGGAATTTTTATGCGACGAGCACCTTTGGGTGCACTATCGTACTGTCTATGCCGTTTGCATGACATCGTAATGTGATCTCGAGAGTCTATGCATCGCAACTCTCCGCAACCACCATCCAGTAGTGCTTACTCCGGGTGAAAGTATCCTCGACGTTTTGCTCAAGTGCCTACTGAGTCTCAGTGAACGCACTGCAGGGATGCTTCATCTTATTCTTTCTACATCACACTGAACAACCGTAAGATCTTGGTCGATCTTGTCATGATAATGCTAGCTGCAAACTACCGTGACGTTGTACAGGATGGTGTCACGCTTTGGCGGTTGACATCGATTTTATAACAGATCATGTGTACTCTTCTTCTATGCTACTTGCATCCGCTTTAGGAGCCGAAAGGATGATGAAATACGTCATTCAATGCACTCTGGAAACCAGAACTACCAAGAGGCAGTGGAGTAGCTTTGCTGCAGGATACACATTTTATAAAAAAAATTAAAGCGCAAGCAACCGAAACGAAACAGTGGCGTGATGGTACCGGAAAGCGACTCAGTATTCGCCATGTGATCGGATTCCCTTTGTGCAATAGGACAGTCGAGCATAAAGGTTCTGCAACGAATCATTTCGATGGTTAGTTAGCTAGTTCCGAACCTATGGTGTATTTCTTGTGGCCAAACTGTTTTCAGTTTATGTTCACGCGCGACGGCGATTCGATCACAAATTTCTGACTGTTTACTCAGGCTCAGGAGAGCTCATTCACCATCGTCCTAACTTTAAATCCATATTGACGATCCACAGACAACCGCATAGAGCGGAAATAAACTTATGCGATTATGACCACAAGACGATGGTGAAAATCCCCAAGATACATATAACTGAGCAGGCGGGACTGTGGTGTCTCCTTCCAGCAATCCCAGATAGAGGCTTCAATCTCTCGCAACCCATTTCACCATCTGCACACATGAAAATGCCACAGTGCAACTGGGTGTAACCGTGAATCGTGGTCACTTGATCCACTGCGTTTTTACATTCGGGTCAGAATGCAGTGGCTGAAGTGAAGCGACTAGTTCATTCGGTCAACTGTTGTGCTGTGAGCTCGTCACACCAGTGTACCTCGTATTTAAATGGAAATCTACTTTCGGTTTCATATGTGTGCACCTCATTATGTTCATACTTTGCAGTCGATACTGATGCGACTGAACTAGAGGACAATAAAGAGGAGGGATTCTTTGTCTCATTTAATTGGTCTTCTGACATCAACCGTAACTTGCTTCAGGCTGATACG
Organism: Dicrocoelium dendriticum; assembly: GCA_944474145.2. Classification (NCBI taxonomy): domain Eukaryota; kingdom Metazoa; phylum Platyhelminthes; class Trematoda; order Plagiorchiida; family Dicrocoeliidae; genus Dicrocoelium; species Dicrocoelium dendriticum. Next base: position 87,827,741 of record OX104065.1, on the reverse strand, counting down.
TGAGGTCGGAAACAGTCAATCATTGCGCCGCTGACCTCAGTATAGCAATCGTGTTAGCTCCACTGACTTTTCAGCGGATTGACAACGGTGATAATGAAAAGTATTTTGCACTGATAATTAATCACACTGGCTTCCTAGTTAGATAGTTTCCTGCGCGTTCAAAATAGCACTAGACGACCATCTGCTGGTCAGTAGTGTGCAACCCTGACCTCATTCATATATAATCGAATTCAGATTTACTAGCGATAATTGCGACTAACTGCCGGGAAAACCGTGTCAATTTGCTTTTTTATAGATGTCGACACCAATAACTTCTAAACCGGATCTGTCGAAATGATTATCAAAATTTGTGAAGTGAACCTATTAGAGAACAGCATATACACTTGAGGAATATATAACATCGACAGAGATGCATGCATTGCTTTGCTTCGCAAATAGTTCCCGTAAAGTCAGAAGTCTATATCCGTGCGTAGGATACTCCTTTCGATGACTCTCTTTCTAGGAGTTTGCTGTGATTTGTAAAAAATTAATACTCCTCTGAATTGTAATCGGTAAAAGTCGCTGAACTCATTAATCCCCGTACGGTGCGCAACTTTGACATGCACTGTGATAACGATGGGACATCGATCGCTATCTACGAGTCAACTGAAGGCAGTGAAAGCGAGAAAGATAACACAGGACACAGAGAAAGCAGACTTATCGCCACATCGGTTATGTAATGCTAGCTGCATTCAACATTGAGGAAAGTTTTAGGTGGATTTGCTTTCGACCAAAAAATGCGAAAAGCCACCGATGCTTGGAAACACACTATGACGTTCCATCCTGAATAGGGAATACTGCGTCACTGAAGCGGATAGGAATAGAACCTGTATAATTTCATCAAAAGATAAGCAAAAAGGTCAAAAACCATCTGTCCTTTTCATCTAATTACGATACTGGTTTGAGTGGCTTATGAGGCTTAGCGCGATCTACCTTTGCAATGTGACCAGACGTGCCACATGCATGACGTACAGCATTTCGAAAGCGACATGTAATACGAAGGTGTGACTCACCGCAACTGAAACACATTCCTTAGGTTTTGTTCGCATGCGGCGAGGTGGTCTGCGTTGGGTGTACTGGATTTTCTGCATGGTCTGATGGCCATTAATGCCTTCATTCAGCAAGACAGTGTCGAATTGTCGAGCGTTGCGCTTATATCCTCATGTGCTCGCAGGGTTCCCGAGCTTCGTTGTAAGATAGTCTAGGTTATGACAGAAGCTTCTGCAATGAACGGTCATTGATACCGGCGATTAGTGGGTCCCGAAGATGTGTATGGAGTTCACTACAGTTGAAGCATGAAGTCTCTAATTTTCATGTTCTTGCCGCTGACGAGTGAATGAAAGTGGACCCTTTCGGTTGTTTCCAAATTTGTTGGTATCGGGTAGTTCAGGAGTATATACTTTAGGTCTGCATAAGGTAAGCTATTTGCTGAATGCGGGTAAGCCATGTTCTTTAACAGCATGTACATAGCGCCTCCTCCAGCATTTAGGAACACTACGAACTGATTCCCTTCCCTGACAACCTTTCATATGTTCTATGTATCCCTACTTAGGTATTCACCCTTGCCTCGTTATTTAATCTTACGGTTTATCACCGCTTACGTATTACCGCACTGGACATATTGCTGACCTCTGTTCTTTTCTGGCTTTTTAAACTCGCATTTCAAACTCACCAGCATCTTGCCTCATGTAGCGGCACTTCAATGATGGGGTCTACTGTCATGATTGTATTCAAGCACTTTCACTCCTGCGGAAAGCTGGCGTCTAAAATACTGGCGCTATTCACCCCCTCCATTGTGCATTGTCGAAATGTATCTTGATTTCTTCGACCAGAGCCATTTTTGCTCAAATACGGGCTTATGGTGCGTCAGTAAGACCCTATTTGTCACGTTTTTTGAGGGATAAAAGTTTAATCCAACAGGTACTGATGGCCAAACTGATTCGATGGGGTCACAGTCACCTTCTCAAATCGCTGACGCAAAATATCCGTTTGTTGCACATTTTATTAGTTTTATCTGTCATTGGCGTATATGTTGTTGCTGCATATTCACTCTTCGTGGGTACATAGAGCGCATTGTTGACTTGGCTTAACTTGACACCAATTGTGGGCATTTTGGCACCTACATCTTTTAGTTGCACAATCCATTCTTATTTCTCTTAAACATGAAAACACTGAATGCTCTCCTTGTTTCGTTACATCTCTGGTATGCGGACGACGCGTTACCTTCAATGCGAAATAAACCGGTACTGATGAACGACGCAACGGCGTTTCATCTAAGCTACTCTGGGGCGATTGAACGAGCAGGTTTTTGTTTACTTACGTCGAGTCTATTGCTAATACGATGATACAACTTTGAATCTTATGTAGTTTCGCAAGGCAATCATTCAGGTGACAATTTCATATTCGCCCAAACTCAACTACCGTCAGACGCAGTTTCACAATATGCTATGCTGTTGAAATTTCACACTGCCGACGGACAAAGCTATCAAACCGATTGCTGGAAACGGAGTAACTGCTTTCAATGTACACACTTTACGTTCCTGGCTTCACCTGTTCGCCGAACTTCGTAATTGGCATGCCAAGGTTTCATCAGCAGACGAGGTGACTTCCTCAGTGCGCTGCTGGCTCAAATGTAATCCGCTAACTTGGTCGTCGATTCGTAATCGATCGGCAAGTGACTTTTGAATTGAACTCCTCGATCTGCGCCCCGTGACCTTCACCCGTCTACCCAACTTCTCTAACAAACACGGGGATTCATGAGATGGTTTTGCTCCGGTTGTTGCGGTTATGTGTTTGATGAATCGTTTAGCTGTCTACGACGGTTGTTAAGCTGCCTCAGTTCTCTCCGTCTTGGCGTTTGGTAAACCGGGTCAGTCTCGATGTGCATGTTTATTGAGTGCTTCGTTGAATACCATGCCTCGAGGAACTCTCTTCTTTCTCGTGTTTATCCTTGTGCTATGACCTTGGTGGTGTTCCAATCGAAGCGATGTCCTTATTCGTCCGTGTGTAATGAAACCAGTGAGAGAGTGCAATGGTTCTTACGAGCTCTTTTATACTGTTGCATCCTTGTTGACAGTCGCCTTTCTGTCTGACCCACATAGTTCTTATCGCAACCTTGACACCATAGCTTGTAAGAAACATTTCGTCTTTCTTGGGCTCCAGGTTTAGTTTTGGGTATTGACAGGATTCTCCTCAATGTGGCGGTTGATTTGTGAGCCACTGGATGTGTTAGTCCCTAGAAGAGAGTTGGAAACCTTGGTTTACAGGAAATGAACACGCAACGACCAGCTTCTAAACTACTACAGCAATCACCAGAATTGACACCAAATAAGCTGCGTCCGAACTCAATGCAGCACCCTTGAGGCAAAACGGAAAGAGGAGACATATCCGTTCAGATCATTTCAGCTAGATGGATATCTACATAGCGTCGTCCGCCGATGTCTAAACAACGAAGCTCCGACCTCTCAACCTGCTCAAACGACAACAAAGAGAGCCGTTCCACCCTAAATAAAGTAAGCCTCCGAGATGACAGCAAGGTTGTTCAAACAGCACGGTCTTACAGTGGCTCACAAGGCAACTGTCACGCTGTCGAAACTTAAAACTAGACTTGAAACCAGGAAAGACAGAATGTTTTTTACAAGCTATGGTGTCAAGGTTGCGATAAGAACTATGTGGGTCAGACAGAAAGGCGACTGTCAACAAGGATGCAACAGTATAAAAGAGCTCGTAAGAACCATTGCGCTCTCTCACTGGTTTCATTACACACGGACGAATAAGGACATCCCTTCGATTGGAACACCACCAAGGTCATAGCACAAGGATAAACACGAGAAAGAAGAGAGTTCCTCGAGGCATGGTATTCAACGAAGCACTCAATAAACATGCACATCGAGACTGACCCGGTTTACCAAACGCCAAGACGGAGAGAACTGAGGCAGCTTAACAACCGTCGTAGACAGCTAAACGATTCATCAAACACATAACCGCAACAACCGGAGCAAAACCATCTCATGAATCCCCGTGTTTGTTAGAGAAGTTGGGTAGACGGGTGAAGGTCACGGGGCGCAGATCGAGGAGTTCAATTCAAAAGTCACTTGCCGATCGATTACGAATCGACGACCAAGTTAGCGGATTACATTTGAGCCAGCAGCGCACTGAGGAAGTCACCTCGTCTGCTGATGAAACGTTGGCATGCCAATTACGAAGTTCGGCGAACGAGTGAAGCGAGGAACCATCAACCCGAGCTATTACTGCATCAATTCATTTTGAACACACTATACGTGGCCGCAATCAAACTTTGGAAATCGGGTAAACACAATTTGTACAAGCAATCCGAGCGCCAATGTTCTAATTAAGAATTTCTTCATTGTATTTTTTGGTATTGCGTCGAACTCAGAACTTCACCTAAAATGTTCTGCAAAAATCGATGCACCTCGCATTATTCATATAACTTCAACTTGCAATTTAAAGAGATATTCAAATCAGCTGTTTTGTGTATGCATTTCGTCTCATATGAATACTTACCGTACCCTTTTGCACAGTTGTGTGACTGTTGGCGCCGAATGTTTATCTCGTACTACTTCTAAGACAAGTCTGTCTTCTTTGTATTCGAAGTAACCACTGTCTCCTGTGGGGCACTATATATGTTGATTAGTACTGTGTCTCCCACTGAGTGCTAGACCACCTTTTCGTTTTTTTAAGGATGTTATCTGTGGCCAGGAGCGTCACCATGATAATATTGATTCGTCAGTTATGACCCAGTTATCGGTTCAGATTATAACGTGCATTACATGTCGGTGGTCTATTCACGCTATTAAGGAACGATCTGCGTGAGACACTATAGTAAAAGGTAAATTAAAATGTGGGAGCTAATCCTACCAATAACAGAAATAAATAGCATTGTTATACGGAAATTACATTCGTTATTTATGACCGTCCTGATGTCGCTATGGATCTTTAATTTTTATCTTAGTTGCTGTCTACATATCTTGGCCTTAGCAACTGTGGAGTGTGGCGCAAATCGAGGGTCCAGCCCAACACTTTTGTTGCACAAATCTGGACCTGCGGCCATCGTCTTGTACACGCACCAACCATCTGATACATTTCGACTTACCGCAGTTTTCATTGACACTACCAGATGGAAAGGGACCACTGGGGGATTTCGTATCAAATGGCACTTAGGAATTTTGCTCACGAGTAAGGGCACTGTCCTGTGACTGTTTATTCCAATATGACAGTTGAAGGAGTTTTAAACACTCATATGGATCTACTCGCGTTCATATAGACATTTTTGATCGTCATTCGACAGTAATTGCTTTGGATTTCACTTTTTGAGTGAAGCAGGGAAATGCTGATCCTCAGCAACGCAAATATTTACATTTTCTTAACGAAATCAAAACCAGAAATGAGTGCTGACTTAAGAAATCTTTTCGCCTAAACTCTCATGTAACCCAAACATTTAGATAACAGGGATTATACGTTGTAAGCATCAAATCAGGATGGGAAATTGGTTTATAAGTTCGATAAGTTACGGTTGGGCTATAGTAATCAGACACAACAAAAGAAAAGCGGCACATCAAACCTCAACAATACAAAGTACTTAGCTCAGGCAACAAGCAAAGGACTAGGTAACAGGGTCTGTTGGTTTAAGGTACCAGTATCGAGCACATGTACCGTTTTTGCTCACAGAGTTTCAGCTCTGAATTGCATATGTATATAGCCTCGATAATGGACAGTAGCGGCTTACGGAAACATTGCGAGAAGCCCTGTGCAATGTCCTGTGACAGTCATTGCATTCTTGGGTCTCACCGGCCCATGAATTTGTCCCCACTAAAATTTTCACGTGAGTTACGAATGCCTATCATTTCTCATTTGTTCGACACCGTGCAATCGCATTCCGTTGGGACAAGCTCCGAAAGAACCTAACTGCAATGGTGGATATAATAAGGTTTCTGTACAACTCAATCCTCTTTCGGTTGGCAATACCTACCTGCATTTCGGCTGGATCATCAAAGTATTTATTTAGCAACTACTACTTAGCATCGCGGACTCTTAGGACCCAAATTCCTGTTTCATTGTGCGTGATCGTCATGAAGTTGCTGCTTCCTTTTAGGGAGTAATCGGACTCCATGTGTCACATGGGGTCGAACGTTTTTCTAACACCTGGCGGTCCACCATGGTCGTATGAATTCCTCTAGCTTGGTCCCTGTCACTAGCCCTATTAGCATTCAGTACATCCTTACGTTTACTGGGGTTGAGATAGCATTATTTTTTGATTCATCTTCTGTCTGGTGCAGTGACGTTCAGTGAGTGCATTTTACTGGTATGGTGGTACGAGTCTTGCGTCGTTGTTCTTGATGCATAAAGGCTGCGGCCTTACATCCTTTGTGGTTGCTGTTTTGGATAGAAATACGTGCCCGCACTGTAATTTAGTACCCTGTCACTGAGTCTTGACAATCTTCCTACGAATGAAATTTGGTTCTTTTGCGATACCGCTATATCCTATAATCTTTTCCGAGAAACATTTTCTCTTTTTTGAGCCCCATCATGGCTTCAGCATACCCAACACCTACCGCCGACATATCCTGTGGATCCGATCCTGCCTAACCAGCTGTACATTTCCTTAAGTTTCGAGTACAGCTTTTCGTATCCGGCTATTATAATGATGGGTTATCACTCACTAGAGAAAACCGTGCTCATCATTGGAACACCTGCTTTTTTACAAGTGCAATTACTTACGCTCGATTCACACCTATGCGGACGGTTACTTTTGTCTAACCTTTTTCTTCATCCGGCATGCTTTCTGTCACCCCGAGGTTGAATAATACGTCACGAGATTGCTTATCCAATTTGGAATGTTGCGAGTTATGTTCATACTGCCCATCTTTAACATGCCTGTGTGACGCGGGGTGCCATGATCAGCTGCTATGTAACTGTTAGTGTAGAAGGGAGTGATTATGTGGCAAGTGTTGATGGTGCGTATATTGCTGCTTGACCAGTGTTTGCGTTTCATTAAACAAGTACGTTTATAGCGATACAAGACTTCAACTTGTTGTCGGTAATTGCCTCCACCATTTCATACAAAAGCTTTTATTTCTGTGGCTCTGTGTGGGACGTTGATAGACTTCTAAAGTTTTTGGTACGTACCTACTCAACAGACGTTAATTATTTGCAAAAACCCGTATCAGCAAGAAAAAGGTTTATCACCAGCTTACGAAACGGTACTAAGACTGCAGACTCAAGTAAGGCTAGCTCCTGCCTCTTGTGCTCATTTGAGCTATGCAATAAGGAGAGACAATGAGTTTGGTGGCATTTCGCAAGTGTGCATTTTGTTAACCACAAGCTGCTAGGATGAAGTGGATCGCGAGCACCGTTGTACACTATAGTCATAAAAATCAAATGAATCTGACAAGTTTGATCAATAAGATGTATTAAGATCAACCAGTGAGAGAGGTAGATCTGATTGGAGCCCATTAGTATAACCTATCTTCGTAACTGCACACATACATGTGCATGGTAAATCCTCAAGCTGGATTAAAAACCGACTGGTGTTGTGCTTATAAAGAGCATAAACGTACTGGGCAGGACCGATTTAACCAACTTCTCAATATGGGGTGTTCGTACTTGTGCCGCGTGGGCCTGCTGGCCAGATGGGATAGAGGATGATATAGGACACTCATACGGAATGGGAGGTTCTGAGATGAGCCCCTATGTATACACGCGCTTCGTAGACCATCGAGACAGGTAAGAGAACAGGTTAATAAAGAACCAATGGAGTACGAGGATGATGTGACATGGATCCCGTTGCCACAATCGTCCGTGCACTGGGTTTTAATGCGCCCGGGATCAGTTTTCACTCCTGCTGAAACTGGATTGAGAAAGCCCAAAATAATGAACAATCCCAGTCGTACTCCATTTTTCCTAGTGTCAGTGTCCAATGCTCCAATAAACTGGATATTTTTAACGAACGATTTACTCACTCCTACAGTGCAACAGAAGGGTGATTGGCTGCACAGAGGTGCGATGGCTGTACCCACAAACGCCGCGGATTGTTGATTTGCCTCTTTGCTTATAATTTTGTCTCGGGATCATTGCGTTATAAGTGTTTTCTCTGTGTAAATGTTGCACCAATACGTTTCTTTTGGGGTGTTTGTTCATCTGTGCAAATTTGGTACATATATTCTGGGATTGTTTCGGAGATCTCACTGGTTGGCCCAAGTGCCGTTTGTGTCCGCCATCTTGGAGTTGCTCCACAGCAATTTGGTTTGTGTCAGCCAGACCACCAGGTTGCCCGACAGCGTTTGGATTCAGCGTACTAGTGTCGACGTTGCAAAGGACAACATCTGCAGAACTGGCAGGCACAATGGAACGTACTGCTTGCCCACGGAAAGCTAAGCCTAAAGCATCCGAACTAAACGTTATTTATGGCGCAGACAGCTGTGTTAAACTTGTCCGGTTTAGAATAGATTGCAGAAATTGTCGAAAGTATTTTCATCCTCCACGTGTTTGCCTTAGTCTCAGCCAGATAAAGAAACTTCATAGTACGAGTGCTTCCCTCTAGTGTTGCACTGTATCTGCGTCTATTCCACTAGTCAGACGTATAGCTGTGTTGGCACAGAAGTGCGATAGACTGACAATGATTATAGAGCAAGAAGCAGCCGTGAAAGTTGCCCCAAAGAAACCAGACAAATCAGTGCCTCGAACTCGATGTTCAACCTCAAGCTCCAATCCAGAACAGTGTAGCCGGGCAGAAAATAAGAGAAATGATCCAGAGTTAGTCACTCCCACACTAGCGGCTGCCCATAAAAATGCGTTCGCCACACATTCTTCACCAGAACCACCCGCCTCCTCGAACACTGTTAACGGGCCGACAACATACACGTCCGTTGTTGTTACCCATATGACAGCGGCACCTTCCATTGTAAACCCACCCGCTGCCGAACGAGTTAAAACTACCAACACCACCACCACAGAACTCAAGACCTCATCAGCTGTCCAACCAAAAAAAGCAACCACTGGTCCCTCCAAAAGGAAGAACATTAACAATACCATAATTCTCTGATTGTTATATACTCTACTATGACTGAATCCGGGGCGAACTCCATAAAATGTAAGCCACTAGGTGACAGGAAACAGTGAGACTGGCAGTGTCAACTAGTAGGGGTTCAAGCTAATCCAGTCAATATTACGCGCCTTGTCCGCCACCCACACTCCGTACACTACGGTGAACCGCAGTTACTCCAGGTCAAGTAATAACGCGGAGGCAGTTCTCTTGTCAGCCACTCGCCTCCGTATCACCACACTCACTGTACACATTTTTCCAGATGCTCCTTGGAGCGAACGCCAGGAAAGCAAACAAAATCCTGATGACTTCCGTAAACAACAAGACGCAAAATCCATCCTTGTTCATGGTATCTCCGAGCTCCAGACATTAGGCGAACCAGAGGCCAAAGCGCATGAATGGGATGAATGGCGTTTTACTCATGAAGTGCTCTCACACGAAAATGTTATCACTAATTCGACATTAAGGTTACCGCTATCACCTAAATACAAAGGTTGTGGTTTCCGAGTGATGAATATCATTGCACTCCGAACTGATGGCGGAACATGTGATCAAAATGTGGTACGAACAGCGTAATATGCTGCCATCCGAAATAGGTATAAAGGCGACAGGCACCGGGCCACAGATAGATACGGTAACACAGTGCATACAATTTCCAAATACAATTCCGTCATCGTGTATCTCAAAACAGAGCTGTTACCAAAACGCGCCGGCAGCTGAAGGAGAACAGTATGGTCACCCTCTTGCTGGCATGGAGAGCTCTATACGACAACGTAAGCTGACCCTAGGGCCTGCGTTATCGGTCCGGCAGCGACCCCACAACGGTCGGCATAGACCCTCACCGGAAATCAACATCCACAAACAAGCTTCTAAGCACCGATGCCCTCAGCTGCTTGTATACAAATGCACAATGTCTCCTCAGCAAGATAACCGAATTTCATATTCGCAAGGTTTCCACGCCTTGGGACCTAGTTATGGTCACTGAAACATGGCTGAACCTGGCGATCACCGATGTTGAGGTTGCTCTACCCGGTATGACTTCCACACGAAACGATCAACCTAGCAGAGGAAGCGGAGTGTCCCTGCATTTTCGAGCCAACAGGCATGTTGATAGCATTGACGACCCAGAAACGCAAGTCGTAGATTCGCTTTGGTGTCCTATACACTTAAAACCCGGTGATGTGTGTTTACTAGCAATAGTTTACCACCCTCCAATGTCTACCTTGAAAATGGATCAGTGCCTAGCTTCTGCGATGAAAAGAGTCCTGACACGACCATACAGTCACCGCCTTCTAGTGGGGGACTTCAACCTGCAGGCAATCGAAATCCCAGCATCACGTAGCGAACAATCCAAGGCTGATTTGCAAGAGGTGATCGCCGATGTACCTCTGTACAACCATGTCACCTCTCCCACACGATTCCGAACGGGTGGCACACCCTCTGTTTTGGACCTTGTACTCTCCATTGAGGAACTAATATTTGTCACCGTGACCATAGATGCACCACTTGACCGTAGCGATCACGCGATGTTGCACTTTCGTTACATCTGTTACTCGGAGTACAGCAGTAAGAAGAACAACGTGGTAACCTATATCGTTACACATTACGATATCCTGTCCAACCTCGTTCAAGAAACCGAATGCTCCTTCCTGACCGAGAAGCTGCCCGATGTTGCTTGCATGGTGTTTGTCACCCGATTCGCCGAGCTAGTGATAAATGTGTCAGAAAGCAACGTCCTTCGCCTGAATCAAGTGAGTTCATTCCTGAGGAACCATACTAGAAAATGTATGGCCTTAGGCGATTCAGCCTGGCGCGCTTACAAAGTCTGTCCAAGTAACCTGACCTAGGGTGCTTACACAACTCAACGAAACCACTGCGTCAAGTTGATCCGCGAAGGCAAACTCCAGCACCAACAGAACTTAACGGCGAAATTCAGTAGAAATCCCAACTTGTTGCATAGACACGTCAAGAAGCTCCGCAGAGTGAAGCGTGGAGTCCCGGTTTTACGTGCAACAGATGGTCTGGCGCAAACTACGCAAGATGCGGCCAAACTGCTTCGCCAACACTACATCCACACCTTCCAGAGTGAATCATCTTTTCACTCGCCTTTGACACAGCTCCCATCGCCACCACGGTTATACCACGTAACCTTCATAACAGCCAATGTGATGAAAATGCTAATGTCATTGCGCGTGTACAGCTCACCTGGCGTGGACGACAACCCGAATGCACTGAAGACAGTGGCCATGAACCTTTCTGGAACATTAAATCAATTCTTTCCACCTTGCCTCGATAAAATGTTGATTCCACAATGTGGAAACATGCACTAGTCACTTCTATTTACAAGAGTGGTAACCGTGCGGCGACATCGAACTACCGTCCAATCATTCTCCCCCTAGTGTTATCCAGACTAGCCGAAGGTATAATTGCAGAGGGGCTCATGGGATATCTTGAGAGCAACAACATCATAGTGTCACAGAAGCACGGATTCCACCGAAATTGATCATGCAATACAAACTTGCTGCTAGCTCGGGCAAACTGGACAGAGTCAGCCAATGCCAGAGGGGGAGTCGACGTTGTCTACCTGGACTTCTCGAAAGCCTTCGATCATTTGGACCACTGCATTCTCCTTCACAAGCTTCGAAGCTATGGAATCGGTGACCCTGTGCTCGGTTAGGTCAGCAACTTCCTCATTCAACGTTAGCTGTAGTTGAGAGTCCGCAGCTCCATTTCCGACCCAATTGACGTCCAGTGTGGCGTGCCACAAGGATCGGTACTGGGGCCACGTTTATTCCTCACATTCATTAACGATCTTGCCAGTGTACTGCAACTGAATTTCTTACTATTTGCAGATGATGTCAAAATTTGGCATGACATCAGGACAGCGGATGATCACATGGCATTGCAGAGCGATCTCGACAGGGCTTATGTGTCGTCAGCCGATAACCGGCTCCAGTTCAACGTGACCAGATACGAAATCGTAAGCATACGCCATCAGCTTATCTATGAATATCGACTAGGGGACCAGCAGTTACAACGTGCTTCCCAAGAAAACGACCACGTGCAGTAAAATGTTAGTTGCTCGAGACAGGATGAAAAGGCATCAGAAAGAGCTAGTCAACATCTTGGACTCATACTGTGGGCTTTCGGGAATTTTGAGCCATCAATCTTTCCGCAAATGCTGAACGCCTACATGAGCCCTCACGTAGAATATGCGACGCAGGCCTCACGCAAGCGCGACGTCGATGCATTTAAAGATCCACAGCGTAGAACAACCAAACTCGTTAGAGAATTATTTCACCTACCCTAAACGCAGACTACACTCCCTGAGACTGTACAGTGGTGAATATGGATGTCAGCGAGGAGACCTACTCATTATTTACCTAATACTGACGAACCCAACTCATCCTTGTCGCAATCTGTTGCAGCTGAGCTAAAATACCAATTTGCGAAGTCATTAGTTCAAACTGGCTACGCAATACAGTCGACTTGACTGTCGATAAAACATTTTCTCCCTCCATGTGTCCCGTACCTGGAATGCTCCTCCAACTCACGTCATCCTTGCTCCTACCTTGATGCTATTCAAAAGAACCCTGATGAAACGCTTTCCAAGTTGCATTACTTGATATAGTCTGTTCTACTTGGAGGACGAAAGGACGCAAACCTAACCATGTATATAACGGATCTCTCCGCAACGTGGCGGTGAGGATACATGCAGAAATGTCCATGTGAGTAGCCTGGGTGTATCTAGACTGGATTAACATGAACCATGAACAATGATTTATAACGGGTAAAAAAGCAGGTGCTTGATATTTCCCGTAGGATGTTTAGAGTGTGAAAGGATAGAGCAAGTGATAATGGACTCGTGAGTTTGGGCACTTACAGATTTATCTGTGCTGCCGTATAAATGGTTCGAGATTATAATGTACGCACACAAAGCCATAATGGGAGTGGTTATTGATCACGTAATAGGTGAGGAAACAAATAAAAAATAGCAAGGACAACGCTTACTCGTGTGCAACCATCTTGGGTCGACGGGATACAGAAATCCAGTTTCTATAGTAGTAGCGTTTATCAAATTTTGTGCAAGGCGTTTGGAGTGACTCATTCTCAAGTAGTGTTATAGCACTATCCACTGTCTGTTGTGCTTTGGTGCCAGCATCTGGTGGTCATGGGCTATACCACGTAGTGTAAATGAGACAGAGTATCGCCAAGGCGTTTTTTGATAAGGGATAGTGTGGGTGTATTAATTACATGTTCCGGGATAGCGTTCCAAGGCCGCGACACTCGAAGGGAGAAATAGCTTCGCCGACATTCCAGACGGCTGTACTACGTGTCCAGCTTAAACTGGTGACCTCTTAGCGAGATGTTTTGACTGAGTATTATAAGGGAATGGCATGGGCGGTTGGGTTTTCTCAGGTTCAGGTACACCATTATGAGATCGCCCCTTAAACGCCGATAACGTCCACTGTATATTATGAGGGTCTTCAACCTGAGTGGCTAGGGGAGGCTGGTCAAACCTCTGACGCTCTTCGTTGCCCTACGTTGTGCAGTATCGAGCGCGGCGAGATGGTACTTGAGCCAGGGTTGCCACGCTTGAATAGCGTGTTCCGCTTGCGGCCTCACGTAGACTAAGCATTGTTGGAAAGACTGAAGGGACAAACTTCCCGAAATCTCTGCGAAGAAGGCCGAGGTACTGGTTTGCTTTCTTAGATGTCTTTTTAGTCTACCTCAAACAACCGAGGTCATCTTGAACTAGCACGCCGAGATCGCACTCGTGAGAAGCCCGCTGTAGAATTTGTGGTCCTAGGCGGTACTTGTGCATACTCTTGTGCCGTATGCTGAGAACTTTGCACTTGGTGACGTTGAAATGCAGCATGTTCTCGATGGACCATGTGTACGCTTTGTCCAGGTCCTCCTGTAACACTGTGTGATCCTCCACTGCAGCTATAATACGCCATACCTTTAGATCATCAGCAAATAGCAAACAGTTAGAAGATAGCACGCTCGCGAGATCATTTATGAAAACCAGGAACAGGCGGGGTCCAAGTACCGAGCCTTGAGGTACGCCGCACTGAACTTCGATGGATTCCGACAGGTTGCTTCGAACCCTCACATTCAGGTGACGTTGCACGAGAAAGTCTCCTATCCAGCCCAGAACAGGATCGCCGATTCCATATTTCTGGAGTTTGTGGAGGAGAATGCGATGGTCTATACGGTCGAATGCCTTTGAGAAATCCAAGTAGGCCGCGTCGACTCCTACACCAGCGTCCACAGATTCCGTCCAGCTTGCACGAGCAATCAACAGATTAGTGGTACAGGACCGATTTTGGCGAAATCCGTGCTGCTCCGGAACGAGAATTTTGTTGTTCTCCAGGTACCCCATCAAAGCCTCAGCTACAATGGACTCCATAACCTTGGAGATCACAGGAAGTAGTGTTATCGGGCGATAATTTGCTGGTTCAGCACGACTGCCACTTTTGTAGATTGGCGTGATGATCCCGTGCTTCCACATCGTGGGGACGTGCATCTCGTTCATACATCGTTGAAAGAATACTGCTAGTGGTCCTGCCAAACTCATGGCAGCAACTTTCAACGCCTTCGGGCGAATGCCGTCCGCACCCGGGGAGCTGAACTCACGCAGAGACATCAGCCTCTTCAGTACAGCTGCTGAGGTGAACGATATGTGATTAAGCCCTGATGGCGGCGTTATCTGCTTAGGCAGGATGTATGATGATTGCACGCTTTGGAAGGTACGGCCAAATTGTTGTCCAAGTACGTTGGCCGCCTCTTGTGCGGTTTGGGCTAACCGCATGCTGTGTGCAGAGCAGGAATACCGCGCTTAACACGGCGCAAACTGTTTACGTGTCTGCATAACAGTTTGGGATTGGAGGAAATTGTTTCCACTAGACCTTGTTGGTTCTTCAGTTTATCCTCCCGGACGAGTTTTACATAGTGGTTTCTTTGTATTGGGTAGACATCCCAGGTATGGTCGTTCGGGGAGGCTAAATAGGTGTGCCATGCCAAGTCCCTTAATGCCATGCGTTTACGTGTCCTGCTCCTTACGAAATACTTCTTCCTTTTAGGCTGGCAGAGTTTGGTTTCAGATGTCCTTGCCACGAGCTTGGTAAATATGTCGCCAAATTCTCCGCAGGCCACCTAAGGGGTCAAGTAGGTTAAGAACGGCCAGCTTGTTGCATCAATGAGATCGGACAGGTCTTCATAGTTGGTTACGACATGATATTCCTCGGCATGCTCTTTAGGATAATCTGCATAGCACATGTAATAATACACTAGCGTCGCATGATCACTGCGGCCCAAAGGAGTATCGCTTGTCAATCTCTTGATCATCAGTTCTTCATTAGTGAATATTCAGTCCAACATGGGTGGCCTGTCAGTTCCCCTGAATCTGGTGGGCGTAGTGACGTGACCATAAAGCGAAAAGTCTGAAACAAGGTCTTGCAAGTCTGCTTTGAATTGCTCTCCTGGTGTGGCCTGGGATTCTAGAGCATGTAAATTGAAGTCGCCGGTGACTAGGAGGTGACTGTACTTTCTGTTTATCACTTGCCGCAATGCAGCCATCAAGTGGCAGTCCATCTCAAGAGTAGACGATGGTGGGTGGTAAACAACAACCAATAGGCCAAAATCGTTCCCTCTAAGCCGGAAATTACACCAAATGGAGTCAGATACCTCGGTTTCCGAAACGTTTATGAGTTCGCAATGCATGTTGTTACGAAAATAGAGGGCTACCCCACCAACTTCGCTGGCTCGATCCTTCCAGTCAACAGACATGCCCGTTAGCGCGATTTCAACATCGTTTATCTCACAGCGCAACCACGTTTCGGTGCCAGCGATGAGGTCCCAAGCTGCTGACGCGTTTCAAAGTCTTACTTCAGCTAATTTGCTGAGTAGACCTTGGGCGTTTGTGTACATGCATGAGAGCTTCTCAGAGACCAAATGTGTGTTAGATTGGATGAATGAAGCAAGTGAGTTTACGCCGACCAATAAAGGGTTGGCGACTAATCGTTTTTTGGATAGGTTGCAGTCTCTCTAGACGAATTTGGTATGCAATCAAGTATCAGATGCCCCGGATCCCGGTGTTTGCTCGTGCTCTGCTGTGTCCCTCCGGATATTATGGTTGCTGTTGAAACCGTCCCCAAGTCGGATCCTACATTTAGCGTCTCCATAGATAGTTGTGCCTCTACTGAATTGTCATTAGAAGGCACGAGTGTCCCCGCTGCTTTCAGACTAATTTCTATTGGCAATCTTCAACCGAATTTAGTTCAATTCTTTAGTAGGTTTTGTGCCGTTAATACTAATTGTAACACAAGTTTTCACAGCCTAGGACCGCACCCCTTATAGTTTGGTTGTATGGGAATCCTTGTCAACGAGGTGACCACGACGTTTTCGAGGGAAAGAGCCTCCCGGATGTAGTGCCATTGTTCGCGGTTGTACATCTGAGCATCGTCGAAAGAGGAAGCTGTAAACTCAGGAACACTGTGAGCGGTCACCGTTTTCGTATCTTGTCAGTTTCTGTACCTCTCTTTGTTAGCTGGATCCACTGAACGTTCTTTCCACGGGATTTCAGGTAGTATGCGCACCCCACTTGAGTCGTTGCGGAGATGATTCGCAGACACAGACAGTCTCGTCCGCCGAGTTTAGTGTTACCCGAAGTAACCGGGTTTGCCGTAGTGCAACTCGTTTGTGTGACGCGCGATTCTTTTTACTGTCGCGGGATTAGCATGGATACCGATCGCGGTACAGATAGAACCTTACTGATTTCGATCGTCCGTCAACCTACCCTTAATTGTATTGGATTTGGACTTCGGGACATTTGTGCACACAAGGTTTAGGGCACCATGGGTGCGCCTGGTGACTACTGCTTTTGAATTTGGAACCTTAGTATCCGGTGTTCTTGGTGAATTTGTGAACGGCACTGTTGGGTGCCATCCGTGCTGCGACACTTTTGTTTTCTCTAGTCCGGGCACAAAAGTTATGGGTGCTCTTTCAGGTGTTTGCTTGGCAGCAACCGATGCGTGCGTTGCGCCAGGTTGTTCACTGCTGCTGGTTGACTGCAGCTTATGGTATCGTGTTTAGCGAACAGACTACTAGGTGCAGCACACTGTACAGAAGTTGAGGCAGGCACGCTGCAGACAATGTTTTTGCTTGTAGGAGGGAGAGAGAATGGAGTTGGTACTGCTGGAGGCTGAGTCGTTGAGATTAGGTTTGGACGCCTGGCTCGCTTCCTCGGCCTGACTAGGGAATTCGGAGTGTTATTTTCACGCACAACTGCAGGCCCGTTTCCTCAGCTGGGTTTAACTCTGGCGCTCGCCAGTTGCTCGCTCGCTTCTGTTAGTCTTTCACACCACTTCAGTAGCACAGCTAACAAATGGGATAGAATTGCATACATGGCAGAACCAAAACGCCTCTGCCGTGTTAGTGTACCCTTGTGTTGGCCCCGTCCGAAGGCAGGTAGTATGATAGTAGTTCAAACACATGGTACACACCAGATCATTTTTTACCACTTTAGCACATGATCCGCATTTGCTCTTCATCCGGGACATGTTCACAGTAGAAGTGCTGTTTTAAAGGGTAGCAAGAGGACAGAGATACTGACGCACCGTGTCTGACTTCACTTCACTTTTCGTTGCGTGGCTGTCGGTTTGAGGTCCGGGGGTCAGGCGTGTCCCGTCCCGATGAGTCACACGTTCCTTAGGCTAGATGGGCGACGTGCGTACTATCGATCCAGCCGGTAAATGGATAGGCAGAGATGCAGCTTAGGATTGAGGCAAAACAAGATGACTTGAAAAATACGGTCTAATGAAGGCAGTGGCTGTTCTAAGGGCGGACCAAATTGACGACTATCGCTTTGTACAGCGACTTGAAGGAATGGTGGTATGCTGCTCGAGTGACTCTTAAAAAGACCTTTAAAATAAGACCACAAGAGTTTTTGTGCGACGAGAGGGAAAATAAGTCCTCCGATAAGGTTTAAACACGGTTGACTTCGTAATTGCAAAAGCACAGTTTGCTGGTGATCCGCGAATGATAGATCCAATAGATGAACAGTGGTAGGAGGAGCTCACGGAGCCAAATCGAATGATAGCACGTAGGTCTCTGTGAGAATAAATCCCAACATCTAAAGGCGAATAACGCAGGGGGACACTTTTTTGCAACCGCTCGGGAGCGACTAACATACTACGTCTGTCAAATGAAGCAACACACGAGTGGGCGACGTCGTTTCCTTTTTACTTCACACGCACTTATCGAACTATAACAGCTATCTATACTCTTTTGTGTGTGCACATACCATTCCCATTTCAAACTATCGTCATGCAGTGGTGCATTTAAATCGGTGGGCGCTTAAAATGACGATTTACTTATTCGTCTTATTCGTTGCCCCTTTCAATTTTACTTTTTACTCTAACCATCCGACAGGACTTGTGAAGCACATCCATTTTACCAATGATGGATAATTGTTCATTGTCAATACCTTGACTCCTTAAATGGCCGAACAGATGTAGCCAACTGCGGTGGATGCGGTTCCCGGGCGAACATTCGGAACAGGTGACCACATGAGTCGAGACAGTGCACAATGGAACAATGTAGGATTTTTCGGTGATTTCAATACAACCAAAAATACTAGGGATATGGCGCGTTTTGAAAGCAATCACCACTTATCCACACAACTTTCCCTACCTCTCTTTCTCTAAGCCACTTATCGTGTCTACAGAGATCGCATGCTAACTTGTAGTCACGCGCGAAACTATCAACGAACGCCATCCTATTGATGGTAACTTTTTGGAGCACCCACCGTATGCTTTGGATTGCGACGCGCCATCTCAATTATGGCTTCGGTTGACCTTGAATTCAGTCTGCGCCACTGTGCTCATTGAGACCATATCCGAAGTGGAGAACCTCGGTGGTACTGTCTTTCACCACTGCACTCCACGACTCGTTTCGACCTTCTTTGGACTCCTCAAGCAGAGACAACACTATGTCAGACCTTGCTCGCGGAAGTCAATGACCCATTAATCATGGCGATGACAATCTAACGCTATGTGCGGAGTTCCACTCCCAGTTAAGGCTATCGCTACCCGATGAGTCCAAACCAGTACGAAGCGTGTCGTGGAGTGCAGGGATGGGAGGGAGCAACGTTGGAAGCCGTCCCGATAACGTTTCAACGCAGAAAGTTATAGAATTTGGTTAGTTTAATGGAAACGACATGACAGCGTACTATTTGTCAGAGCCTGCGCGGCTTGCTCCTGGGATGCCTTAGCATTGAAATAGGTATAGGTAGGTAGAACTAGTGAACTTGCGAAGTACCATCTTTTAACTTTTGTATACTGTCAGTAGAACAGACGGGAGATGGACACCCGTGGTAGCACACGTTACATATGTACTTCTGGCTTAACAGTATTGATACGTAACACTAGCAGCGAAGAATGTTTGTCAGCGCTGTGTTTCTTTGTACTTGTGATTTGCCCCTTATTAATTATCCTCAAGCTTCCTCAGATACTGTTCACCTTGTTACCTGATAATCACAACTAATAATTAATGTACCATAGGGATATCTTTCGGATCGCTCAGTACACGGACACATAGGTACCAAGTCGATCTCTGTATGATCTTATGTCCTTAGCATTGTATACTCATTCATATCCATCGAAAATAAATACACCGTCATCCTTAAATCAAACAGACCAAAATACAAGGTATTTGCTAATGGTTATCACAGATTCGGCGGATACAGGCTATTCGCGCACACAGAGTATGTGCGCGAATAGGACGCAACCATCGCCACGCTTCTCTCCCGGCGCTAGAGTTGTGGTTTTGTAAATTCCGCCCCTTTGCCTCAGTGGAACCAAAGCGAGTTAACTTGCTTCAACAGTTTACTCGATTTTAATAATTTCTTGCAACACAGTTGCTAGCGAACCAGAGGTTTCAACTGCCAATTTTCATCTTCCGATACTAGAACACAACTCATAATCTGTATGCCTTCTGCATTGGGCTGATGGCACTATCTTATCCAGAAAGCACCTAAGGAGATGCGTTAAATGCAGGCTGGTGCTCGTGTTTCCACATGGTATATGCTTCATGTTAACAGTGAACTAGGAATAGCTCAGCTATTTTCCATTTTCCACTTTGTTACTCCCCACTTCAGATGCTCCTTATTCATGAGAACGCAAACCCCCCAACATACACTTGCAGCTAACTGTGTTCACCTATCCACCATCCGATACTATAGAAAAACCTCTCTCGTTCCCTATCTGTGTATGGCAAGCAGAGGTATTGTTAACGAACTGAGCCTGCTTCTCACTTTGTGTGAGTGGGATCGGATACATTCCGCTTTGAAAACCCTTAGCTTACTTGCGTAGAAAACTACTAGTTTAATGGCTGTAAGCAAAACTTCGAATGAACTCCCCATCATAACCGACAACCAGGATGTCTCTCCTTTTTACCTTACTAGTTAGTCAGTATTCACCTCTCTTCCCCGCTTCGTTACCTCACCGACCTTCCAGGATACACCTCTGACTTCATCAACCACACTACAAGGAAAATTAGTCGTCGGTGCATCTAAACACAATTTCGCGTAGGTATTTAAATGACCGCACTCTGTGACTTCTCATTATGCTGGTACGCCTGTTCTTTACACCCTTGTGGGATTAATTTGTTTTTCTCTTTCTCAAAACGCACGCACCGAAAAGCAGCGTCATAATTTCTCTTTGATTGTTCCGATCATAGTAAGGATAGTTGCTTTTTATACTCTCACATGATGTCCAGCAGATGGTTAAATACAGGAACGTTATCGGCGTTAATCCAGGCAAAGTTACACTCGACAGCCCCATTTAGAGGACTCCAGTGAATAGCAGCATGCTTGCGCTTCAACTTGTCCCCTCTATCAAGACTACTTGGAGTTTTCTGGCACTTGAAATTTTTGTTGTTGTGGTTGTTGCTTTGGCTTATGCTACCACGACAAGCCACTTATCTAGAACGAACTCTAATGGTGTTCCCTCGTCGCTCATCTGTTTAACTAAAAATACGGATGTTATAACGGTTAGGGGATGGAAGTACCATTCAGTTTGGCTTTCATCAGTGACAAAACTGTCTTGGCTACCAGTTTTTGCCGCTGCTGATCGCATTGATAATAACAATCGCTTTGACCTATAACCTGCCAAAATCAGGCTGTTGAAATTGAAACCAGCCTGTTGAAATTCCACAAGGCCGCAGGACAGATAAAATTCTCACTGCTTTCTTCAAATTCGGGGGACATGCTCTAATAGATGACTTACACGAGTTGCTAGTAAAACTTTGGGAGCAGGAGACAGTCCCGACAGACTGGAACCGCTCCGTCATTGTCCCAATTTTCAAGGGAAACTCCCGTTTGGGATGCGGCAATCATAGAGGGATCAGTCTGATTTCGATTGCCTCTAAATTGCTTGCCTCTGTCATTCTTCACAAACTGACTGGCACTCTTGAAAGCCAGATTCATGAAGAGCAAGCCGGATTTCGTCGAGGTCGGAGATGCATCGACCACATCTTCACTTTGCGTCAATGGTTTGAGCACCGCCATGTTTATTGGCGACCCAGCGTTGCCGTGTTTCTTGACATAAGTGGTGCCTTCGACTCAGTCGATCGATGTGCCCTTTGGGACTGTCTGCTGAGGAAAGGTGTGCCTGATAAATATGTAAACATTATCAAAGCGCTGTACACGCATAGTTCGGGCAGAGTGAGGGTTTATGGCAAACTGGCGTCACCCTTCAGTATCAGCAGCGGTGTGAGACAAGGTTGTCCGCTGTCACCTTTCCTCTTTAACTTCGCTATTGATGAAGTCATGGAAAGAGCGTTCGCTGGACTCGACCTAGAAGGTGTGGGGCTAGTTCCTGGTGAGCGACTTCTTGACTTAGAGTATACGGACAATATCGCCTTAATCTGTGACAGCTCCCAAACATGACAAACAGCACTGGACCGATTAGCACTGGCTGTCGATCGTTTTAGGATATGCATTGCTCCATTCAAATGCAAAGTACTTCTCCAAAATAGGCAGGGACCCAATCCTGCGCTAACGCTTGGTAGTGATCTGCTAGAACTCGTTCAGGTGTTTTCCACCGGCAGCCAACGTGTATGATGATGATGATAACTGCCAGAATTTACCCCGGTATTTGCCGTCACTCCATTTCAATATAATCATTTGCATCGCCTCACTTGACCTCCACCGAAATGTTAGATAATAACATCACATCGTAGTCTGTTTTCAACATCAATTTTTTCCCCTTAGGACTCAATGCGTAATGTCCTAGCACTCACTATTGGTCTCAGCAAGACACCAGACTCCGGGCTTATTTACGCGTCGAGTACCGGAATATTCACAAAGCAACTATTAATCGGGTTAATATATCGGCTTTAACTGATGGTAAATGATGTATGAGCCAACTTTTGATTGAAGTCACTTCCACTTTGCGCTGACGCATTGTAAGCCGCATAACTGTCAACACTGAGGATTACCGACGGTGAATTACATTCTTATGTTTCAAAAGTCTTTTTCGTGAATAATCAGCTTCAGTGTCTAAGATATTGCGGATCCACACTGATTGCGTACCTCAGGATTAGTCCGGACCGCTGCGAAACGGCAAGAGGAATGCTAATGCCACTGGATGCGGCTAACTACTGTCCACCTCAGTCAAAGTACTCTTCAACAGGGATAGTGGGTGGCACAAAGACTGAGACTAAGCAAGTAATACATTCACAAGTTCATTAATTCCGAAGTTGGATGGAACATTTTGAAAAGCAGTTTAGTCAAATTACCGAGTCGCCTGATTACTTTAACAATCTCTATTTACGCGAAAATGAGATCTAATGCCTCCTATCGTTAACAGGCTCACGCCAAACTGGTGTTGAAGCGACCTATATTTTTCGGTACTGAAGTGCGTCGGCTATCCGTTGGTAACAGACATAACTGTCTTGCTCAGAAAGTCAGGCATCAATAGTACGCCGGTACGCCATACTCATGCTTCGCTGCCCCCAACCGCCACCAGTTGTGTGTGGGCTAAAGATACTGCAAAAGTCCTCAGTTCCCCTACACAGCCTCTAACCCGCAGCCTCCTTGTTGCAAGGCAGACGCCTTGTCCTTTTGCCACGGGCCGGCATGAGATACTGTGGTGATGTCTTCGGACCGGTGGTTGTTACAAGTTATCCCTCACTTTCACAGTGTGGACTGTAACCTTGCCAAAGACGGAGAGCTTAAGCGCATCGCAAGTGCCTCCAGACTGCTTACATCGATCATGCTAGAACAGTTCCCTGGTACTTGTGAGATTAGAACCAGTGAAAACTAGACTGCCTTCCATTTCGGTGGAGGACTTATTGACCATATTTTGCCTAACCTGCGATGCCTTAACGATATCAGGCATAGTACTACCACGAACGTTCTGCTTGGCCTAAGAGCCGCGTTATATTTCTCTATTCTCACGTGTACTTTAAGGCGTTATGTATGATAGCTGTACCGGAACTCCAGAGTAGTGTGCAGTTCCATAAAGCTACTCCCTTAGTTGCCTCCCATCATGCTAAGAATATCAAGTCTATCAGCTGTCTCCTACTAAGTTCTGCTCTAAACATCTCGTGACTCTAGTTTGGCTGTCTTTTTTGAACTTAATCTCAAGTTGGACCCAGGTACTATGCAAGCGCCCTTAGAGAAGCTGCCGTAGATTACTGTAGGTTTATGATACATGATATGATACATGTTGCACCTTCTAAATGCACGACACTGTCGAAAGAAGCGGCGAACACATCAGTATTCGGTCAAATAACTGAGCATGTACTGGTTCACCCTCAAAGGTGGCTGCTTTACACCAGCGATGCCATCGACGAATGGGTCGCTGCAAGCATCAGTAAGATTCTTGTAAATGTTCGACTCTTATGTCGTCTGTAGAGATGCGAGAAAGTTTTCGGCTAATTAAAGGTTATGGCGCAACACTGTGATGATATCTTTGTAGTTATAATAATTATTGACACGGTTACGGTGTGCAGGAAGAGCATGTGAACTGCTCAGCACCATAATATCACGCACCAGGCTCCAAAAGCTGGGTCACGTGTTGGGCATACCAGCACACCGACTCCCAGGACGTGTTTTTTGAGTGGCCGAAGTGTGGAGCGTAGAAGAAGACGGGAAGCTAAGCGATGCTTTGACCAAGAGAAACGAAATCCCTCTTTTCGAAGCTGGCGTCGGTTGGTGTTTCCCGACTGCCGGGCTGGGGCGGAAGGATAATGACCACGTTTGGTTGGATACACTAGATGACATAGCAAGGATCCGCTTTCAATGGCGCTTGTGTTGTGAGTTTCTTTGTCCCTCTCCTCCCGTTTAGTTTCATCCTCCAACCATGATCTCACCCAATGCTTAATATTATATTTGGCGTTATATTACTTTTTATTTTCGTATTATATAATATCTGATCTCGTTCTATATTGCGTCACACTAGCTGAGGTGTGTTGCTCACTCCCAGCTATCGTAGTTTGATGGTAACGTTGGTAGTGTGTCTTATCCAGCCGCTGATGGTGAAGCATCCATCCTGAGTGTGCAGCGCTTTCAGAGAGGGACAGGCTCCTGACTCGAAGTTTCAGTATTGTAACGAGAACTAGGAGGTAGGGATGCACAGTCTTTATGACAAACGCCCAACGACTTCACAGGCTATCACGCACGCGCACACTCATGTAGGTCAATATCAACGCATCACACACCACAAAATGTCCTTACGCTCGGCCTCACATTCATGCCCCGATGTCAGTCGACCTACCATGTCCATTTTGACCGATCTGTTGCCTTCGTGTTCTGACCGGGCCGGATCCGTCCTAATGCTCTTGGCTTGCTTAATCGGAGTTACGTCGCTCTCCCGGAAAATCGGGCTATTCACCACTACATCTCCCGCTCTTCCAGCTCTGGGCCCGGTATTGTTTGTTGCCCGTAGACGATTTCCGGCTTGTCCCGTAGGCCTCGAGTTGTTTTGTCGACTTTAATCCCTGATGCTTTGGTTAGTTTTCCTCTTTCTTACTTTCCGCGGCTTGTCCATTTCACTTATGAGTCTTGCCTTCCTCGCCAGTACACTGTGCAATGCTTTGACACAGCGACAGGCTCTTGACTAAAAGTGTCAGTATTGTTTCGAGCCATTGGTAGATGCCGAACACACATAAGATTGAGCGCGAAACAAACTGCATTAGCAGAGTGCTGTTTCAGCTCATCTTTGGCACAGTAATCTCCTGCAAATTGGTGATGTGTCCGTTTTTTTCAACATGAGACCGGTCAATTTTGATGCTGTGTGGATTAAACAACAGGCCTGCTGAACCCCACCATCTTAATAGCCGCCTATGCCTATCTCGTAGATTGATTTCACGCCTCACATCTTCTAATGCGTCCGAATCAATTATTTTGCTGCTAAATTAGATCAAGACAACTAACTGTATGTTCCTATATGGAACATAAAATGCGCTGAAGAAATCCATTCGACTGGTTAGGTTACTTTCTCCAAATCAACTAGGTGGCCAACCCAATACCAGGTGAATTGTGGATGTTTGTGAGTAGTGTAAAGTTGGTAGAAAGTAGAAGTCACGATTAAAATTCACACACAATAATGTGCCTCAACGGGGAATCGAACCCCGGTCCAACGAATTTCCGGTCCGCTGCTCTATCACTGAGCTACCGAGGGCTGACGATTAGGTGCGCAATTTTTAATACATGACTTCTGCTTGGTGTGCGACGAAGTTTAATCGTGACTTCTACTTTCTACGAACTTTACACTACTCACAAACATCCACAATTCATCTACCGTCGCCCTTTGGACATCTGAAGGACTGATACTTCGGTCCATTGGGAAGTGACAGGTGAGTGAGCCAATCTGCAACACCAGAACAGATACTGTGAGTTCATTGGCAATACGTCGCGCACCAAGCATAAGTCATGTATTAAAAATTGCGCACCTAATCGTCAGCCCTCGGCAGCTCAATGGTAGAGCAGCGGACCAATACCAAGTGTTTTAATTATCACTGCCTCACATGGATGAATTGACATTAAAGGTCTTTCACCTACTTGGCTTCGTCGATCTGCATCTATCGTGTGTTGTCTCCTGAATGGATTTGACAACTGTGGAGTTTTTGTTCTACTGAATCAGTTGCATACGCCAAGTTTAAAACTCAACGCAGGCATGAATGGGATGTATCAGCAGTGCCAGTAACCTGAAATTTATTCAAGCTTCTTAGGTGCCCTCAGATGATCAGATCCACTTTTGGAAAGTGACCCGACGCGTCACGCTGCGGTCATCAATGCATTAGTTTGATATACCGTCCAAAGGTATTATGCTGCGCTGACTCACCAACGTTGGAGAAAGTAAAAGCGCTATCGGTAATGCTTGATGACTGTCTGGCAGTGGGTGTAATTTTACTTGCGCACAGGCGTTATATGAACAAATATCTACCTTTTTGAAATTTACATCTGCTTAACTGCCTCCGCTTTATTTGTCTGCCACTGTTTGAATTATAGTTGTTGGTTCGCAGTTTCTTCGTGCTGCAGCGATGTGGGGGGACTTGTCAAGTTGGGTTGACGCATGTACGTAGGACTATCGTGTTAAGTTTTACAAATACTTTCTCTCTGTTCTCCTTAAATTTATACCCCACAACCCCAAATGGTGTGTTGTACTGCTCCATTTAGAATTTATCTGAATTGCATTTCTTTATAAATGTATCACGGAGCGAAGCAGTTTCAAAATTTCCCGTTGTTTGCTGCCTAACTAACCTTCACTATATGTCCATTCACAGAGCTACCCCCGGAACAATCGTAAAACGTCTGCCGGAGATGAAAGAAGCAAATTTAGTTGGCCAACGGTCGATTGACAAATTGAGCTTCACTGTAAGTTTAAACGGTTCAGCGACTTACGTCCCTGGAATTTTTTTGAACTGCTCACCTCCATTTAATTGAACATATGTTGTTCCTTCAGCTGATAATCGAACTGATCTAGTGTCCCTCCAGCGACCACGCTTTAGGTTGATAAAGTCTAGGAACTAATCTCTTTATGTTTACATTTTCCATACGGGACAGTGTCCCGTCCGGTTTTTAGAACTGTCATCATTATGTTGTTCCGTAGGAATCAAACCACAAAGCTTTTCGTGAGACCATGAATAGCTGGCTCCAGATTAACGGGATTATTGGAGTTGTTGGGGTTTTGCTAGATCGTGGTTGCTCTGTCTATCAACACAATCTTGCTAAGCCAGCCACTTACATTTGGCGCTAGTTTTCCTACGTGGTGTTGCCGCCACGCTATTATGTGTGAACGGATGCCGCGCATGACTCACGCCACTGCTGCCCATACGAAACATTTGGAGTTCACATTACTGCCTTCACACATGTCATTTGCAGATGAAGCCATAAAGCAGGCCGATCGGCCAAGTCAAAGGCTTCTCGGATGTCCAAAAGGGGACATTGGTACGTTGGCGATAAAGGTGGCGTTGCTCGAGGAGTTGACTGGACGTAAACTTGCGATCTACACACCATTGACCGGGGAGAAAATTAGCCTGTCCATCACGGAAGTGTGGTTCTTGAATAGTGTTTGCCTGCGGAGTAAAATAGATGTTAGCAATTTGGAGGCGACGGCTATTATACTGATTTCTCTGTGGTTGGCCCATGAGGCACGAGCACTCATTTTGAAGATGGGTACGATTTTTGACTCGCTGTAAGAGGATGGGACCTTTCCTTCACATCAGATCTCGGCGAACAGAGCTGTTAACTGGTTCACAGTTGCCTCGCCACCGTACTTGAACACCTTCGGAGGAAGTCCGTCTGTGCCAGCAACTTTGAATCACTTCAAGTGACGAAGCTCGAGACAAATCACCACTTCGCTTAATGGTTCCAGTAAAACGTTCCAAGTTACGCAATTAGACATACTTGTTAAACACCAGAAGAGGCCAACTGAACTGGGAGTGGAGGTGTTCAGTCCAGCAATCCATTCACCTACATCAATTTGTGGTGGTGAAACATCAACCTCTCAAATACCTTCACAGACCCCAGGCCAGTGTTTCGAATGATCTGGAAACCTTGGGAAATTTTGCAAAAAATGATACTCTCCATCTCCGAAGGGCACTGTGACCACCGAATTGCACGCTTATTACGCAAGCTTTGCTTGAGTTATTGACTTAGGCTGCGGCTGACTTCATCGCAACTTGTATCAGCTGGGATTGCTCGGCGACGGGCAAGCACTTCCAGAGAGTGAGCAGTGATCCAGCGTCTCAGAAAACTCCCAACAATTCCACAGTATGATTTGCCGGAAGAACGCAGCGCCTGCACGAAACTCCATTGATGTTCGACATGTGTAGGTGGAGCACGACCGAACGCATTTGTTAAGATCAATAGGCCAGTTGAATAAAGAAGTTAGCTTGTCTGTCGGTATCGACTGTACAGTGCTTGTATTTCGAGGAATCGCCAAAGCACATGCAGATGTTCTCACAGACCAGAGCGTGATCTGAGTCAAGGTAGGCGGGCCTATTGATCTTGCACCAGTCTTGAGGTCGAATTACACTCAGTCGGCTGTCAGTGAGGAACCAGTCGAGCGGTAAGGCCTCAGCTTTGTCACTAAATGCGATGCCAACACCAGCCAGGCCTGCTGTAACCGCCTCCGTGTCACTAGACAGATGTAGGGACTATTTGGTCTTGAGATCAGCAGGGGACGCCAACTTAACTACGGTGCACAAGTCCTGTAACTGGGTCTTAGAAAGACGACAGACAAGAGTAGCCAGGGACTCCGAGTTGCGCACTAGGCCGGCATGTTGTCCGATCTGCATAAGGGTTCTAACGTTGGAGGCTGCCAACCGAAATGGACATGGAGTTCCAAGGAGGGCCACTAGTCTGATTATTTGCACGTGGGCGAGACTGTCACCAGAAGTAGCTTCAAAGGAATTATTGACGAAGATAGGATTGGCCTGTGATGGAGGTGCTTAAGCAATGAGAAGCTCAGAAACAGAAGGGAACGGCCTAGTAGTAGTAGCTGCGACATCCATGAATATGTCCGTGAGCATGACACTACGCGGTTGCCCAAGTCAAGGTAGGGAATTTTCTTACTGGACACCCACCTGAGCCTTTGGCCCAATAGCCTACCCGCAAGGCAGCAGAGCGAATTCAGAGAATCGAGCCCATTGAGAGCCGGTGACCGATTACTCAGTCCATAAACCTTTCGTTTGGATACTTACCAAACGAGGATCCCATTTTCCCCACAATTTTACCATCAGAATGGTAGATTTACAGTGCTCCGCCTGAATGAAGCAAGGGACAGTGTCCTCATTTAGTGGTAAGTCACATCCGTCATGTCACAGTGTTGTTAAACTGATATTAATGGCTTTTTTAGAGAGCTCGCTTGCCAAGCGAAAACCGACTGTAAAGCGAGAGGCACTCCGCTAAGAAGAAGGAGGAATGTGCAGCGACACGAGAACCTTTATTGCTGTACCATGCTTTATTTTATGCTCCATGTTACTATGTTCTGCGTCGCATCTTCATTGGCTTCCGCGCTAACTGTGCGTTTGTATTCCTTGGTTCGAGCTCCTTAATTCTGAGTCGTTCATCTAACCGCAACCCGTCCGCGACGGCGATGTTGATTGGCTCCGCGGACCGTATCTCGGTGTTTGTTTATTATTTGTCCTATGCCCTTCGGCAGGCAGCTTGCGATCTGTGACCTTGACACTGGAGCTCTTATCCTGACTCCCGCCGATGCTTATTGGCTTGGCGTCCGACATCCTCCTTCGCCCGCCACAACAACGGTCCTCTGCCCATGACCGGTCTGTGCCTCTGATTGATTGTCTACTGTGTTAACCGCCATACGAAGTGTTGCTTCCTCTGTTTGCTCGTTCGTCTCGCAGACGGCATGTGCTGTTGTTTGGCGGCTAAGCGTATCAACTTCTGTCCTGGAACACTGCAGCTGAACCATTGGCAGGAGCAGGATAATCCCGAACCGCGCAGCTGGCACCACTAGGAGGTTGTTCGGCATTCTGGTCTCATGTTTGATACTAAACTTGTTTCCACCTCACTTAGACTTATATGAGATGTTGCTGGAGCGCTCTTAAACTGAGTGCGCTTTCAGAATGGGTTTGTGAGAGTAACTGATTTAATTTACCTGGATGCTATCAAAGGCGATCATAACACGGGTTGTGCTTCTAATAAATAAATTGGGTTGACAAGCATTAGGCTTTTAGACGATTTTCGCATTGTCCATGCCCACGATGGAGTCGATTTCGCGCTCAGAGTCGTATCGAGTTGGGTTAACACCTATTTTTGCATTTTTCTGCGACTGTCATGATTGTGGAACCAGCCAACGCTGTGTACAAAACCAGTTATTTGTCAGCCTGACGCTCTAGTGGCGTTGTGCGTATTACACTCCTTCATTCACGTCTCAGGTCCGGGCTTTCGCTCTCTCTCTCTCTATCGTATCTGCCCACGCCTCTCTGTTTTTTGACACTGAAGTGACAATACTGTTGGCCTACATGCACCAGTTTTCGTCTTCATATCGCGTACTGCAACTTCAGCCATAACTGACAAATAATAGCAGTTGAAGCTAGGAGCGCGACCGTTTGAAAGCAAATAACGAAAACCCGCCGCACTTCTTTATCAGCCTTTCGCACTCCAAGCTCGCAGTCGATTGTCACGTTCAGCATGCTTATAGTAGCCAGATATGTGTAACCGCGCTTCGTGCGCTCACCTTTCATCACAACGCGTTGTACTACGTTCACCGGTGAAGTATGTGAGATTGTCTAGCCTTTCAGTTGTCTAGAAAACTGCGTCCAATGCCAGAAAGCCATTTCCATCTATTGTTGCCACTGACTGATCCCACTCTTCTTGTTCCATCGTGTGGGGCCAGCAGCAACGTGGATTTCACCGCAGAGTAATTTTTAGCCATTTTCCAGCCACATTTAACCGGTATCAGCCCGAAGCACTTATTTTGCCACAATTGCAAGCAGATGTGTTCTATAGAAACCGAGCCCTGCGAACTACGATGGAACTCATTGATGCCACAAGAGCCTCATTAGTTCGGACCTAGTTAACATAGTCCGAACATACCTAGCGTCCGAAGTTGTTCCACATCTGGGAAAGTGCCTGGAATGTTGAATTCCAACGGAGGATTGAAGGAGATCTCAGTCAAACTAAACCTTGTCTGTCCATCAAAACTGCTAGCATTAGCTATGCTTGACAAGCCGACCATCTGCGTCGTGCCTCAAGTGATTTAGTAATTTCTAATTGTGCAGCAGCTCCCGATAATTCAGCAAATGCTTTCTTGGGCATAGTTTTCAACAAAAGCCCCCTTGTCTTTTGATGTTGATCTATTGTTCAGACTCTTTTTGCTGCCCGTTTTATCATCTATTCAAGTTTGTCCACTCCATTTTACTTTAGCATGGGTATTGACCGCAACATAACTGTGCGGCATCTGCTCCCATGCGCTCCACTTGCAGTTGTCTTGGAAATAAGTTTGTTGCGTTATTTCCAGAGTGATAATTCAAAGAACGGCTACGAAGAAAGCCTCTACTTACTCAACCGTTGCCTAAACGATATCGAATGGTTCGGCAGTAAATTGAGCAAATATCTGACGGGCTGCTCCGACACATCAAGATCACTTTCAGGTCAGTGACGACGAGTGGAATTATACCATTCATGGAACCTTCAATCCTTGTCCTTATGTGCCTTTTGTTTATTTCTCATTCTGCTTGTCCGACAATAGCTACCACCATCTTAGCTCAGTAAAATGATCACCTATCTATTCTAGGCTACTTGGGTACGCCTACACTACCACCTTGAAAAACGGAAATTTCATTTAGCTCAGTTCAGTACAATGTAGCAATGGTATATAACGGAAAATGACGAAATTTTTGACAAACCCTGTGTTGGAGGTACAAATTACAAACTGAATCACGGTGTTCCTAAAATAACACGGTTGCAGTTGGGCTCACCGAAATGTTCCGCATTAGCACAGCTGCACGCACTCCTGCGTCACGTTGAATGCGGATCTAGTGAGTACGTCATTTCTATTGCACCAATGTCATCATTCGTTAAGCGGGTACTATATAACTCATCATCATCAATGCACATAAGCTGAAATTGGGAAACAGTTCGGATGATGTGCCCCAATACAAAAGATAAGCTATATGGGAAAAGAGGTATTGAGGATTACAGAATACCAAAACTAAAGAAGCAAGCAATATAATACTAAGCGTAATATTCTCCGTTCAACGTGAGGTCAGTGTTGGAGGGCGGAGGTAAGCGGGAATGGGAGGGACAAATAAACTCACAACACAAACGCCATTAAGATCGGCTCCTAGCCATGTCAACTAATGAATCAAACATGTCCATCGCCCTTCGGATCCCTGCCGGACAATCGGAAGGCACTAACCGACTCCGAGTTCGTAGTGAGGGTTTTCACTCCTCATAATCTAATCATCGCTTGGCCTTTCCTCCTCTTTTTCCATCTAGACCTCCGATCGCACAAATAACGAACGTCACGAGAGTCGGTGTGCTGGCATGCAGAACTCATGGCCCAGCCATTTGAGCGTGGTGTGTGATATACTAGTGCTGAGCGGTTCAATCGCTCTTCTTGTACTAAGTACGCGACGCCGACCAAGTTCAATGCTCACGCGGTGTTCCCACCAGACATGAGCTAAGCTGCGAAGACAGTGATGGTCGACATAGCTAGCCTCTTTTATGTGCCGATCTCCTAGTCCACGTTTCGCCGCAGTACACGAGAATTGAACGGGCGGCTGTATTTTAAACAGTCCTTCAGGGCTTGAGTAGGGCTGTACCTGTGCCACGGGTGCTGGATATTAGCAAAAACGCCTCGAGCCTTTGCTATACTGTTTGTGAGCTCATTTTCTATTCTATCAGCGCTAATGTAACTGCCAACGTAGTTCTCCAATCTTGGAGAAAGACTTTGCATTTCGAGGGTACGAAACATATTCCAAAACGGTTGACAGCCGGTGCTAATCTGTTCAGTTCTGCTTAGCAAGTTTGGGAGCTGTCACAGGGTCGCACAATTTCATCTACATGTAGCTCCACGGATTCTAAGTCGTGTCTAGTGAATGCAAATTTCCGTGATTTAATCATCGGTGAAGTTAAATTGGGAAGGAGACAACGGGCAATCTACTCTCACATTGTTAGAGATATTGAAGAGCAGCAACAGTTTTCCGTAAGCCCTCACGTTGCCCGAACTATGCGAGTAAAGTGCTTTGATAATGTCTGCGTATTTCTCGGACACACCTTTCCTGAACAGGCGGTCACAAATGGCACCTCGATCCACCGAATCGAAGGCACCTTTTTTTGTCAAGAACGCGGCTACTGGAGGTCGCCAATAAATTTGGCGGTGTCCTAACATTTGGTGTGAAGTGAAGACGCGGTCAAGGCATCCTCGATTTCGGAAAAATCCGGCTTGTTTCTCGCTACTCATTTTCTCATGAGTGTCAGTCAGTCTAAGAAGCATGACAGAGGCAAGCAACTTAAAAGCAATTTAGATCGGATTGATCCCCCTTTCATTGGCGAAACTAAACGTGGACCTTCAGTGGAAATTCGGACCATGACGAAGCCGTAGCAGCCTGTTGGGACAGTCACTTGCTTCTATAGCTTTGCCAGTAAATTGTGCAATTCATCTACTAGAGTACGTCCCCTAATTTGAAGCGGACTGGAGGAACTCTATCTGCTCCCGCGGCCTTGTTTAATTTCAGTAGTCTTATCTCACCTTCGACTTCTGCGCGCGAAGGCGGATCCAAGTGTACGGCCTAGGTGGTAGGGTAATCATTGGCCAATAAGGAAGATGGGTGATCTGGCTGAGCAAACTGATTCTCAAAGTGTTCATCCCAACGCTCCAAAAGTTTTGACAAGCTGTGTATTGGCTGTCCGCTATTGTGGCACACCGTTTTGCTAATATAAGGTCTTCTGTTACCTTGTTCGTGTATCAGACGGAATAACTTCCGGCGGTTACGTAGGGATGCAGCTGTCTCCATTTCCGATGCACGATGAGACTACCAGGATTCGGGCTAGCAAGCCATCTTACCCTGAGGTTTTTGCAAGACTTTGTGTTCACTTCCGGCCGGAATGTGTATTCCAGCGTCTAAAGTTTTCCGGAGACTGCGTAGAGATCCAATGTTTTGGTTGGCAATTTGATTTGCCACCTGAAAGCATGCCTGCTGTTAATAAGATCTGGCTGATGTGCAACCAGTGATCTGCAATTGTGTTCAGTTAGCGCTTACTCAGCTCGAATGTTAGTGTACTTCGCTACGCATGTAGAACAACTGCCTTCGCCAGTTGGCAAGTATATATGCGCTCAAAGCGTCGTTGCGGCTGTCCTCTGAAACGTACCCGCAGGTCGGCGTAAACAAATGCGTGGTCAGAGTTCACTCTCTTGCTCTAAATTGTGTGACAGTTTTTGACACATCTCCAGCCTTAACTGATTATGATGTGATCGATGTGCGTCCATAGCTGGTTGGAGGCAGGTTGGTGTCATGTCACTCTTCTGCGAGTGCTGTGTCGAGAGTTAGTGCTCGCGAGAAATAGACGGGCTTCTTCACACAGGTGAAGCAACGGCTCAGCGTTATCATTACGGGAGCCTGTACCATGCTGGCTGACCAAATACAGCCAATCAGTTGGAATTTTTCAATTCGTGCGTTCAGTTCGCCAGCAAGCGTCACAGGATCCGTATTCATTCTGAGACGTAGGAGCTTGCTCATTTGGTGATGTAATTCACCTTACACCGAGTTGGAGCAACAATTTGTGGGTGCGTAGGCCGCAATGACAAACAGACACCGTTTGTCTGCGCGCGACTTCGAAACTTGGTATCGATCCAGCCAACATGACGGCGCACATTCGACTGTTGACTGGGATCCAAACGACCAGGGCA
The DNA here is from genome assembly GCA_944474145.2 of Dicrocoelium dendriticum. NCBI lineage: Eukaryota > Metazoa > Platyhelminthes > Trematoda > Plagiorchiida > Dicrocoeliidae > Dicrocoelium > Dicrocoelium dendriticum. The sequence goes on along the minus strand of OX104065.1, from coordinate 87,792,749 downwards.
GCTTCTTCCCTTGGACTCAAAGCAATACCCACACCAGCCTAACCGGCATTTGAAGCTGCGTCATCGGACAAATGCAATGAGAAAGCGCCTGGCTGGGGGCCAAAGGATGCTGAACACGTTTGATTGATACACTAGCTGACATGGCAAATGGTCCATCTCAGTGGCCTTTGTATTGTGGGTCTCCTTTTCCCTCCACTTCCTTTTAGCTCCCCTCTACAACAACGATCAAAAAATGCTATTAGCATTATGTTACTATAATACAGCTTTGAAGTCTACATTTCAAATGTCTTACTGTTTTGTATTACGGCACATTAGCTGAGGTGTGTTTCTCATCCTCGGCTGGTGTGTATTGATGATGATGATGATGATGATGATGATGATGATGATGATGATGATGATGATGATGATGATGATGATGATGATGATGATGATGATGAGGATGATGATGATGATGATATAATAAAGTGCCGCCATTGTCATATTTGGTGGGTCGCAGTATAAGCACATTGCTCGATTCTTGCTGGCGGGTTTCCGATAAGCAACAGCTCTCGGTCAATCTGGTCACTAGTGTTCTGGCAAATGCTGCTTGTTGGTCAATCTGTAAGAAAGTGGGCACGTTGATGCACGCCAGTCTTTGGGAGTATGGTGGCTCCAAATAGGAATGGATCTATTGACATTGTCCGATTGGTTGAACATGGACTTGTCGACCATACCAGAGCGACGCCCTGCGATTGCGTGTGAGTTGAAACTAGTGTAAATATATTAGTGCGTGGTCAACTCGTCTGACGAACGGGGATAAGTTGAGCACATGACTAATATGCGCTAGGGAGGAAGATGCATATGTAGGACACTCAGAGAGAGAGAATGCGTTTCGACGACATTCCACTCTACTCTACTACTTGGCCAGCTTGAACTAATGGTCACACTGTGAAGTGTTTTGGCTGAGTTTCATGAGATGATGACAAGAGTGATCGGGTTTTTTCAGGATCTGCTACACCAGTATGAGGTCATGTCGTGGACGCCGAAAACTTCCGATGTACACTCTTAATTGTCGACGAAATTTAGCGGAGCAGACTGAACAAACTTTTTACATCTTTGTAACTCTATATTTTCATTTTCTAGCGGGTGTAATAGTACTTCTGTCAGGACTGCTAAAACTGGGTAGCCTATTCCACGTGCGGCCTTGCGTACGCGTCGAGCATTCGCGGTAAATATTAAAAAGTCGAACTACTGGAACACCTGGCGCAAGATGCGGAAGTGCGGATTTGCCTCCTTCCACGTGCCTTCATATCAGCTGAAACAGCTATGGTCATACAGCACGAACACTCCTGGATCTTTCTTGTTGAAAGATTGCTGCAGTGTTTGTGGCCCTAACTGATATCCGTGAGTGCACTGTTGACGCATGCTCAGCATATTTTACTTGTCCATGTTGAACTGGAGCATGTTCTCGGACGATCGCATACTCCCTTTGTCCAGACTAATTTACGGTGCTCTTTGATCTCTAAATACACCGGCGTACTGCGGTGATAAAAGATCTTTTCCGTGATCAAATTGCTACAGTGCAAATGTAAGATTCCATTCTTTCCGCGCAAAGACTTAAACAGAAATCCAAGCCGTTCATCCACCACATACACGTCAGTTATGACTCAAAACAGAGGAATTAGAATAAGCCTCAACAAGATGCTTCGTGCTATAATCTGAAAAGTTGTGACGATTGTCAGAAACAACTTTTTTATAGGCACTAAAGCTCCGTTCAGTTTATCCCGAATTCAGCAGAATGACTGTATAACGGTCTGCAGTCTGCCAGTTTTGGAATTCTTTTATGCATCCCTCTTTAAAAGGCCAGTGTGTTTTCACCTTTTTCTTCGTGCAGTTCTTCCACCACTTATCGATGGATTAGCCATCAGGCTGTCAGAGCTGAGGAGCACAGCAGACCTCGAATGTCGGTCTCGCTGAATGGATCACTGGGCAATGTGATGAGCTGATTGGAGTCAAGCACTTTAATGGCTTGCAAAAACTGCCAGCTAACCCCGGAGGTCAGCAACTCTTGGGGGTTTTAGGCAGCTTGGGATAAGTAGAGTTGCATGTTGGTTTGGATTCAGCGAAACGCATCAAAGGTCAGTCCCTATATCTGCAAATGCTACAACCAGTTTTCTCTAACGGCAGTTTTCAGCGACGTGGATAGATCGGAGAGGTCGTTGTAAATCTGATGGGTTATTATAGACTGTGATTCAGCAATTTTCAAATAACGATTACTGTACTTGTGAGCGCTCGCAATGCAACTCCGTTACCACTACAAAGCTTTTTGTGCTGTTTCGTAGGTCAGAAGATCCACAAGTTCCTAAACTACAGCTGCGTCTCCAAACTCATGTCGTACAGCATGGCTGTGTAAGGATGGAAATATTTGCTGTGATGTGCGACTATTCACACCAGGAATTCCAGCGGGTTGTGACAAGTTCAGGAGGGTCGGTCGGGTTATCCAAACCTTTCTGAGTCAGATATTCATTGTACTTATTCATGTTTCTTCCTGAAAGGCGAAAACACTTCTCTATTTTGCAACCAATCCGTCAACTTCCGGAGAGAATTTGCGAAGTGTATCTTCAGTCATATTTATGCAATGGGCAGCACATCTAATAGTAACTGCATCCATACAAACTGGCTGGATGATATCTCAGTAGCATGCTGTCATAGATGTTGCACTATCGGACACGAAAGCCGTCACCGGATTGAAGTCCATACCCATAATTGTCAAGCTGCGCAGAATGGCTCCTTCAATTGTAGCAGAATTTGCTCTCTCCAAGTTGACCGTGTCGACGAGTTATGGCCACAGACCTTCCTTGTTGTACTTCTATGATGACCTTAGCAGAATGTAAAGTTCCAACTTCCGGCGATCCTCAGTTGTTTCGTCTGTTATGGTGCTGACGAAGGTATCACTGAAGATCTCATTCAATATGTGTTCCACTTTCCCGTATTGCTGGGGAAGTTTTAGGCGTACGCGTTAGATCCGGCAATACTTCCACCATTTCGTACACGTCTTTGAAGAACTTCCCTCAACTGTGAGTGTCGGCTTTCTCTATAGGAATATTCGCAGATACCATATCAAGTATAAAGTCAGATACCACTGTGTCGCGAGCATCCTGGGCAGCATTTGTAACGGCGATGGAACTAAAGATGCCCGGTTTTTGAGCTTTCTTCTGAGCTAGTTGCCTTCTGGCAACAAGTTTGGCTGATTGCTCCTCTATGTGATCTTCCTCCTGAAGGTGCTTCTGGCTGTGAACATGATCAAACACGGTTGAGTTTTGCCATAGATCCACAGTCACTCTATACGAAGAACAGAACAATGATTTCTTATTCGCATTATCGACACAGTGTTCTTTAAGAAACTCCTTCTCCTTGTCTAAGGTCTTTTTGCCTCCGAAGTGCTTTTTCCTTTTCTGAGATAACATCTGCAAGAATTAAAACCAGTTGATCATATTGCATATAATAAAGGTAAATCCAAAATTAGGTTTCTTTACGAATTTCTAATTTTTTGCGACTTGCGAAATTTTTAATTTTCCGCGAAATTTGTAAATTGCACGATTTTTCTACCTGTTCGTGACTTTACTGATCTCCCATATTCATGGCAATGGGTTATACTGGTTGTCGATCAACGACTGATGTAAAACCTTAAGGCACCACATATTGTGATATCGTCTATGGAGACCGAGTGCCGAACATCGCGATGCGCCACGTCGAACTTGTGTTGGGTTGGACGTGGAGCTAAGAACCATCTCATTCAGATGACTTTGAGGAAAGAAGTTATATGTCCAATCCAGAACCTTAGCATATATTCTCCTGTACTGAAGCTTCTGAGGTAGAATATGATTATCCAAATGGTCAACTAATAGTAATCATAATAATAATAAATTTTTCGGTAACACTAATCGAGGTCCAGTGAATTTAGTCCGATCATTACGTACATGTTTCCTTCAGAACTGTTAGCGAACACAGGTTGTACTCCAAAAGCGCGAAACTTTTTTCATTTTCTCCAAGACATTAACCAGATATTTCCTCCGAACATGCACTGTGCATTTATAATAATCAACTCATCGGATAGTTGGAATGAATTGCTGTCCTAGAAGCCGTAAACTGGAAGAAAGCTACAAGCCCAAGTGGATTCTAAATCACGCCTGATATACGGAAATGCAAAAATTGGGTGAACTCGACATTAGTAAGGCTTCGCAATCGATATTGGAATGAGTTATTGCGTTTATGTATATCGAGCGTATGTGGGATTATTTAGTACACATTTTCGAAGATTTATCATGGAGAAATATTTCGGCCTATTCGTTTTTAGCCTAGCTCGGAAACATCGTTTATGGCTAGTTGATACAGTGCAGGCTATTCAAGATGATCAAATGGAATGATAATAAAAAGAATGCCGCTCACCAATCTGATAGGCCGACAATGCTCAGAACTTAGATATGTCTAGTAATCAGCTTAGAATGGATCAACGAACGGTTCAAGTGATGTTAAACTGAGTCTTAGTGGCTTACTAATATGTCGGTTGTTTCATCAGTGAATGATAAAACAAAGTAAAGCTGAAGCGATGTGTTGAGAGACAAAGTGGTTAAAGTCGGAATGTGAGCACTTAAGTGTCTAATCTACCAAGGCATTAATAGCTTTACAAGCGAATGGTAGGTGCGCAAACTGGTAAAGTTTGGACGAACTGATGAGGGAAAAGATAGTCGATTGGATTTGAGAGTCCAGCGAAGCACTTTGACACTAGTTCAACTAAGATGTGATGGCAGTAGAGCAAAGTGGACTCATAACAAATTACTGATGATCAAGATAGGCTGAAGAGGATGAATTAAAGTCGGTTAAAACTAGGCGTGCAGTAGGAGAAAACGGTAAATTGATGTAAAACAGCTGTTTTTTAATACCACTGTCGTGATCATTTGTAACCGATTATTCAGTGCCTGGAGCTTATATACTTGAGGAATAATTGTGGAACAGCCCAGAAGTGCCTTGGTGACTGGATTATCTTTCAAGCTTCTTCTCTGATGTGCTTGCACGGATGTCGGCCAGCAATCTGTTGCATATTCCTATGCATCGATTCGGAAAATGTCTGACCCGTTTATCTTTAGCCATTTTACTATCATGAAATTTGCTTTATTGTGTGTCTTGTACGAACTTACTTTAGAAATGCTAAAGTTACGATAGAATTGTGCGATTTTTGTGTATAAAATTGGTCAAGCTTCAGTAAATCACACTGTTCAAATTGGTATTGTGTTGACAATTGGCACATGAGGCGCTTAGAGGACGCTCAGCCCGCTTGTTCCATGGCGATACCATCATGCTTTTTTGACATATATTCAAGTAAACAGAGAGCATAGGATTCATAAATTAAACAAGTAGAATCCTGTAGTGATTAATTTTTGAATAGAAATACAATGCGGTGTTGTTTTCCAGATGTTGTATAACACATTTTATCTGGCATGAGTAATTTAAGCCCTAAGTCACAAATAGTGTAACAGAGAGCAAGGGATTTGCCACCAAGGGTCAAAACATTGTGGTTTATACTGCACTCGTATGACAGGGCACTGCAGTCGTCACTAACGTAGGATATTTTCCATGGGGTGCAACAAGGTACAAGTTCGTGGATTTGGAACTGAACTTTCGTTAGACTCTCATTGATTGTAGTAGGTTGGAAGGAGTATACTATTTTAATGTCATCGACCGACATAACATGTGCCAAACTTGCCATTCTATCATGACAGAAACAGTAACGGACCGAGAACATTAGCCTTTGTAATCCTGCTGGTAACATCTGTATCTGTGTAGCCTGTGTGGAATGATTTGAACCGAGCCAACCAGATGTCCCCTATACCCCAGATCCGGAAGTAAGCTAGAAGACGGTTATAAAGTTCCAGCTCGAAGGCTTTATACATGTCGACATAGATGACAATTGCGGACGAATCTGTTGGCTGATTTAGAAATTCCAGTTGGTATGTGATGTAAGACCTGGAGTTCATGAGTCCCTGCTGTTAACTGTTAAGTAAGTCTCCAGACAGTAAGTATCCGATCACCATAGACTTATCATATAAGACTGATGTGTGACTAATCGGTCGATAGTTTTCTTTACTTCAAAATATGAACCTGGTTTGTGACGTGGCTTCACCATGGCTTCCCTACCCTGAGCCGGTGTAACACCGGAAGCTATGGCATCATCATACCTACTGTATAATGTTTCGAAACAATTTTTGTCACTTATGCAGCAAAGAAACAGATTGCATTTAGCACACTGTACCTGCTACGTTCTTTACAACCTTAAACCTTTTAGCGCTGTCCTAATCCCTTGATGTAAGCATGAAAATGATCAAATCTACCATATCTGACTTCAGAAGCTCGTCTTTCTGCAGGCTTTGCACGCTTTGTAGGTAAAGAAGTAACATTTGTTGTTGAAAAATCACCAAAAGGTGTGGCTATTGTTGTGCTTGGTCTTTCTACAGATCTGCATGGATTTGGTGCGGCCAAGTTTTCTTTCAATATAGTGTTAGCAACTACATTGTTGAGATAAAGGAGACCCAAGAGTTGGTTTTTTGGTGTCCCATTGTTCCAATACTCCAGCCATGAATTCGTGAATTTAATTTCCACCAAGTAAAATATCATTCTTACAGTGCATTTCTTTGTTTTGGCTCTACTTCTATACAAAGAAATCAGGGAACCCAAGTCATCCACGCCTCTCATGTGTTCAGTGTACACTGGCAGACTTCGGTCTGCATACTTGAATAAATTTCTTTCTGCTATCACCACCGAGGTGCGTCGTCCATCTCTTCATTGTCCATGCAACTAGGTACAAGAGTAACAACCCCGTTGTCAATCCACCGGACTACACATACATATCTTGCTGTTGATACTTTGCAGTCTGAAGACGCTCGGCTTTCCTTGAGAAGACCTTTTCAGATTTCAGCCAACACCTAGAGAGTGAATACTTATCATTATCAATTCTTTACTATGATTCATACCTATGAAATAGTTGTCAAAACAACGTTTATAATCCATTCTATTTAAGCAAATTTCGTCCAACCTTAGGACGATTGACGCACTAAGACCCAAATGTTTTGCATCTGCAGGGATGCCTGACGATGCTCTTTGATAAAGTTCAAAGTGCATGGCTTTTCTTGACTTGCCATATATGACAAAGTTCTTTACTCCAACTGGGTTTGGTTTGCTTTTAATCGGTTGTCTTATTGGCATCCTTCTAACAGATGGGATCATTTGTTTATCAGCTGCATCGAACTCTTCTCTGGGTAACTCTAGACAACGATCACGCACTGTCGTGATGAGGCTTCAGTTTCCAGAATTTATTTTTTCCCTGAGGTGGAGTTTACCCGGAACTAATGTGGATGATATTTCGCATTTGCAAGCATCGATTCACCGTCGTTATACTTGCAATTACATCGACTCTTGTGGGCTTTGTTATTATTAGTAGATCCTTGGAAAGGCAACAATGACCATCACAATTGAGATGCCGAAAAACATTTGTATTTCAGTAGCCATCTTACCAAAACTCCTCCCAGTTTTAATCTGTTTGTCTGTTTAACAAACTTATCGCAAGTTTCTCGCTTGCAGTATTTCAGTTGGTATTGTGATGGTGACGGGAAGCCATGATCTAAACTCAAATCTTTCTGCCAGTTGATGTTGCCTAGATGAAATATATCTCTAGGAGATTGCCATTTGATGCTAGCTTTCTTCCACTGCAAGCTAGCGCTGTGCCAGCTTTTTGTTTGCACCATGATTGCATTGTTCATCGTTTAAATGAGACGTTGGTTTTTTAATTTTCTTAAACGTAACCCTTACCGCAGAATATACCGTTGCAGAAATGTTAACCGCTAACTAAAGTAATTCACGGGAACCTAACTCGAAACAATGTATCCACAATGACGAAAACTGCGATTTACTGCGGATAACTGCCATACTGAGTTATCCACATCTATGCTCTAATAGATAACGGTGTAAACATTTGCGCACATCAATTAAAAATTATTCACTTGATACTAGTCTGTGCTTCGACTTAATAATAATGCACAAAGAAGTAGAATGCTGTTTATGGATCAAACGTGATGAACAACTTCACTTACTGATAGATAATGTTAACAAGGTAGACAATGAAAACACCTACCAAGTGGTTCTGTTTTCACTTTTACTTTGAAAATAACATTACTGATTGGGTGTAGAAACAAAGTAAATGTTCCTAAATTGACCTATGTGATTGTTTACACACGACGTGAATTACAAATTTTCTGGACGAATATTAACAGCGGAAAAGACTTTTATGTGGACTTATACATGTATGCACATTGTGTACGAAGGTGATTGATACGGTGAACCAATATAGTCGTGGGCAGATGTGGTCGCCACCGAATTAAATGACAGCAGATTGGGGTTGCTCGGGCTAGCAAAGTAATAGACCATATTAGCTTTTTTTTATCTCGCGGAGTTCGAATCGCATCTTTTTCAGTTAATCGTTCGTGTTATGCTGCAGAAGCGCGGTTGAAGGTGTATTATTTTCATAGATTGAGGTAGCGAAATAGCTGTCGAGTGCTTAACTTGTGTAAATTGGATCACTCACTTCGTGTTTACTCGTTGACAATGGGTTCCTATATTCAGTTTAGCGGTTTATCGCGTCAACATTCTGCTTAGCTCATGTTTTCTGTTTTGACTACCGAGCGCTTACTTTTCATGGTCAAGTTGAATGTCCGTATGAGTCCTCTCTATAGTAACAACCAACTTTTGCTGCTACTTGAGTAGCTTTTTGAGCTTTACAGCTAATTTGCGTTGCATAGGTTCTTTGCAACTGATGGCTAGTTTTTTATGACCCACAGGAATCGACGCATCTACAGGGCGATATATGTTGTTATGTATCTCGTCTGCTGCAATCTCTGGGTCACTCACGAAGAAGAATGTCCCATTGTGCGGGTCTAATCAGTCGGCAAACGGGCCCCAATCGGTAGTTCTACAGGGTTTGTGTATTTGTTAAGTCGATTTTTGTATCTAAGCAATAACAGTGAATGAGATCACTCTGCGATCACTGCGGTGGAAAACACCAGTACTTCGGTGGAAGCTGCAGGTTCACCGGTTCACCGGTCAAACGTTGAATGACGCATAGCAAATGATCCAAAAATCAGAACCATTTTGGATCGTAGTATCTACGGTACTATTAATATATATATATATATATATATATATATACAGTTATGTAACTTGGGATCCCAGTGTATCACCGTCATCAGCTAATTGCAATTAGACGGGCAGGGTGTAAAAATGTGCTGTTCAAACCACTGCTTAAAGCGGACAGCTAGAGGACAAGTGAACACGCGATAGACTTGTGAAAGTATTGACAATCATTGATGGCCCAATCACACAGGGAGGAGAGAGTTAGAGCGGAATGTAAGGCAACACATACAACATCGTAGTTTTTGGTTAAATGGATGACCTGCAAGTTGCTTAGAGTATTTGGTTACATGGAGATAGCGACGTCAGACTAGGTTCATAGGACATTTGTTACCATCGAGACAAAATTAAGATATGGTCACATGTCGTTAGTGAGAGAATGAAGGTGTAAACCAGGCTTGTACCACTGGAAAAGAGTGTGGGCGTATGGAGGATTGACTAGTTACTAAGATGGGTTCATGAGAGGGGGGCAAGATGGGGCGATCAAAGTATCCGGGTTTTTTGATGACATGGTTCGGTGCACGAGCGATCCTCGCAACGACGATGAGAGGTCATTTGAATGAACCGACAAGTACAATCCAAGTGACAACCCAGAGCGCGTTTCAGAGGAAATTTTTCAAGTAATCCAAAACTCTGTTACCAAGCCTCTGTAACCCTTCGGTGGAGTACCTCTAGCACCTTTACGCCGCGATTCAACCAAGGTCGCCAACTTTGGATGACATATTCATCGTGAGGGTGCACTTAAGGCTTGTGCATCATTGAAAACACTGATCAGTCAAGTCACCTGATTACTCTTCATAGCAGACCGACGTGTTGCTTACCACTTTTTGTAACTGCCTCAGACAGTTTTGAACAGATCACGTTCCTGAGATTGGTTTGAAATCTGTGTGCCTCAAACCAATGCATGAAACCATGTGTATGACGTAGCTGAACAACCCGGCATTTGTCTACCTTGAAGGGTATCGTAGTCTGAACTGATTAGTTCAAATTCATGTTAACATCCCGTTGGAGCCCTCCGTGGTCGTCCGGTCATCTGTTCGCTCACAGTATTTTGATATCATCTGCGAAGAGCAGGAACTTGGAAGAAATTGATCTCGCTTAATCGTTTATGAATACCAAGAATAGACGTGGCCCTAGCACTGAGCCTTGGGGTGCATCGGATAGAGATACCCGGACTCTAACTTCTAACCGACGTTCGTGTGGAATATAGTTTATTTTACTCAGCATTAGGTGCCTAATGCCGTAGTTCCGAAGATTGTTAAGGAGCCTTCGGTGCTTTAAACGATAAAACACTTATGATAGGCCCAAGTAGATGACATCAAGTCCTACTCTACCATCAACTGCTTCAGACAAGCTCATGTGAGCAATTAGCAAGTTAGTAGTACATGGGTGCTTTTGGCAGAAGCTATGCTGCTCCTAGACTTTTAGGCTGTTGGTTTCCAGATACTGCATCAGTACAGTGACCATATGCCCCATAAGATTGTCTGTCTTCTTCACAATCAAAAATCGTGCCAACCTGTAGGCTGTGAAATTTTGTCCATTTGGGTATTTTAATAGTGCTATTCTGCCAAGCACGATACTCAGTTATCTCTACCCATTTCACTAGCATACATTTGTGGTAGCTTCTTAGTCACTGTACACGGCTCACTTGCACCACCCATGCAACAGAGTACGACCCAGTGCAAACCTTCACTTGAATTGAGTTGCTTAGTGTCTATCCGCGAAGCCTTCAGGAAGGTCGTTCCGAACACAGAGTACAACTAGTTTGTAGTACTCACCTACTAAACTCTAGCTGTCTCATGGCATTTCCAGGCCAGTTCAATTCGATGTGCTTGTCTGCAAATTTGTAGTCTGGAGTGTCTCGTTAAGGGTATACACAGTCGAAGTAACGGCGGATACATTATGGCAGATTAAATGCTACTCAGTCTCCTGCGATCCTTCTGAAAGGTAGTCTTGGAAGTGGCTTTCTATGTTACACCCCCCCTGGTATGCTGGAACGAAGTGTCTGTCACGTATCGGGTAATTGTCACCCCCACATTTCCCCACGTACCACATACCACTCATTGGCGGTGGTTTTTGTGGCCACTGTACCATTCTCGTGCTCCATTCGAAAGTGCAGCTGACGGCTTTTCATGCACAAGTATGTCTAACGTTTTACTGCTCGCGGATTTGTACCTAGGTAACTTGGTGGAGCCCCTGCTTGGGACCCACGGGGCATCTCATTTGACATATGTGGTATCACAATCGATCCATAAGTGCGGTTCCATGGTTCTGGCTCGAACTCGTCAGCCAACCAATACTATCCTCAGCATTAACTAATCGAGTTGCTGACCTACTTTTACTTCACTTGGCTGCAAAGTTAAACTTTCATTTTGCTATATTTCCGGAATGCCAGTTGTTGCGGTAAACTACTCTTCACTTGGAATGTTTCGCCAGAGTAAATCTAATTTGCTCCTATTTCTGGACATTAGGGCTAGTTTGAGGAGCAGTAGAATGCAATCGCAATTTGGTATCATTTTCTCACGAAGAAATATGTTGGTTACCATGTGACATGTACTCAGGTGAAAGGTAGACTTCCGAAGTCCCCTAAGAATCGCGTCAATAGCACCGGTGATGCTAAGCCATGTGCCCATTAAGTACTCTTGTGGTCCGCTGTGCACAACGAAAAGATGATACACCCTAAGCGTGTTTCATCATCACTAGAAATCGGTAAATTCGGTTGTGCTGCATCTGCATGGGATCCCATGTATCATCTGTGAAATACCGTGAAGCCATGTTCAACTAAATGTTAAGCTACTACACAACAACCCTCAATCCTTCGTCGCTTTCGTATTTATTTCGGAGGCGCGCCTCGATCGCTGAACGTAGGGACTACTGGGTGACACAGTTGCTCCTACATCTCCGATTCACGAGCAATGTTTGTCGCAACGATTCTTGACCCACTAGTGCTCTTGCTTTAATCACGCGCTGTGAGATTGTCACAACTCGTTCACATCACTCGTGATTCCACAAGTTACATTGGTGGCGTGCTGATTCAACCAAATAAATAGACAAATAAACGTTATGTTCATCAATTGTGCGAGACACAGTCCAACTGAGTGGTCTGATCAATTTGTACAACTGGATCGCATGACATATTTAATTGTTCCGGTTTTACACAGTCGATCCCAAATGGGTTTTTGAAGTGATTGGCACTTTGAAGGCATTAGAGAGATTAATAAACTGGAGACAATAACAAATGTGGATTTAACCAATCGTTCGAGTAAAATAATACGACCATCCATGGGACCAACCCCACGAGACCCGCTGCCTTGCAGGGTATCCCCTCAATGGGTTTCACCAACACTTCCCTGCTCCAGCTGGCTGTGTGCCTGTAGTAAAATAGCAAGTAAGCCATCACCTATTTAGCAAATGTTTTTAGTGCTGTTTTGCATACATTATGTGCGATGAAGCCTCAGTCCGTTCCATCATGCGGATCAATCAAGTACGACAGTCACTAAATGGCATTATACCTTGCATGACTATGAACTTCTAGCTTGGAATCTGTAATCCGTCACCTCAAGAGATCAGTCCAGTCGTGGTCGACACTGAAATAAGAGAGAGTATGAGGTATAATAAACTAAAAATACAAATACTAATAACCTTTTGCTGTTAGGCCAATCACCATTTGATGGATAATCTTGGCAAACAGCGACGAAGAGTACAAAGATTTCGAGAAAAAGAATTGTTGCATTTCGGCCAAAGTTTTGTAAAGAATAAAAGGCAGTAAACGTAACCCAAATGCAATTTATGGCCTCATTGCAGTTATGGATGCATTATCATAAATTACGACCAGTCGAAGCCATCAGGATTGGAAGAGTGTTGGTTCATTAATTACAGACAGTCGATCGCTCAGTGGAGACATGAAAAGAGTTGAGATCAGCGGAGGAGTGTAGGAAGCTAATCTAGAGCAGGTTTTTAGTGATAATGGAACTAAAATGCAGTGATAGGCTAATAATCCTCGACGAATGACTCTCGTTCTCTTTTTCTTTCGTGTTTGACCCGCGTACTTCTTCAAACAATCTATCTTCATTTATTTGCACATTTAAGGTCTTTTTCACTTTCGTGGATGTCAGGTAAACTCTAATCATTTTGTTGGATACCTTTAACTTTTCGTACATCGTGTGCAACCAGGTAGCCTTTTTCATACTGACCGGGATCCTAAATGAAGGCACTGCAACCTTACATTCTGTGTCGCGTATTTCATATCTGGTTTCCAACCGATAGCACATAGAACGGTAATTACCATACACTTTAGGCCGGACATGTTTGTATAGGAAACTAAGGATTAATTGTAATCCTCGCAACCACAAAGGCTCAACTATTAATGCACTGCATCTATTTTTATATGGAACAAGTGTAGAGTAACCAAAGATGCCTTTGGTGAAGGCGCGTTTCACCTTTCCCATGGCTTTCAGGTCACATGTATGTAAATTGCTGAACGTAATGCTACAGTTTTCTAACAAGGGTCTTACATTGCTTTTATATGCCATGAGTCTTGTCTCTTTAAGCGTTAGTAACTGACTAATATGTCCCGATACTTGAATTGCCTTAGAAACAATATAGTTCGCATGTTCGCTGAAATTTAAGGAGCTGAAATACCTCAGCCCTAAATCGTTGACAGAAGAGCACACTGGAATAAGATCGCCATGATATATAAACCATCCTTCATCAATATTGCATCCATAAGTCATGATATTACATTTTGTTGTGGAGAAATGCATCTACCACTTCGCAGCCTAGTCCTCTTTGGCTTCTAAATCACATTTAGTTTTTGCTATCTCAATTTTGTATTGGGATGAATGGAAGGAATATACTACCTTCAGATCAGTTGCAAATAAGTATGAGTTATCGAAGCGTATGACAGTTATCAGATGTTTTATGCGCAATAAAAAAGAAGAGGACCTACAACGCTGCTGTGAACTGCGCTACTGGTAACTTGTTGGGGTGTAGATTTGAACACATATATGTTGGCTGTCTGGGAGCGTTCTGTCAGATAGGATTTAAACCATGAAAGAAGCGGGTTTGATCGACCAAAACTACTCAGTTTAAGTAATAGACTTTTGTGTGGTACTCGATCGAACGCTTTTTGCAAGTCAATTTAGAGGACCATGTACTGTAGTCCAGAATCAATCGCCTTGGTGAGATTATCTAAGAAATCAGTTTGCGAAGTTATGCACGAACGGGACTTTAAAAAGATAGGAAGAGGAAAGGAGTTAGTATTTCCTTTGCATTTATCTCTATCATTAGTGATTTGATGGAAGTGTGACTAAATGGACGATAATTACAAATATCTGTTTTAGGTCCAGATATTGATCGCGGCATGACAAAAGGTTTCCTTCATTCCTCATGATACTGGCCCGACTATAAGGAAAGGAAGCATATTCCGTAATCGTACTAAGATATCATCACCACCACACTTGATTACAGTTGAAGAGATACCATCGGAACCAGGGTTATAGGATGATCGAAGAAGGTTAATCATACATTTAATGACTCCGATGTTGAAGCCCATAAACAAAACAGATTTGGGGAATGACAGATGAAATTGGAGGTACCATAACCGCATTTTTGGTACTGAAACGTACATCAAAGTACGCAGTAAAGGCATCTACTAAAGCACTGGTGTGATATTTTGTGAAGGTAGGTCCGTTTCTCGACTTTTCCTCTTGCACAAAAGATACTAAGTTTCCCAACTTTCTTTTTCCTGTGTAACATGCGTTCCTCTCATTGCCCAAGATGCGTAGCTTTCCTGGTAACCGTTTCAGCAACAAGTTTTTGGAGAGGCAACAGCACGCTGAAAGCATGGACTTGCATCCGTTAGAGCTAGTGTGCGTACTTTTTCTATTTTTATCAGTAGTAGAGAAGGGTCTGCACGCGCCTTTATTTTGTTGAGCATCAATGATTGCAAGAACTAGCGAATGTTGTCACAAAACAGGATACTTACATTTCGCAAGTCATGCGAAAGAAAGCAAAAATTTCCATTTTTTTTAGACCGGAGTGAGGTAGAAAAGTAGTTCCAGTTTAAACTTTGAGAGAGGAAAGTTTGTATTTTTGAATGCACCTGTAGGGGCGCGACCTCTATTTTGCAGGCGACTAATTTGTGGTCTCATCCTGGGAGGCAAGATAGTCGTACATCAATGGCCATGGAAACGGGGCCTAAAGTTAAAACTAGGTCCAGAACACTTGTACCCTGTGGAGGTAGAAGAATATTTTGAGTCCATCCTTTAATCGTAAGAAAATCTATAAAATTGGCATGATTCGCTGTTAGTATTAAACTAGACCAGCGTATGTCAGGGAGGCTGAAGTTCCCACAGATCACTTCAGTTTGCAGTGCAAGTTTCGAAATGTAAATAATAATATGTACTAATTGGATCTCGTCATACTGTTTGGCACCACTATGGCGGTAAATACAACATGCAATAAATCGGCTACCACCGCACGACAAGGTTATCCGGACGGAATCAAGAGAGGTACAGATAAGCAGAAGTATGTACTCAGAAACAAGCAGCTTTTTCGAGTCGTGACTAATGCAACCGCCACGCCTACCTGTATTTCAATTTATATCCGTCAATCCAAGACATTTGATTTGACACCTTTGTGTTGCACAAAGTTTCAGTGGGCAGAACAGAGTCAGGTAGAATAAAATACACGAAGGTACAGAGTAAACGTATCTTATTTAACAGTAAACGTACATTAAGTAACACCATTCGGTAAGCATTCTGATTCAGGTATGAACCACAATACTCGCACAAAATTTGAAGTTATATTGGTAGCAGAGCCATCCGCAACAACTTCACAGTGAGATTTATAGCATCAAATGATAGTAAAATGGAAGGCGGAATAAGTGGATCAATTTCAAACAATGGGGCAATTTGAGCAAGTTTAACATATGCGATAAAGGTAGTATTATGGAGTGCCTCAAAGGAGTTGGGGTTGAGTTTAAATGGGGCAAGAACAAGTCCTATGGACTGTCGCAGTGGAAGTTACAAGCCTAATAGCCGGAGAGTCCGCAAGCATCTTCTGATAGTTTTTGGTTTGCGTTTTGCAAGGAACGTGGTACTGTTTCCATCAAAATTGCAGAATGGTAGGATTATTGGGTTTCACCCACCTCACATAAAAGCTCTTTCTAGGGATAAATGCTTTCGAGGATGACTGCTGTTATCGCGCGTGAATGGCATGCCTTTAGATATTTCTCTTCCTGACATGGGTGTAACTTTCTATGCATTAATCGCACTGACGTCACATACCAGTGAAGCGAGTGAGGATAGTTCTGTCACCAGTTTGGGCCTATCAAGCACTTTTAGATAGATATCTACTTTATGCTTCCTGCACGGACGAATTTGGGATCGTATTTCTACGGTATGCGCTTGCTCTGTATCTGAGCATGAGGGGACGACGTGTTGAGCGGTAATGATATCACAAATTTCCTCTATAGCAATTAGCGAGTCTGTGGTGGCTGCAAAATTAGGTAATTTGACGTTGCTGCCTGTGAGACCAGTGCAATCTACAACGGATGCTATCCCATTCATCGATTTCGGCGAGGTATAATTGGAATGGTTTTTCACAAACTTTGGTGACTTACTGGTAGAGCTAACATGATGAAATTCACCTTGAACGAGGGCTACATCAGGAAAAAGGATTACCTTGTTAAATCTCGGAATAGACCCTACAATTGTTTAATTTGCAATTAACCTGCTGGCAAAATACTTTCTGTTGAATCGGAAAAGCGTGGGGCATGGATAATATAAAACATTTTCTGTAGTCTGTTGCGTCTAATATCCTTTGTCAGTATGCCTTAGATCTTTGCAACCGCATTCCATATAGTTATAAGCTGCCTGTCGTCCGTTATGTTGCGTGCAATCGCGTTTGCTTCTTCCAGCTACCCGAGGCGGTACAAAAGTAAGAAGTTCCTTGCCCTATTCATATGCTTGTGTTCCGCATTAGATGGGGGATCAATTAAATAGGAAACGGATGTCAGGCTATCAGTGAACTAATTCAGCTGCAAAAGTTTTACATTTTTTCACTTAACTACTTCTCTAACAATGGAGTTCTGCTTAAGGACACAAAATCATCAATATTTGCTGAACATTTACATACGACAGATTTATGGAGATCAGGAGCTGTGGGGTTTCGGAGTTATAGACTAGTAGTATCTTTACGAATTGATATATTCTTAACTAGGTGAGGCGTGGCCCAGCTAAGCTGGTCCGATCATAAGGTACAAAGGAATTTCGGACTGATTTTACAAACAGTTATAGAAAACACTTGTGATTCCAATTCCATTGATTCATGCGCCATTGATTTAGTTTCAACATTCATCGGAATCCACGACAATTGCAAAGCGTTCAGATAAGCGTACGCGAATGATTGGGGAAAGAAAGCAAACTAACAACGTTTTAGGTGGGGAGTGACAATACACGCATGGGAAATGTAACTTAACAATCCCTAACATTGGCATATAACCATAATTTATAAGTAGTGGAAGTGTGTGAGTAGACATGATCACGCTACAACTGTTAACCTGCGAACTACATCATGAAATCTAAATAAATTAGATTTAACGACGTACCTCACACACCATCGCAATGAGACTGGACCTTACCGTGGTGCGATGGTTTGTGTGCCTCAGCGATCCATTGAGCTATGCTGGATGGTGCTTTTTTGCACCTTCAAAGCCACACATACCAGATTGGTCAATGGTTAGAGGCCACACAAACTCAGCCTCCTGGTCCTCCAGGTTGGGGATTGGAATGAGGTGTCTCTTTATTCCTTAAAACGGACTCATTGTAGCCCATCGTCAAACCCGCTGCCTTGCGGTCAGGTTTTTGTACCAAAGGTTTTGGTTGAGAACCCTAATCGTTCCCCTGTCTAAGCCTGAACAATCTGACAGTATGTTGCCCACGCAATACAATGAATTTCGCTTCAGTTTCTTGATGTTCTGGCCACCGCAGAGGATAATCAACGGTGCCCTATCTGTTACATCGAGCAAGGTGGATTGGGGTTTGGGTGCTACTACCCAAGTCTTTCCATCTTCTTATTCCCCCTCTTACGCTTTTTCACTCTTACCGTCCCGTTCCAGCTTCACTTTTCTCCCCGCTGTTTTCACCTCCCCCAATTCTTGGCCCTTCCCCACCTTGCTTTGCTTGGCTTTTACTAGTTTCAAATCACATGCGAACGCGGAGCATCATTCCTCTCATGTAGACAAGCCCATGTTCAACCAAGCGACTAAACCCAGTTCCTCGACTTCCATTTGGAGCCCTCGATCATCCTTCAGATTGGCATGCCTCAATGTGCGCACATTGCTACAGTTCGTTCAATTGGCAGCACTTGCCCGAAAATTAGGGACCCTCTCGATCGATGTCAGCTGCTTATCGGAGACCCGCCTGCAAGACTCGAGCTCTGTGCCCACACTGCGATCCCCTGCAGGTGACACCAGCAGTATTTTCTCATTGCGCCTATCCGGTGACGATGCAGCTTCGAGCACCGGCCAAGCCGGTGTTGGTGTTGTCCTAAGTTCCCGGGCTGAAGCTCCTCTTGTTGACTGGATTCCAATCAGTAGCCGGATGTGTGCAGTCCGATTGATTGGCTCGTTCAAAGCTTCAAAGTCGCGCAGGACTAACATGTCTATTCGTTATCGCTGCCTACGCGCTAACAAACTCTAGCCATGATTCGTTAAAAGACGACTTCTATCGCCCAGTGAACGGGCTCCTTTGCCACAGAAGAAGCACGGACACTGTTGTGCTGGCTGCGGATCTGAACGCTCAAGTTGTAAAATTATCCACTGCTGAACTGAATCTGGACGGCCAACATGGTGTAGGCTCCCGTAATGATAACGGTGAGCAGCAACTTCATTTGTGTGAGGATGCTCGCTTATTGCTTGCGAGCACTAATTTTCGACACAGCACCCGCCGGAGGTTGATTTGGCGCCCACCAGCCTCGAACCAGCGATGGACGCGCATCGATCACATTGCTATCAGTTACCGATGGAGAGGCTGCGTCCAGAACTGTCGCTCGATTTGAAGCACAGGTGCGGACACGGACCATGCACTTGTATGTGCTGATCTGCGGATGCGTTTTGGCAGACGTCCAAGACGACGTTCTGAGCCAAGCCAGCCAACTGGCGAAACCAGCTGTTCTGAATGCCTATCAAAGTATGCTGTCATGCGAGTTGAGTAAGCGCTCACTGGATGCAGTTAAAGCTCACTGGTCTCATATTCACCAGTCCTTACTAGCAGCAGGCAAATCCTCATGTGGTATGTCTAATCACCAACATGGACATTAGGTCTCTTCGCAGTCTCTGGAACTTATAGATGCTCGCCGGCATATTCCGGCTGGAAGCGAACACAATGAAACTCGCAAAGAGGTCCGGGCAAAACTCCGTGCTAGCCTGAAGAGAGACCGCGAATCCTGCTGGTCTCATCGTGCATCAGAAATGGAAATAGCCGCTGCCCTTGGTAACCATCGTAAGTTATTCCGTCTGATACGGGAAACGGGCAGCAGGAGACCTGGTGTCAGTGAAAGAATACGTGACGAGAGTGGACAGCCTATCCACAACTTGTCAAAACGCCTGGAACGTTGGGCTGAGCGCTTTGAAAGGCAATTTAATCGGTAGGAATGGTTAGATTTCTCCTCGGCGACTGATCTCCCCGCTCCCTGGGCTGTCCGTTTGGATCCACCCTCTCGCTCAGTAGTCGAACGTGAGATCGCACTGTTGAAGTCAAATAAAGCTGCGGGACCAGATGATCTACCTCCAGCCCTCTTCACATTCGGGGGACCTGCTCTGGTTGATGATTTATACGTGTAAGTAGTGAAACTGTGGGAGCAGTAAACTGTCCCAACCAACTGGAGCCGCTCCATCATAGTCCCAATTCTCATGGGAGTCTCACGGTCGGAATGCGGCAACCATAGAGGAATCAATCTGATCCCCATCGCCTCGAAATTGCTTGCCTCTGTCGTCCTTCACAAACTGACTGGCACTCGTGAAAGACATATTCGTGTAGAGCAAGCCGGGTTTCGTCGAGGTCGTGACTGCATTGACCACATCTTCAGTTTACATTAGTTGTTGGAGCACCGTCACACATATTGGCGGCCCACTGTTGTCGTGTTCATCGATATCAAAGGTGCATTCGATTCGGTGCATAGACGTGCAGTTTGGGACTGTCTACTCAGGAAATGTGTCCCTGAGAAATATGTGAATATTATCCGATCATTATACGCGTTTAGCTCAGGCAGAGTGAGGGCTTACTGCAAACTGTCGTCACCCTTCACTTTCTCCAGCAGTGTGAGACACGGATGCCCGCTGTCCCCTTTCCTCTTCAACTTCGCTATCGACGATGTCATGGAAAGCACCTTCACTGGACATGACTTAGAGAGTGTGGATCTGCTTCCCGGATAATGACTTCTTGATTTGGAGAATGCTGACGATATTCCCCAAATCTGTGACAGCTCCCAGACATGCCATGCGGCACTGGACAGATTAACACCTACTGTCAGCAGCTTCGGGTTTTGCTTTGCTCTATCGAACTGCAAAGCGTTTCTCCAAGATTGACCTGGACTGCCTCCTTCGCTGACCTTTGGTGAGGAGCAGCTAGAATTCGTTCCGAAATTCAATTACCCGAGAAGTTGTATCAGCGCCCGTGGGATTGAATATGAGACCACGAACTGTATAGCAAAAGCTCGAGGCGCTTTTGCTAACCTCCCCCACTTATGGCGTCAGCGCGACATCAATCTCGTCCCGAAGGGTCGAGTGTGCGATGAAGCGGTACGTTCGACCCTACTGTGCGGTTGTGAAACCTGGCCCGTTAGATCAGCGGATATAAAGAGGTTAGTTACGTTCGACCACCGGTGCGTTCGCAACTTAGCTGACATCTGGTGGGAACACCACGTGAGCAATGAGCGTGTTCGACGCCTTGTTTACAGTACAGGAAAAGGAAATGAACCACTCAGTACCGTTATTTTACACACCAGGCTCCGATGGCTAGGCCAAGTGTTAGGCATGTCAGCCAAACGACTCCCGCGACGTGCGTTTTTTGCGCGCCGGGGGTGTGGATGGAAGAAGAGGTGGGGTGGCCAGGCGATTGGTCGAGAGGAATGAAGGCCCTCACTTCGATGCTGGCGTTAGTTGGAACTTCTCGGCTCCCTGGTTGGGGTCTGAAAGACGATGAACACGTTTGGCTGGATACATTTGTTGAGATCACTCGTAGCCGACCTCAGTGGCGTTCGTGCTGTGATTTTCTTTGTCTCACCCCATCCCTGTTAACTTCCCCATCCAAACATGATCTCAGTATTTAACATTTTATAATTTTGCACAATAAATTATTTTTTTTCTGCTGCATAGTCGCCGGTAGGTAGCTTACCGGAACGACGTCCATCCGTTACCGGTAGCTCAGCTGGCTTGCACCTGTTGCATTTTATTCCCCTTTTTCTTTTATGCATTGCGGCACAGTAGCTGAGGTATTTCCCACCTCTAGCTAACATATATATATATATATATATATATATATATATATATATATATATACATTTACTTCACACAAGGGGTCAGATATGACAACACGGAAAATGGAAATACCTACATATATTGGTTGGGTCACTTGCAGGCCATCAACAATTCACCCTTACAGTAGATCTATGTCTTGCGGGCACTCGTGCTTTTCACTTAGTTGTGTAATTGAAAGGACGCACTATATGAAGACGAATGGAAAAGCTTGCTTATTCAACCCGCCAATTTGCGCATGTTTTTCGAATGCCATCAGTGGGTCTTTAAGGTAAGATAACAGATGAAGAAAAGTCGAAGATAAATCCACTCTATCTGACGCATGGATGGGCCCATATTTTCATAGATCACCAATGGGCCATCAGTATGAGTAACACAAGGAATATCACAGCACAAACTGAGAGAAAATCAGAGCTAGATCTCATTTATGCAACCTATCAATGTACCAATGTTTTCATAGGCCACCGGGGGGCATCAATTCGAGTAATATCGAAGGATGTGACAAAGAGGAAGGAACTAGAGACAAAGCTGCTATCTAGCAAGAAATGCTCGTTATAAGAGGGTACTTTATTTCACATTGTATCGAAATGCTCTTCTCCCCATCTTTATCTACACTTTTGTATTGCAATTTCCGCATGTACTTAGATGTTATCAGGCCCGGTCTCTTCTTCTTCTTCTGTTCAACTGACACAAAGCAGCCTTTTAACTTTATCAACAGTTATGTACTCTTTTAGTTGCATCTTAAATGTTCGAAGCGAAGATGAACTTATGGCCCAAGGCACTTTATTCCACAGTGTAGAATATTTGTGTGTAAAGGTATTATACCGTAGATGTGTGTGGCGTCGATGTATTTTTATCACATTGTCTTTGTTTCTTAGATTATACGGTGAAGATTCTTGGAATACCGACTGATAGTAAACAGTGTATGTCAATCGATGGACAATTTCGAATAATGGACATAAATTCAGCCTTAATCTTCGAAGCCACAGCGGTTTGATTTTTAACCAATGGCATCTATCTTTATAAGTGAGCTTAGAGCTGCAGCCCACGATGCTTCTGGTAATTGACCTTTGTGTAGCTTCGATTACACTCCTGTCGCGTCTACTAGGGCTACTAAAAGTGCTGGCACCGTATTCCAATAATCGTCTGGCGTACAGTTCTCATGACGGGAGCTTAACAACGCTTTTATAAACAAGCGGCCCATCATTCCACTAGTCAGTGTTTTAGCCACCGTATACTCAACTTGTTCTTTGAAATGCAACGAATCTGAGTAACGGAGACCTAAGTCACATGTCGATTCACATAAAAGGAGTGAGATTCCATGCGTAAACAAATATTCAGGTGGAACCCAGCATCCGTAGCAAACAATGCTGCATTTAGATGTTGGAAATTTCATGGAAGATCCGACACATCAGTCTTCCAGGGAACCTAGGTCACTTTGGAACCCAGATATAAAAGAGGGAGATTGAGAATCAGTGGCATACAAAAATTTTATTTCTTCTGCAAACAAATAAACTCTATCAGGCCTTCTTGCAGGGAAAAGATCATTCCATATATCAAAAAAGAAGAGGGCCAAGTGCACTACCTTGTAACACACCACTAGTAATATCTTGTTTCCGACAGATACTCATTTATCTTTGCTACCTGTTTTCGACCAGTGAGATAACTGACAGTATTGGTAACTGACGCTTCACGACAGGTGAGTTTGCAGAGGATAAACCTTTCGTTTTTACAGTGCTTACGGACGGGTTATAAGGAGGGAGGTTTAGGAAATTTGTGCTGAGTTCCCTACCTCTTCTGTGAATTAAGGTTGTAGCTTCTGGTCTTGTCAGAGCGAACACTCATTTTACCTGATTATTCAGTAAATTTTTAGGGCTTCCGAAACCTATCTGAAGTGCACGATAATTAGACAGTGGGGTACAAAATTCACCGTTTCAGCTACAATGTCCAATACAAACCGACCAGGTTTTTAAGTCCGCGTTCATTTATCCAAATTCCACCAAGGGCTGCAGATTTGTCCTTTACAACTTGAGTAATCCACGTACCCACGTTTGCCTGGCTGTCACGATTCCATACTATTTTGTGGTTCCATGAACAACACGCCGTGGTTCTTTCATTTCTTAAGTAAATTCTGTTAACGCTTGGGCTTTGAAAAAAACCATTTGCATGCTGATGGACTATGTATACTCGCAGCGAAGAGAAATGTGGGTGGCTATTCCTGGGCCCAAACTGCGTTACACTGCGTCAGCAATTCAAACACTTTTTTAGTAAGTATAGACCGGATAAAAATCAACTGTTTCAGACGTATGTTTCTACTTTTAACTTCTCCTCTTTACCATCGATCGCTCTTTGTGTAGCAAATGTGAGCCGTCTATAGAGTAGTAATACAACATATCAATCGACGTTTCATTGAAAGCATTGGCTCCCGAACTGTTTTCTCGCGTAGCTTTTTTCGCCTCCACTTTCAAATCTCCTCGTTTCCGTAAACACATCTGCTGAGCTTGAGCATATCGTACTAACGAAATGACTCAGCACGACGAAACAAAATATCATTAAATAAAGTAAGTGAAAATATCCTGAGGACCATCACGATATCCTGAAATGACAACTAATAATAGACAAATTTCCGAGATTATCGTGTCAAGTTGTCTTAGCCTAATCTATGTACCATCCTGATTAATGTTTGCCTTCATCACAAATAAGTGGTTTCTAACTCCAAGAAATTGACTATCAACTTTTGATCTATCTGGTACAATCTAAGCGACATTATCCTACCTTCTTTAAGCCCTAACCGCATAAATTTCTTAACTTTATTTTACTTTACTACAGACGGCTCGGAAAGAATTCTTCCGCCCCACCGTGATGAGCTAATAGAATGTATTCGGAAAATCAAATATGCCTTCAATCTAAACCAAGACCTCGAATCTATCCTTCTCAAAAACGCAGATAAAGTTTACGTCCGTCTCATCAAACTTGTTCGATGGTTAGACCAAATTTGTCAGAACAGGCTCGTCCCAGACTATCCCCAAAATTTGGTCAGACGCGTCGTAGAACCTCCATTGAGCGAATCGTCTATTGAAGCGGTGATTGCACGTTTGGCTCCGGAAACTGGGACATTTTGGACAAATCTTGGTGACGCATGGAATCTGTCTTCGTGAGTGCAGCATCGTTTCATTTCCAACCTCAAACTTCCCTGAGGTTTCTGTGGTTGTGACTCTTCGGAACTTGATTGTGACCCAAGTGCTTCCATTGCGCACCGCGCATGAGACATCAACGATGCGCAGTTCCGGTCTTGTTTGCATTTAACCTGATAGTCAAGTTTGTTTCATATACCAGAGTGGCTCAGTTGTTGTGAAGTTCTCCGAGCTGGGCAACTTGGTTGCAAACGTTTCGCCACCATTCGAGGTGGCATCTTCAGTGCGGGATTGATAGTAGTTAAGTGGCGGTAGCTGGAAGAAAGCAAAACCCAATAATGGATGCTGTGAGCAATCACTCCGTTCTTTATATAGGCATGCGGGGCTATTAATTTTGCCTCGTTCTCATTGGTGAATCCTTGTGTTCAGTGGCTGTGCTCGAGTCATTGTCATTGGCTTCGGAAAGGTTGTTGCGACTTGATTGGGATTATCGCATTCGGATTGGTGCAACGGGTGTGGGTGAATAGTCTGGGCTCATATTGACCATGCTGTTCATTGTCCGTGTGTTGGATTAGGTACTTTCGGGCAACGGTTGTCGATCCTCTTGAACTCTCTCTGTCTCAGCGGTTGGTATATTGGACCGAGGTCGATATTCATGTTGATTGAGTTCGTGGTTGAGAACCAGGCTTCGAGAAACTCCCTCCCTTTTTGTGGTTCTCCTTCGGCCAAGATCTCTACCTTGTTCCAATCGAACCTGTGTCCCTCTTCATCCACGTGTGCTGAAACCAATGTGGTTGCGTAATGGTTCTTGCACCCTCTTTGGTGTTCATGTATCCTGGTGGACAGCTTCCTTCCTGTTTGTCCCACATAGTGCTTTTCACAATTTACGCAGTTTATTCTGTATATGACATTCCGTCGTTCTAGTGTCTCTCGCTTTCCTTCTGATTTTGATAATGTTCTCCTCAGCGTGGCGCTTGGCTTGTGGGTTATCATGATATGATGTTGTTTGAACAATCTGGCAGTCATTTCAGACGCGTTCTTTATGTACGACAGAACTATACGTTTCGCCAGAGCTGACATAGGTTCGGTTTTTGATGGCTTGCGGTTTAAACATCTTCGGAGGAAACTGCGTGGGTATCCGTTTCGCTCAAATGACTTGAATAAGGGTTTTTCTTCTGCTCGTTTCTCTTCTGTCGTACTGCAGTGAGTTGCTATTCTATGGAACAGTGTTTGCACAGCAAATTTTGTGACATATTGGGTGGTTGCTGTTGGATTTCAAAATCTGGTCGGTGTGCGTGCTTTTTCTGTAAACTGACGTTTGCAATTCGCCGTCCATTGTTCTAGCCACTAACACATCCAGGAAAGGAAGTTTGTTTTCCTTCTCTGATTCCATGGAAAACTGTATGCCGTCCATAGCGTAGTTAAGCAGTTGTTGTGCCACCGATACTTGACTACGTTTAAGTATCACTAACGTATCAGCGACGTAGCGAACCCAAAGTTTCGGATTAATCATTGGTAGTAGATCCTCTTCCAATTTTTGCATGACAATCTCTGCGATGAGTCCGGATACAGGTGATCCCATCGGTGCACCTTTCACTTGTTTATACATTTTTCCGTTGAACGCGGAGTAAGTTGCGAGACATAAGTTGAGAAGTTCGCACACGCTTCTGGTCGTCATGTTCCAATCTTCCCTCCGCTGTTGTCCAGACGTTCTGCGATAATTTCTTTGGCCAGCTGTAAGTTGACGGAAGTGAATAGTGGCTCAACTGTTGTTACATGCGATGTCAATCGGCTTTCGCCTGCTTTTCTCATTTGGCTAATCTTTATAGCCATTAAGCCCTACTTTCATCAACAGCTACCCATCGCTACTAAATAATACTGCCCGACTGCTACGCAGGCGTAAGCCAAGATAGGTGATCCCAACAATGGCACTGAAGAGGTGTTTATCGGTGACCCCAATGTAGTTTTTAACATATTAGACCAGGACTTACGGCTAATGCGTCCACGTCATAAGGACACCCAACGGCGACAGACAGATAATTATCGAGTGAACACAAGGTGTCTCAGGAAGAATGCTCCCTTCCAACTTTCACTGGCCTGCTCTTAACAAATCATTGCGCGCAGTTCATGCAACCAGTACATCCTGAGCCTTTCACAACTTCATCTACTCACTTTGGACTTAGATGCAAGCTCTCACATTTCATTCCTCATTCTTTTGTTGTCGCAATGAGACGTGGCTGTGTCAGCATGCGGGTTGATAGCAGACCAATCACACTTGTTAGCTGCACTGGTATTTTTATGAGAGTGGCAGGGCAGTGATAACTTCTTAACCAACACTCCGCTTGGTGAGATCATCAGGCAGTCATCAACGAAATTGTTGTCTAAGAACAGATGTGATGTTTTGGAGATTATATTGGAGTGTTCCATCTATAGCCAACAACTTCCTTTATGTATTTCGATACAATTAAGTGATATCATCTCTTGTGTCGTTGAGTTAAACGCGATCGGGGATTAGTTTTTGTAAAAAAGTATGGAGGGAAACGCCCTGAGCCACAGCGGAACTCAGTCCTCTTTGATTCGGAGAGAGCTTTCTTTGCACTTTCCTTCTTGTACTGATAACACACATCCATTAGTTTAGAACGAATTGTTGCCCTTCCCCAGATTATCACTGAATTTTAGGCAGCATTTCGATCTAATGATCGATTGCAGCGCTTGAGTCTCACTGGCCAACAAGTCAACTTCCTAAGCTTTTGTAGCTTCTTTCAGTCTGTGAAAGAATTTTAACTGGGCCGTCATTACAAACATCGGTAGCGGCTGTCTTTTCCCTGAATATTAATCAATACTTAATTTGCTACCTGTCTTTATCTCTCCTCAGTACCAACTGGCAAAACCCTCTGCCGACCTACGTCCCACACTTCAAAACGATGCCGAGGAAGCAGCTTTTTTCAGTTTCTCCCAAACAGCTTCTGCAAGCTTCTCCGATCGTAAGTGGCTCAATGACAACATCAATTGCCGATCCACATCTCTCACCATTTTCCTAAGCATTGGCGGATCCGCCTTTTGAGTGATCAAACTAAGACCAAATGAGTGTTGGGTTAAGAATACTTTTCGAGTAAAATCTCCTTGGATCCAAACGTTTACATGGTAGAGTTGAGGTGTTGTTGGCGTCAAATTGGGCTAAAAATTGATTGCTACGTTGTTCGAATAGTAAATCATATTGCATATACTCTCAGTATCTCCCTGGGAATTTGGTAGCGGACCGTTCAAGCTTTGCAGGTCGTTTTTCTTCGGTGATTTCTATTACATTTCTAAAGGCAAGTAATTAGGGTGTCCTTTAAGCAAATCGGATGACAGTAGTTCATAGCCGTGACAGCCTAAGTGGCTCTCACTGCCACACAAAATATTAACATTCGGATTTCCAAAACACCCTATATACCATATTCAAAGTAAGCAAGGGCTTTGATTTACAGTTTCCGAACGCTGCGGGAACAACGATTTTACTGAGAGTTGTATGCCTGCCTGGTTAAATCCCATGGGCTGTTGCTCGTATGTTTATCGGTATATTTTTGCAACCTAACTAATGGGTTTTTTGCGCCTAAGGTGAAAAGAACGGCTACCGTGGTGTTACACCAGGCCCCTGAAAAGCAAATTAACCTGCGCGACATTCTCAGTTTTCGCCACAACTGCTACCGCACTTTGACAGAGTATGTTGAAACCAGCGGTTATTGAGAGAGAAATGAGTTAAACAATGGCGTGCAACGCTCACTATCACTATCGTCGAGGACGGAGCTCTACTTCCTTAAGACATTAAAAGGTGAGCAATATCGGAAGAGGCAGGACTTAAGTTACGGGTTGCGGTAGTCAGCTGAATTGTTTATTCCATGCATCCATGTATCTAGTGAACTAGCGCAGTACTTGTAACCGTTACAGGCTCGTTCACCGCGACCGCACTTCGGGTGCAGTTTAAACACTGATTTTTCCTGCAGTCAATCTGATCTGTGACTGGCAATGCAAACTTTGGCAACATTCACACAGCTAGTCGGAGTCACACGCCGTCCATCAATGGCATCGAGCACCGTTTAGTATGTAACCGCGAGCACGGACAGAAGTTATGCCTGGATGATAGTTCAGCTTACTAGATGTAAACCAGCGTACTTGTTCTAGCATCATTTTGTGTGGACCTAACTAGATAACTACATGATAGGGGTTGATTAAAATTCAGATCGCTATTACTTTTACCCTAGTTCTTGTTATTGACGATGACATATGCACCGCGTCCGTAGTTTACTGACCATACAACTCCATTCTGGAAACGGACCGCTGCTTACTATATCGTCGGCGTATCGTGATGAACCGGAACTGTAACATGTCCTCATGACAGGTGCTTTCAATATACATGACTAGCCAGGAACTCATGGCTGATGGACTTGATGCGTTTAGTTATTTGGGTCGAAGCGATCATGTGACTGTGCTGTTCGATTAAATTTGCCACACCGATTATTCCGATTCAGAACCCGAACGAATGCACTCTGTTAGGCACCACGATGCAATGTTTGTATTTTTTGACGCTAGTCGGACATTCATAACTGCGTGCACACCAAATATAGCTTGGAAAGTGCTCTTAGAAATCCTCACATCAGTAGCCGTGAAAGCATCAAAGCCGAAACCTTACCATAGTATCCTCAAACCAAAGTGCGTTTTGAGTAGCAGAACACAACAATGAATGGTCCTTAGGGATTGAACATCGTCAGTTTATAAAACCTCCTACATAGCAATTAGATAAGGTATGCAGCTCAACGTAATTACTGTGAACAGTTGGTTCATGAAGAAAGTGTGACACACCAACAGGAGCTGGTGAAATGATTCTTTTCGAAGCACAAGTTTTGCTACAGATACCTCAATAGCCTTCATTAAGTGCATCTTGCATTCCCATCAATCACTAAGGTTTTGGGTACACACATCCGGCGAGAAAGGAGGCCGAGGCATTACGGGTACAAGGCTAATCCAATTTCCACGGAAACGGTATTAAATAACTGCAATTTTTGCACGCACACAGTGCTTCTGAAGCTGATACCATTCACTTGGAAGCACTGCAGGTACAATGAATTCTTCCCCAAACAAATTTCTGATCCTCTGGCCACCGTAGAGGATAATCAACGGTGCCCTATCTGCTGCATCGAGCAGGGTGGATAGGGGTTTGGATGCTACTGCTCAAGCCGTCCCATCTTCTTATTCCCCTTCTTGCGCTTTTCACCCTTATCGTCCCGTTCCAGCTTTACTTTTCTCCCCGCTGTTTTCAACCCCCCGATTCTTGGCCCTCCCCCAACATGCTTTGCTAGGCATTTATCTACTAATTTCAACTCACATGTGAACGCAGAGCGTCACTCCTCTCCTGTCGACAAGTCCATTTCCAACCAAGCGGTCAATTCCAGTTCATCGGCTTCCATTTTGAGCCCTCGATCCTCCTTCAGATTGGCATGCCTCAATGTACGCACACTACCACAGATCGGACAACAGGCAGCACTTGCCCGAACATTGGAGACCCTCTCGATCGATATCTGCTGCTTATCAGAGACCCGCCTGCAAGACTCGAGCTCTGTACTCAGTCTGCGATCCCCTTCAGGTGACACTAGCAGCACTTTCTCACTGCGCCTATCCGGTGACCATGCAGCTTCGAGCACCGGCCAAGCCGGTGTTGGTATTGCCCTGAGTCCCCGGGCTGAAACTGCTCTGGTTGATTGGATTCCAATCAGTAGCCGAATGTGTGCGGTCCGATTGGCTGGCTCGTTCAAAACTTCGAAGTTGCGTGGGACTAACAGTTGTCTATTCGTTATCGCTGCCTATGCACCGACAAACTGTAGCGATGACTCGGTAAAAGACGACTTCTAACGTCAACTGAACGAGCTCCTTCGCCACAGAAGAAGCTCGGACACTGTAGTGCTGGCTGGGGATCTGAACGCTCAAGTTGGAAAATTATCCATAGATGAGCTGCATCTGGGCGGCCAACATGGTATAGGCTCCCGTAATGATAACGGTGAGCGGTTACTTCATTTGTGTGAGGATGCTCGCTTATTTCTTGCGAGTACTAATTTCCGACACAGCACCCGCCGGAGGTTGATTTGGCGCCCACCAGCCTCGAACCAGCGATGGACGCAAATCGATCACATTGCGATCAGTTACCGATGGAGAGGCTGCGTCCAGAACTGTCGCTCGATTTGAAGCACAGGTGTGGACACGGACCATGCACTTGTATGTGCTGACCTGCGGATGCGATTTGGCGGACACCCGCGACGATGTTGTGAGCGCATGGACACCGGCAGACTGGTGAATCCAGCTGTTCTGAACGCCTATCAAGTTACGCTGTCATCCGAGTTGAATAAACGCTCACTGGATGTAGTTGAAGCTCACTGGTCTCATATGCAACAGGCCTTACTAGCAGCAGGTAAATCCTCATGTGGTATGTCTAATCACCAACATGGACACTAGGTCTCTTCGCAGTCTCTGGAACTTATAGATGCTCGCCGACATATTCCTGCTGGAAGCGAACACAATGAAACTCGCAAAGAGGTCCGGGCAAAACTCCGTGCTAGTCTGAAGAGAGACCGCGAATCCTGCTGGTCTCATCGTATATCAGAGATGGAAATGGTAGCTGCCCTTGGTAACCATCGTAAGTTATTCCGTCTGATACGGGAAACGGGCAGCAGAAGACCTGGTGTTAGTGAAACAGTGCGTGACGAGAGTGGACAGCCTATCCACAACTTGTCAAAACGCCTGGAACGTTGGGCTGAGCGTTTTGAAAGGCAATTTAATCGGTCGGAATGGTTAGATTTCTCCTCGGCGACTGATCGCCCCGCTCCCTGGGCTGTCCGTCTGGATCTACCCTCTCGCTCAGTAGTCGAACGTGAGATCGCACTGTTAAAGTTAACTAAAGCTGCGGGACCAGATGATCTACCTCCAGCCCTCTTCACATTCGGGGGACCTGCTCTGGTTGATTACTTATACGTGTAAGTAGTGAAGCTGTGGAAGCAGTAAACTGTCCCAACCAACTGGAGCCGCTCCGTCATAGTCCAAATTCTCATGGGAGTCTCACGGTCGGAATGCGGCAACCATAGAGGAATCAGTCTGATCCCCATCGCCTCGAAACTGCTTGCCTCTGTCGTCCTTCACAAACTGACTGGCACTCGTGAAAGACATATTCGTGTAGAGCAAGCCGGGTTTCGTCGAGGTCGTGACTGCATTGACCACATCTTTACCTTGCGTCAGTTGTTGGAGCACCGTCACACATATTGGCGGCCCACTGTTGTCGTGTTCATCGATATCAAAGGTGCATTCGATTCGGTGCATAGACGTGCAGTTTGGGACTGTCTACTCAGGAAATGTGTCCCTGAGAAATATATGAATATTATTCGAGCATTATATGCGCTAAGCTCAGGCAGAGTGAGGGCTTACGGCAAGTTATCGTCACCCTTTAATATCTCCATCGGCGTGAGACAAGGATGCCCGCTGTCACCTTTCCTCTTCAACTTCGCTATTGACGAAGTCATGGAAATCGCGTTCACAGGACATGACTTCGAAGGTGTGGAGCTTCTCCCAGCAGAATGACTTCTTGATTTGGAGTATGCTGATGATATTGCCCTGATGTGTGACAGCTCACAAACGTGCCAAGCGGCACTGGACAGATTAGCACTAGCTGTCCGTCACTTCGGGCTTTGTTTCTCATCCTCGAAGTGCGAAGCGTTTCTCCAAGATTGGTCTGGACCGCCCCCTTCGCTGACCCTTGGTGTGGATCAGCTAGTCGTTCAAAAATTCAACTACCTGGGAAGTTATATCAGCGCTCTTGGGATTGAAGATGAAATCACGAATCGTATAGCAAAAGCTCGAGGTGTTTTGCTAACCTTCGCCACTTATGGCGCCGGCGCGAAATCATTCTTGCCCTGAAGGGTAGAGTGTGCGATGAAGCGGTACGTTCGACCCTACTGTGCGGTTGTGAAACCTGGCCCGTTAGGTCAGCGGATATAAAGAGGTTAGTTGCGTTCGACCACCGGTGCCTTCGTAATTTAGCTCACATCTGGTGGGAACACCGCGTAAGCAACGAGCGTGTTCGACGCCTTGTTTATGGCAAAGGAAAAGGAAATGAACCGCTCAGCACCGTAATTTCACGCATCAGTCTCCGATGGCTCGGCCACGTGTTACGCAAGCCAGCCCACCGACTTCCGCGACGGGTGTTGTTTGCGCGCCGGGGGTGTGGATGGAAGAAGAGGAGGGGTGGCCAAGCGATGACTTGGTCCAGAGGAATGAGGACCCTCACTTCTGAGCTATCCTCGGTTGGAGCGTCTCGGCTCCCTGGTTGGGGTTCGAAAGACGAGAAACACGTTTGGTTGGACACACTTGCTGATATGGCTAGGAGCCGACTTCAGTGGCGTTCTTGCTGTGAGTTTCTTTGTCCCACCCCATCCCGCTTAGCCTCCCCCTCCAACCACCATCTCCTTACAGCGTTATATAATTTTGCATAATTATTTTTTTTGGGTGCACAGCAGCCGGCTGGTAGCTTACCGGAACGATGCCCATCCGTTACCGGTAGCTAAGCCAGCTTGCACTGGTTTTTTTTCTCCTTTTTTCTATGTATTGCGGCACAGTAGCTGAGGTGTTCCCCACCTCTAGCTAACATGTATGACGATGATGATGACTGCAGGTAGAATCCGTGCGCTTAGTAGAACCAAGTAAGCATTCTTACAGTAATTGACGAGAGGACAAATACCGATATCATCTATTTGAATATTCCTAAAGCATTCGGTCGCTTGAATCTTCGTATTCTCTCTCACAACGTTTGGAAATATTGCATCGAAGATCCAGTATTGGGATAGATCGGTAAATTTTCCCGAGAACGGCATTTGGAGGTTATAGTCCGAACAGTATTTTTCGATGTAACTGCTGTAAGCCGCGATGTTCCACCTGATCTTATTCTTCATCAATATTCTAGTGATAGATATAACGATGAATTTAAGATCCATCGCACTGCCAAAGGACTGGACGAGCACGAGGTTCTCCAGCGGGACCTCTATGTGCTATGGCATTCAATGTGGATAATTGCCGATTTGCTCAAATCTATCACCGACCCACCTGCATCTACAAGCTTGGGCTGCACGATCTGCAGACCAACTCTCGGGAACTAGACCTGAGTGTGCTCGAACAGAACGACCTCGGTCGTTCCAGATAATCAGAGTTCTCTTCAATAAAAGGTAACTAAGACGTTAATCTCTTATGGAGGCCACTCGGGAGTTTAGATTTATCCATCTTCTCAGTTGATGCTCAATGCCTACGTGCGTACACAGGTCGAATGCGCTATTCAGGCTTAGCAACCTTGGCTAAGGCATGGTGTTGCAGCGCTCTGGACCCTACAGCACCATTCCGTAAAAACGGTCAAGGGCTTGCCCCACTATCCGCACACGGAACGATGAAAGAGACTCGAAATGTTCAGTGGACGCTACCGGTGGCTACGTGTAGGCCACATATTACTATGCCAGATACCGAATGGTCCCCGATTCGTATACCGCCATCTTCTGATACTCAGCCCGAACACATATTTGTGAGACAATGGTTTGAACTTAAGTCGTTTAAATTGTAGATGAACTTCTTTCTCCATCAGGGTCTGCCAACCCTGGAACACTTTTTCGTATTCGGTTCTCTGTGCTACCATCACTTTGACCATTTTAAAAGCACTTTTGAATATCGCATCCACCTGCTTAATATCTGTAATATAAACTGATACTCTTAACTGTATTCCGGTTAGATAGCTTTTTGGAATTATAATCCACACGCACATAAGTCAGTGCAGCTGGGTGAGCAGTACGATCGTTCTTTACAAAGAGTGTTAGCCAGCTTTACTTATTATTCCACTTTACATGGTATAATCACATTCTCAACACCTTGTTTCTCATATGCCGTAACCCTCCTGCTTCACGCATATACTGCTTATTTTATCCGCATGTGTAGTCTTCGAATTTGCCTTTTATTCCCTTATCAACCTACGTGACTTGTTAAACCATACTTTTAAGCCATCATAAGCCATTGTTCCATAATTCAGCTAAGTGGAATCCACAAGAGAAAAAAGCACCAGCTAAAGCTTGCTCACCGGTTGTTTGGTGACGTAATATCCGAACCAAGGAACTCTGGGACGTGCTGGTGGAATACGTTGTTTTTCTGGTTCGGCAATTCATTGTTGGTTACCCACGTTATTCATGTGCTGCGAGCAGCCGCTAGCGATGTAGATGTCTCCTAGAATCATTGATGTTGCTTTCCTTTCCATCAAGTGCCAAAAGGAATTTCCGCTTAATATCACTAAAAGTAGTGAGACTTTGCTTCCGATCGGTCAATGGTTTGAAGGAAACGGTTAAGATACATTAACTCGATATGTTGGCCGTTCGGGTCGAGTGTTGTGATTTTGGTTTGTTCGTCTGACTGAGCTTTCAGTTCGGTACACTTTCTCTCAAACGTATATTGGGTAGGTTTTCAAACTTCACTCAGGATACTCGGTGCACGCATATTGGATCCCATAGTAGCTACTGTCAAACATTAGTTCATTCCTTAAACTGAGCCGCAGAACTTTCATGCACACTGGTGGGCCCACTCCAGCTACCTTCCTTTGCCCAGAGTTAACCGCTGCTTTGTTGGATCGTCGCTCTTTTTATCCTTGCCTATCAAGGGTTTTCCATAAAAGTTGCATTTTTATCCGATCACACTGGTCCAAAAACATATACAAATTTGTTCTTGTGATCAGTGTCTGCTGAAAATCGTTGCGCATACCTATCGGGATGGCAGATCTAGTAATGATGGACTCCGCGAATCGACAATCAACACGTTGTTGTAATTAGCAACCAGTTTTACGTGCTGGAACCTGGTGTCTTCTTAGCCGTGTCAATGATATATCTCACAATCTTCTATGTGGGTGCACCTTGTTTTCCAGCTCTCTTCTGGTTGAGCACAGCCACAATGTGCTCATCCGCAAACATGTTATAAATCAGGAAACAGCTAGCTATGACACTTAGTCGGGCTGGATCTAGGCTCTAGGACAGACTCCCTGCAACATGGTGCATCCGCGAAGTCAACCGAGATGTTTCATCCAATTTTTATCGTTTAGCTGTTAAGGTTTACCCCACTATTGTAACATGTGCTTTTCCGATCCCGTTTCAGTGGTGCATCCAACCTTTAATCCGCATTTTCTCCAAGAGTAAACATTCCCATATTCTTTTAATGTAATAGCAATCCTGTAAAGACAATATGGGCGGTCGCAACTGGATCCATTGCGCTCCCTGGTCGGATCAAATCTGCTCAACCAATCTGAATACAAACCCTGTATGTTCCCGTAGATCAGCGTTGACTTCCCTCGAAGCGCCTACAATGCATTTGGTTAAATGAATGCATCGTGATGAGTGCGGAAATGTGGTTGCAGATGCCCACGTTTGAGACGGTTTTGTTCCTTTTTATCAGATCATCCACTTTAGCGTACATATATTTCGTGGGTTTATCACTGTTCCAAGTGCTCCCTTATTACTCTCCTATTGATTATGACCGAGAAAACTGGTTAGATTTAACATACATATGGGCGACTTGTCTGACTTCGTATTTCCTCACTGTACATTCTTGCGAGAATCCTATGGTAAGTTGGGAACCGATAAAAAGTATTCGGTATGATAGAAATCGAAGCTTCTTTTCATTTTCCCCACTGATTTAACTCAGAACGTCAACTCCGAACAAGTGAGTCAAGGGACACTAACGGACGGCTCCAAACCGAACAAATCCATAAAAGGTAACTGCCACACTTATCGGAATACTGTGTCACATTTCACGTTTTCTTTTATTAACTAGTTTCGAGTTGTTATTGTTAGAGCTATATCAAAACTATCAACTCATTCCAACCCCCTTTTTCAAGTTGCCTATAAAGTGTCCTCTCCGCGAATAAGGAACAGTGATCATGAAAGGTATTACCAGAAAATTCAAGATCGCGGTGGTCGGTAAGTTCACGCATACATCGGATTTCCGTTTTCTGCAGGTGTGTGATGTATTCTGGATCGTCCTGCAGTACCTTCCTAGAAGGTTGCACTAGGTTGCGCAAACGAAAGTTGTTGTGCCTCGTGTTACCTAGGGCCACTGTCATAGCTACGTTACTTTTGCCTTTGCAACTGCACAATGTTTACGATTAACTGCTCTCCTGACGATACATAGTTTCTTTGTCACGAAGAAACAACATGAGATCCGTGCAACATAAAGCGATATGTTTTTCCTCACCTACAAGAATCTAGCCGCGAAACTCACCTTACAACATAGTGAGAATAGAATACCCTGGGTGGGTGGCTCAGGAAGCATTTAGTATGTCGTATTGTACGGCATCTGGTGAAGACCCTGCCTCAAAAGTGCTCTATGTATCTCTGTAGCCACAGTGGGATGGCCATTACTTTTGCCTCACACGGCAGTAACAAAATGTTCGCCCTGAATGAGAGCAGAATAGGTGCCTGACAGCCACACAATCGGCTCAGGATAAAATGAACATTAGTTTTCGATGAAATGGATGATAGTTTTGGACACTGAAGTAAATGTGTTGAAGGTGACCACAATGGGACAAGTAAGGGATTGCTGGGAAAAACGTTTGCACTGGTATGACACACATTGCAATTGCGCTGTTGGTGATACAGAGCAACCTTATAATCTTCAACCCTCAGCTTATCCTGGATATTTTGACCTTTATATTTGGTATCGAACAGTCGACGGTACTAACAATGCCGCCCCCTGTCACATTGCGCCCGGGAAGGATCGCCCCCCGCCCCCAAATATACTAGGCCACTGCTGGCCACCCATGGGATGAGTTTCTTGTCTTCTAGGATGGCGACAATCCGGAGACACGGTCAAAGCGAGACTTGACAAAATGAACAGGCCCTTCAGACGAATGAATTGCGAACATGTCAGTCACGCAAGAGGCATACACGGATGGACAGTCTCCAGATGGAAGCATAACAGCGGGGGTCAAAAGTCAAGAGAATCTTGTTGCTGGACCTTAGGATCCTCACTTTTGTTATCAGTCTTAGCAATAGATGGTCCTGTGTAGAATACTGAGTCCCGGTTTGGGGTGCTAATTTACGTTCCCATAGACTGTCTTGGTTATACTCTGCCTTGCTCTTATCCTCACTTCTAACAACATTATAGTAAGATTTTCATGCACATGTCATGCTGCTCCTCACTTTAAAAATGGAATACACCTGGTCCCTTGTCTTCAACTTAATTAAGTGATTTTGCAAACCTGTTTTTGTCGCTGCACATTGCGGTGAGTGATTGGGTAAGAACACTCCATCTGGTACAGCGAACAGATAGTTTAGGAATGTGGGTATCGTTCTCCAAACATTCTACTGCCTTCACCCTACAGTCGTATTCATTGCCAGTCAGATCATAAGTCTGAATGCACCATCTCCATATCTTGTACCTGGCCTTTCTCCAAAATGCTGTCAATATGGTTCTAGCCTCAGCAGATCACGTGGATATTACACGACAGCAGGATTGGGTGTTAGGGTAGTCAGCCTTACCGAGCCAGATTCCAGCCACTGTGTGTTTGAACACTCACAATACTGCTGATTCTCCGTAAAACTGGCATGGTGGTCAACAAGAAATCCACACTGAGACACTTGCTGCTATTCGTGCTTGCTCTTGCTGCGCATCTGAACTTTCGCTCAAATAACGGAACCCATTGGGTTTACTCTGGTTCATCTCATGTTGCGTTACCGACCATCCTACATACGAATAGCATGGGTAGCGGTGCCCCATCCCCTGACTACGCACGTGCCTAAGTTGCAGAGCAAACGCTGCGCCGGTTGTCTGAGTTTCTGTTGTAGACTGGGTACGCTCTATCAAGTTGTTCCGTAGTAATAATAAACACTGTGTTGTTACCGCCGTTGGTGGAGAACAGTAAGGATATTTCTTCTCATTTTAACTGTTCTATATATCCATGAAGTAGTTCAGCTTTGCATGGTCAATTTGAAGTACACCTTGTGTTGATGGATTGCGACGCACAATCTCAAAGTGCACCGCGATTCCAAAAGAAGTGAATCTTGGCTATTCGATCATTAGGACCGTATCTGACGAGATGTGACAACATCGAAATGCGTCATGCAATGCAGTGTTTTTGTGCGGGCAATACCCATTTTCCTTTTACTTCAGCTTTGGTTTCGTCTGTCGAATAAATTTCTATCTCAGCATATCATATTTGATGTGCACCGTTGCCTGGATACCCAACACGACGTGTTTACTCGACAACGGAGTGACAAGGGACCACACATTTGGGTTAACATGTGCATTGATTGCTTGCACAGCAACAGCTTCCAGCACAGTGCTTATCAAAGTCACACGATATCCGTTGGTTCTGTTAGTAGGTAACGCCCTCTCGATATTACGCGCATTCACCAACTAGGTATAACTAACTGCTCCTTAGATATGTGACATCGCGGAAGCGTGAATTAAGTTATTGCCAATTATCCTAGTTTGTCTGTTAGTGGTTTGCTGTCTGTTAGTCTGTGACACGTTTCATGTGTGATGTTAAGCGAGCGTTTTTTCATTGCCAAACATCGCGCATAGTGATCCCCAGCGAGTATCTAGGCCTTAGGACATTTACCGTGAATTACCGAATGCAATCTTTGAGACGAC
Organism: Dicrocoelium dendriticum; assembly: GCA_944474145.2. NCBI lineage: Eukaryota > Metazoa > Platyhelminthes > Trematoda > Plagiorchiida > Dicrocoeliidae > Dicrocoelium > Dicrocoelium dendriticum. The sequence continues at coordinate 87,753,176 of OX104065.1, read as the reverse complement.
TCGCACAACACAAGCACAGCAGAAGGAAAAGCGGTAGCTAACTCACGGGTGATTTTAACAGACAGAAAGCACTTGCGTTCCCAATTCACGCGTTCGATGGAGGAGTTTGTATGCGAACGGATGCTGTGCCACGTACACAGCCAGTGGACACCTGGCTCGTTCGAAGTTGGAAGCCAGTCATTTTGGTTCACAAGTTTCACTTACCGGAGAGGGCTGGAGAACAAGTAATTAGGCTGTTGACCGCAGCCTGCCATGCTTGTTCTGGATTCAAAGAGGGCAGTGGCTTAGCTGCATTGTCAGGATACTATTTTGGTGGATTTATGAGCACATTTGAATTCTTTACTGCAAACTTCAGCATAAATCAAGTTTATTTCGGATCCTCGATCTTAAGATCATATTTTGTGTGCTATCTTTCGATCGATTTCGGAGTTTCGTCTACCAAATTCTGCCTTTCCATTTTACGTCACTCTAACTTCAATTTTCCAACATGCCAAAGAAATCACCTCGTGGTTCCTGTTCAAATTTGTTGGAAACACGGAAAGTGCCCTTACTTGGTTTGATTGTTGCTTTGGATTTCGTAGTTCGTGTGTTGGATTGCCTTCGATTATTGTTATCTCTTGCGTTCTATTCAACATGATTTCATCCAAATTTCGCGCACAGTTGTTGCAGTCGAAGGCGGCCAGAGAAACTTATAACAGCGGATGCAGCTCGCGGTCAGAAATATATAACTGTGAACAACAGTTCTAGAGATATTGTCATGCAAACTAGCCTAGATTCCATCTGAGGTTCAACGCAGTCTTCTTTCCCTTCTCCTTCTTCTAACAATTCATTTCCTTTCTATCCAAATTTTTTCGAAATCACAACTCCAATTGAGGCTAATTATCCACTGGCTTTGCATTCTGCAAACCCAAAAGACCCAAATGATTGTCCAATGGTTGAGGAGGTATGGAAAACAACGACGGAAGAAGCCGTGAAACGAAGAGAAGTTTCCTGGTACTGACCAACAACAGGCCAGGTCAAGCAAGGCTCACTCCCAATCTCCTACCGCAGTAACTGATTCGAATGATAAGAGATGGTCAAATCGGATGCTTTTTCACACTCCTGAATCCACCGATCCAAATCTGCAAGCACATTATGATTACCGCATTGAGTGTCTACAGTCTGGTTGATGGGCTCTGCGGTGTGGGTGAGGACGGAGTGAAAGAGATGCACGACATCCGCATCGGCAAAAGCGCTGCTGAGAAGGAGCGACCTATGCGGGTCGCTTCTGCTGACACTGCCAGTTCTAAGTTACTACTGTCTCGGCTGGGTAGCCAAGTGGCAAGAGAATGAATGCTCGTCCGTATATTGATCCAGCAGATCGAGCGAACCCCATATGTGCTATCGTCGAGCTAAAGCGGTGAACTGGTGAAGGAGAAACAAATTTACGTATTGTAACTTTTCGAGTAATTACACGATCGAGAATTCGGATAAATCGGTCACTCACACTTCAGGGTCGCCCGGTAGTTCTTACCAAAGCCTGCGTGTAGCCTTTGCCAACGTCTGCAGTCTTAGGAACAAGCAGGATGAGCTGTGCCGTTACGTTGCTTTCGAGCGACCAGATGTAATGGGACTCGCTGTGCCGTGGTTGAACGATGAGGTATTCACCCAGGAAGTTGAGCTTGGTAGCTACTCGTGATTCCTCTGTGATAGGCTATCGAATGCTCACGGTGGTGTCTTGCTCCACATACGGTCTTCTCTGTGTGGGAGACTCGTGAGCGTCCACCGAAGCGAAGATGGTCCGTGTGAGCAGTTGCGTTGCTCGATCGACCTCAGGTGCGGAGAACCGTTCGTGGGTGCGTTTTTTCCCAGTCCGCTGAGCCGTTGTTTGGATAGGCTACCGCATATCCAGGATTGCATAACTCACCCCCATTTTCTGCTCATAGGCGATTCCAATTGTCCTCGAATACGCAGGCCTGTGTTCAAGTTATCACTGGATAGTACGAGGCCGAAACAAAGTTTGCTGAAATGGTAGCTGAAACTGGAGCATCACAACACATCTGCTAATCAACACGTATAATCCTGCGCTCAACTCCATCGTGCATAGACTTGATGTTAACAACTGTGTATTATATCTGGGTCTTAGAGCCTCTGGAAGCAAGCAGCCTCCCATGGAGCGGTCGCTGCAGTAATGCCAGACACTGCAGCCAGCTTACAACTACTGGAAGACGGATTTCGACTGTATGACTCGAACAACAAACGAAGTGGGTTGGTCTCTGTTACAATCTGCATCTATTTAAGCTTGATGATTCATTCTAAAGGATGAAGTAACTTTATTGTAGCTGGTTTGTGCCTCACAAGTCATGGAATGTCGGACCGGCCAAAGCACATTAGTTCAATATGGTAAACTGGCTTGGCGACGGCGCAGATTGTGCGACAAATTCCTTATCTCTGGCTCTGTCGACGACTACGAGGTGTATAAAAGGCAGTGCAACAGTTGCAGCAGTGTGAAAACGAGCGAGCGCAGGCATTTCGATGAGCAGCTTGCAACTGCCGCAAAGACTGCCCCGAAAAGGCTATTCGCTTAAGTGTATTGGTGCCTGAAGCCATCAGGTGATAGAGTGCGCGGACGGAAAGTCCCTAAACTCCAGCACTGAGCGGTCGTCCGCATTAGCGCCGCACTTTACTTCCGTATTTGCAAATGATCAGGTGTCTGTTTCGAGTTCAACATGTACCGCACTTGCTTAACTCGACAGTCCGGTTTGCGGGTTTGAAAAGGTGCGTGAACTACCCGCCACCCTTGACAGCACCAAACCTGCTAGGCCTGGCAGACTCAACCTTCTGATTCTCAAGTCCCTATCGGCCATCATCTCACTTGCTGTGACTGTTCTGTTCAACAGTTTGCTGCCCGAAGGTTCGTAGCTAATGGATTGAAAATGCTCGTTGGTAATGCCGATTCCAAAAGTGGGTGACCCAGACGAAGTAGACAAGTACAGGCCAACTTTTTTGACACCTACTTTGGCTAAGGTTGCCGAAACCTGTGTGAAGAAGAGTTTGCTGCAGCTGTTCTGGTCAAAAGATCTATTGAATCCCAACAGCACAGTCTCATGCCAGGTAATTCACGTGACAATAACTTGCTCGTGACGAGGCATGAATGGTTGCAAGCAGTGAACAATGGGAAGTCTGTCAACTGGAGCTACATAGATTTCAGCCAAACGTTCGGTAATGTGAACCACAACGTCCTCCTTCACAAGCTGAAACTGGGTAGTGCCGACGGCTCGCTGCACCACTGAATGCGTAAGTTTCTCCTTAGACGAAGGTAGAGGGCACAAGTCGCTAGCCAATTGACCGATTGGTATCCTTTGGTTAGTAGCGTGCTTCAAGGCGTGGTGCTGGGACCCACATTGTTCCTCATTTATACCAACAATCTACCTCAAATTCTTCGGTAGCAGTGTGCCTTATTTACAGACTACCTGAAGAGGTGAAGAGCGCTAAGCACTTTCGACGACTGCGGCCTACTTCAACAGGACTTCAACCGCCTTTCCATATGGTCTGCAAAACTTCACTCCCCGATCAACCCAACCAAGTCGGCATTCATGAGCCTGGGGAAGGATGGTGACGGCTAACTGCTTTCGTGAAGGACCTAGGTCTATTTTCACGTTGCGATTTGAAATCCGTTGACAACACGAACAGGCTGCACCCAAATGAACTGCGCATGCTCTGGGCACTAAACCGAATCTTCTGCACCTGGTCCGAAGAGGTTGTCACTCGACTCTTCTCCACCATAAAGCGAATGCTAGAGCACGGTTTGACCAATTGTTGTCCGACCACTTGATTCGTGGTACTGAAGATCAACGGATCCAACACGTTGCTACTAGGCTCATTCCCCGTTTACGGCGCTTACTACACGATGACAAGTGCGAGAGACTATGAGTCGACCTCATCACAACCTACCTCTAACTACATCTAGGTGACTTTTCCATACTAGGCTCACTTGTCCACTTGCGGACACCTTGCAGCACACGCATGCAGCAGTACAAGCTTGAGGTTCCTTATCTGAAGCTAGTTCCCCATCCCCGGTGCTATGAACGGCGAGTGGTCCACGTTTGGAACGTTTGGAAGCAAACTCAGTGCAGCAGTTCAAACGATTGCTAGATGTGCATTTCGCCAACGTTACATTCCGGGAACGATGACCCACGGGTCACCTCGGTGATTCCCAATTTACTGTGTGTCAGACATTTTTGCGACATCACGTGAGAAACTGAGCAACGCTCAGGGTGTTAATAGGCCATAGATCGTTTGTTTCTTAAGGTTTTTGAACAGATTTCGATGGCGTTGTACAGATTAAATTTCTACTTGGTGCTATAATGCGGCATCCAATATGATGGCGCTCTGCGCAGGTCGATTGAAGCTGTTCTTCATTGTCAAATGAAACTTGAGGTATTTGGGCACACACATCAGCTTCGCTTAAACTGGAAAACGTATCATTGACGAGCGTTTTGTGAATGCCTTTCGCAATCCGAATGTCTTTATGTAATCATTGTCGCCCATGATTCCGGCATAATCTCAGGTACTCGATTTGGATTTGCAAAGCAACGTCGATTCTTCATTTGCGGTTGTGAACAGGATATGGCACATGTGGGAAGTTCTCGCTTCGTGACTAAATTTGACTCCTGTCATCCTCAGATCGTTGTTGCTGTGTCCTTCCAAAACTGCTACTACAAGGTGGGTGTTTGATGTCGATTTTTCAGCCAACGTGCTGCATACACTTTGTATGGAGTCAGTGTTTGTTGGAAATCAGATTTTCCGCGTATTTTGCTTTCGTTTAACGGAGGTCGGCAGCATGCCAAGTAGACCTCTTTGCTTCAGCGATCCTGGGCAATGGATTCGACGCTGGCTTAGAAAATGTTTGGTGAAACTCACATTGGCATTCCAACGACCGAAAGCGCAACAGTGGTGATTAAGCTCTAAAAGAGTCGATTGCCAAGCATTCTGGGGAACCTAACTGGCATCTCTTCGTTTTCCCTCTTGACTTTCTTCCTTTTTTGCAACCCATTAAGTTGTACTCAGGTATACCCATCCATATGACGACTGACGTTGTATACATTCTGAATTGTTCAGTTTCCTCTAACAGTCTGTATGCAACGCTCGAGAAATTAATCTTGCATCACAAATAAATAAAGCAGTTTGACTCTAACACAATAGAGCTGCCGTCAAAAGTTCGAAACGCTATTTTCATGTACTCACTGGATTACAAAATGTGCACGGACCATTTCCATTAGGCGAACTTGACTCACCACAGGTGGTCGCCCTTTTGGCGTTCTGGATCCATGCACTGATTAGAAGCAGTGACTAAGTTCATTTGTCTTCAGCGACCAGTCACTTCGAATTCTCACATATTTTTCGTTTGCCAAGGCTCGTCATGCTATTCGTTAAGATACGCCCGCCAGGATTACGAGACCGCTGCACATACAGCGTAACTTTGGCTTTCCTCGCATTCCGCTTCCAAGTACTCAGCTGACCATATAATAGTTGTTTCGCTATTCACGTTGAATCCATACGGCTCACGTGACCGAGTCACCTAAGGTGCCTCAGCAAAACTATGCAGTCCACTGCATACATTCCACTTCGGCGCAGCACTTCCGTATCAGCAACTCTGTCGCAGCAACAAGCTCGCAAACACTGTTGATGGAACGTCTCGAGATATCGCACATCCCGCCGTTACATCGTCCACGTTTCGTTGCCGTATAGAAGAACGGACAGCACCACTGATTTGTACGCTAACACCTTCATGCCAACGGTAAGCTGATGGTTGTTCCACACTCGGTACTCTAGCTTTCCGAATGCCGCCGCTGCCTTAGAGACGCGGATACGAAGCTGACATTTAAGCTGCTGGTCAGTCGACATCACACTCCCAAGGTAGTAGAAGCGGATGTGGTTTCCAATACTTCGGCACCAATGCTGATTCGCGGCAATATTGAAGCTTGCACCTCTGGTGAAGGCTGAAACAGACAGACAGTTTTGTTTGCGTGGATGGTGAGCCCCACTTTGGCCGCTGTCGAAGCCAGAGCACTAGTCATGTGCTGCAACTCATCCGCGCTGTGTGCAAACAGCACACAGTCGTCAGCAAACAGCAACATACGTATAGTTGTTCCACAGACTAGGGTTATCGACCCAAAACGACGAATGTTCAGCAACGCACCATCAATACGGTGCTCCACACGAACACCGTAAGCACAAGCCGCATCAAAAGCACAAGACATCATTGCATGAAGATATATATTAAACAGAGCAGGAGCTAAGACAAGTCTTGCTTCACACCAGAGATGACTGCAAAGTCATCCGAAGTCTCTCCAATCAGCTGCACCCTTGCCCGCATACCACTGTGCAGACGTGCAAATAAAGTTACAAACTTACGTGGGCAACAAAACTTACCCAACACCAGCACCAATGCATCGCGGTTCACCATATCAAATGCATTGGTGAAACCAACAAAAAGCGAGTACAACGGCTGGTGTCGTTCTCTGCACTTCTCCTGCAACTGACGAGCCGCAAACACCATATCCATAGTGCTGCGACCCGAGCGAAATCCACACTGCTCTTCCGCGACGTTCGATTCCACAACCTGACTGACGAGGCGGTTGAGCGGGATTCGGGCAATCACCTTGCCAACACAACTCAGCAAGTTGATGCCACGGTAATTCGTGCAACATTGCTTGCTCCCTTTGCCCTTGTACAGTGGCAGCACAAGAGCATCCTTCAGTTTAGGAGTCACCTCTTCCTCAACCCATACGCTTTGCACCAAGTGGTGCAGCGCAGTCACCAAAGGGAGTCCGCCGTGTTTCAATACTTCAGGAGGGATCCCGTCGACCCCAGCACACCTGCCGTTTGCCAGCTGAGCAAGTGCTCTCTGCGTCTAATCCGGTGTCGGCGTGTCTGGCAGACTCGCCTAAACATTGTGCTGCCACAGGCCGTTCAATGTAGGCCAGTCGATCTCTGAACGGTTGTTCAAACGACAGTCAAAGTCTTTTTACCAAATCTGCATTATGTCTGCAGTCTGTGTGCAGGCAGTACCTGAACTACCATCGATCATTGTCCTCAGTGGCTTCCATCTCGATCCATGCACCGCCTTCGAGGAGTCAATGTATATATATATATATATATATATATATATGTATATATGTATATATTATCGGCAGTCTGTAACATAGACATAGTGCCAGCGGAAACCATGTAACGGAGGTAATAACTACAGAGGCCACAACGAACATGACGAATGTTTAAAAAAATCTTTATCTTGCCTTTCCTTTTTTGTTTTTTTGCAAACGCCGTTTTATCTTTTTTGTCTGTTTAATGTTTGCGATGTAAATTAAGTAAATCAAGACAAATATTTGTACACACTTTGACTGAGCCCGGTTCCGTGCCATCTCCGAAAGCGTTTCCAGCCAGCGGTGTTCTTCATCTTTGATCCCCCAGCCCCGAAAACGCTTGGGACCTCCCACAAAGAAACTGGATGTTAGCGCTTTAATCGTTTGTCGCCACGTGATAGGTTGACCAACGCGCGATTTCTTCCAGCCTGTTCCTATGCGTCTAACATCATCGTTGCGTACGTGGTACACCCACCACACTCGAGCTATTCTCCGCAGACATCCATTGTCAAAGGCCAAATTCCGACGGAAGTCATTCACACGAATCGGCCAGGACTGACTCCCATACAGCAGCACTGCGCGAGCACAGGCATTGTAGACCCTGCCCTTTACCAATAGTGAAACGTCACGGCGTCGCCACAGATGCCTCAAGTTGGCGAATGCCGAACGGGCTTTGCCAATGCGGAGGGAAATCTCTTTTCCAATGCTACCATCAGCAGAGACAAAGCTTCCCAGGTAAACAAAGTTGTCCACTTGTTCAAGCTGCGTATCTGGAAGAGTGGGCACTGGAGCAGCTGGATTCCAATCCAGGACCAGGATTTTGCATTCCGTTGGGGGAAGGGTCATTCCATATTTTGCTGCTTCAATCGCCAAGCGGTTTAGAACGGCTTGTGTGCTCTGTGCGTCATCACCAAGCAAGGCAATATCATCGGCATAATCTAAATCGGTCACGCGGTTGCCAGGAAGAAGCTCTACACCAAAACCCTGAAAGCCCTCGAGAGCGTTTAAAAGGACATCCTCGATCGCAAAATTGCAGAGAAACGGAGACATGGGGCAACCCTTTCCTACACCGCTAGTGACGGCAAATGGTGGAGAGAACTTACCATAAGCCCTCACTTTACCTGAGACATTGCAATATAATGCTCGAAGGATGGCGGTATGGTTTTCGAGTTCTCCATTCCTTTGTAGGCAAACGCCATAAGCTGGCCGATCGACGGACTCGAAAGCGGCTCGGATGTCCAGAAAAACAACGATAATTGGCTGGCGGTAAAGATGACGCGTTTCAAGGAGTTGGCGGTGGGTAAACAAGTGGTTTATACACCCTCGACCGGGGCGGAACCCAGCCTGTTCTTCACGGGAGTGTAATCGTCGAATCGCGGTTAGTCCGCGGAGTAGAATGGATTCTAACAGCTTGGTGGCAACGGACATTAGACTGATTCCTCGGTGGTTAGCGCACAGGGTACGGACACCGTTCTTGAAGATCGGAACGATAATTGACTAGCTGCAAGCGAATGGAACTGTTTCTTCAGACCAGACCTTAGAGAACAAAGCTGTTAACTGGTTGGCAAATGCTTCGTCCCGGAACTTTAACAGCTCTGGAGGAAGTCCGTCTGGTCCAGCAGACTTGAATCGCTTCAAGTGTCGGAACTCAAGGCAGACCTCAGCTTCAGTGGGTGGTTCCAATGAGACGTTCCAAGGTGCGCAAGTAGGTATACCCAATAGACTGGCCGGCGGAGGAGGCCATCTGAATTGAGTGCGGAAGTGTTCAGCCCAGCGGTTCATACGCCTGTGTAAGTTGGTGATGGGTGTTCCGTCAACCTCACAAATAACCTCACTGACACCAGGTCTTTTTTGACCAGCGGCCCGAATGACTTGGAATACCTTGCGGAAGTTTCCAGAGAGGGCCGCCGTTTCCATCTCTGAGGCGCGCTAGGACCAGTAAGTTTCGGGATCCACACGCAGGCTTTGCTTAAGTTGTTAACTGGGAACACGACGCTACGCATTGCTATTTGAATCGGCCGCGATAGCTCAACGACGATCAAACAATTCTAGTGAGTGTGCGGAAATCCAGCCCCTCAGAGAGCGCCTTGTGATTCCGCAGATTGAATGACTGGAAGTTGTCATCGCTTCACGCAGGAAACTCCAATGATTTTCAATGTCTTGAGATGGAGCCCCAATGAGTGCATGCGATAAGGAAGCTTGATAAGTTGATCGAGTAGAGAGGTCAGCTAACTTGTTGGTATCGAGCGTATGGAGCTTTCTTTCTGAGGAGCCGCTGAAGGGCATGCAGATGTCCGCGCAGACCAAAGCACGTTCTGAAGCGAGGTACGTAGACACACCGATCTACAACCCCGGACGCTGCTTCGCCATCTAAAGCTGATTGCAATGTGATCTATTGGTGAGCACGCTGGCGTTCGTGAAGGAGGACGCCAGGTGGCTGCACCTCTTCTGGTATGCGTAAAGTTCGTACTTGAGAGAAAAGAACGGTGGTCTTCACATAACGTGCAAAGTCTATCGCCGTTATCGAAACGGCTCTCATCAAGCGCGTGACTGCCAAAAAGATGACGTTCGCATGGAAGCAGGCGACCTACTCATGCATTGGGATCTCCGGCAAGGACGATGACATCTGACGTTTCGGCTTTGTTAAAAAGATTCTGGAGTTCACGATAAAAGTCATCCTTAATCGATACATAGCTGCAGTCGGTTGGAGCGTAGGCAGAAATGACAAGCAAATGGCGCCTCTCTTCACGATGTATGTTGATCCTACATGAGCCTTGAAGCTGAACCGCACATAGCCGGCTGTCGATTGGAAACCAGTTGAGTAATGCAGCCTCCGCTTTGTCACTCAATGCGATATCGATGCCAGCTAAACTGGCTGTTGCTGCCTCCATGTCACTAGACAGACGTAGATAATATGTGGTTTCAAGGGCAGCTGGGGACAACGATTTAACCTGTAGTCGAGTCTCTGAAAAGCAACAAACATAGATAGCGAGGGACTTTGGAGTGCGCGCCAGGCCAGCCTATTGTCCAATCTGTAGGAGGGTTCGAATATTGAACGCCAACAGACGGAATGAATTACGGGATGGAAGGATAGCTGATGGCCAGATGCTTTGGATACCAGCAAGACGGGGATTAAAAGTAGATTCAACAGGTTATAGATTATCAGGAAAAGTAGGCGTGTGAGGGAGAAGCACGAGTAGCAGCGAAAGTAGTAGCAAAAGTAAAAGACGTAGTGCGAAATCCATGGTTTTCACATAGGGCACGATACTACCCGGTTGCCCAAGCCGAAGTGGGGAGTTGTCTTAGGGGGCTCAACCCCAAGCCTTTGGTTTAATAGCCCATTCGCAAGACAGCGGAGCGAAGTCAGGGATTCACACCCATTGAGAGCCGATGGCGGATTGCTCAGTTCATACGCCTTTCGTTTGATGAGTAACCAAACAGGGGTCCAATCTTCCAAACGATTTCAGCAGCAAGGTACTGGGATACAATGCTTCACCAAAGTGAAACAAGGGCAGTGACTTTATATAGTGGCGAGTCACAACCGCCACGCCGCAGTGTTGTTAAACGGACACATATGGCTTTTTATAGGGAGAACACTTGGCAGGCGAAAACCCACCACGTCTTGGAACAGCACCGCCGAACCATTCGCTGGACCGAGATAATCCTGGACCTCCCAGGTGGCACGACGAGGAGGATGTTTGGCAGGAAGGCCGACGTTCGGCGTAGCATTCCATCTACTTTGCCTTCTCTGTCCACCATGCATTTTTAATGTGATGGAGCTCTCGGGTCAGTCGCCGTCGAAGTTTGCGAAAATGATTCTTCTTCCCCAAAACACTGGGGTCTGCGACATGTGAAGCAAATGCTGCCTTCTTCTCCGACACCACTACGTGGGTGCGACCAAGTTGCTGTAAAACTTGCACAGTACAAACTGTGTGTTCGTGATCGTCATGCCGGGACTGGCACACAGTAAGAGCAGCCTGTCACCGTTCGCATTCGCTGAACCAATGCCATGCGCACCGATAACATCTGTCCACGCTGATGCATCACGCCCAACGCGCGCGTTGAAATCACCCAGCAGAAATAGTCGGTCGCTTCTCGGCACAGACCGTATCACGGAGGATAGCTGAGTTTAGAATTGATCACGCGTGTCATCAGGATAACACATGGTCGGACCGTACGTGCTCATAAAGATGGCAAACTTACCTCTTCCGAGTCGTAGATGAACAGTCATCAGTAGAGCGCTGATTACTGTTGGTTTACCGACGAGCTGGCCATGGAGGCGATCGGATATTGCAAATCCGAATCCATGATCACCTGGTGCCGAGGCAGCGTTGCCCACCCAGTAGAATGTGTAGCCAGCACCTGCTTCATGCAGCTTACCTTGCTCAGCGAGCCGGGTTTCACTGAGCGCTGCAATATCGATGTGGTAGCTCGCCAGTTCCATCGCGACCAGTGCAGTGCGTCACTCGGGGCGCTCACTCGGGTTCCGGTCCAGTAATGTGCGCACGTTCCAGCACCCGATGCTGCGTGCTTTGCGCGCAGGCATACGATTGCATTGGTGGTCAATCGCACTTCAGGTGGCGGTTGTTGCTTTGGAGGTTTGCTTGAGGGACTCCACCCGGAGTTTTTGGCTCAATAGCCTGACCCACAAGACAGTGGGTGCTCTGGAGGTTTACTTGAGAGTCTCCGCCCGGAGCTTTTGGCTCAATAGCCTGACCCACAAGACAGTGGGTGCTCTGGAGGTTTACTTGAGAGTCTCCGCCCGGAGCTTTTGGCTTAATAGCCTGACCCACAAGACAGTGGGTGCTCTGGAGGTTTACTTGAGAGTCTCCGCCCGGAGCCTTTGGCTCAATAGCCTGACCTACAAGGCAGTGGGTGCTCTGGAGGTTTACTTGAGAGTCTCCGCCCGGAGCCTTTGGCTCAATAGCCTGACCCACAAGGCAGTGGTGAGGAGGTCTAGCTGGGGAATGTGATTGCATAGACAGCTTGAGATCTGCTTGACGGACGTCACACGCAGCCTTTGAGGTACTGGAACGATTTGTATATGTTTTGCCACCGTAGTAGGATAGGCACCTGCGAGCACGGCCAGAAGCAGGTGGGTTTTGACGGGTTTGTACCAATTTGACCAGGGGCTGCATGGCTTGAGACGGGCAGTAGCAAATCATTGAACACCTGGAGGTGCCTTGCCACCGTCAGAGATAATGCGTGGCACTCGTGCTCTACGCCAATCGAGCTGTGAGCTTATATCCAGTGATCCTGTTGTCTCCCATGGCTAGGTTTTACGGAAAGAGGGCCATCGACCACTTCCTAACCTCCGAAGAAGATGGACTAGGATACTGGTAGCGCCCCCACACCTGACAGGAGAACGGCTCGGGTCCTCAGCCGAAACCTTCGATTAAATGTACACCCGAAAGGCAGCCGGTCTAGCACATGGTCCGTTCACTGACTCATGCGGATTGGTGTTTTGGACCTTAGCAGGGAGAAGGGCGTAACATAAGTCCCACCCAGCGGTCGCCACGAGGAGGCGTCCAGGACATGAGTCAATGGCACAGCAGTAGCAGCAGTGGGTAGACATCTGTCAGGAGCTAGCCACCACCAGCCTCAGCGCACCATAGGCTCTCCCGCCGCATATGTATGGTGGTTGGCGGCATCCGGTTTTGGATTTGCCTGTCACTGTGGCCAGCCACAGGACGCCTGCGCCTACAGAGGGAACATGCGTGGCTTGCGCTGCACCACCCATACCTCCGACCACACACCCCATATCCAGTGTAAACCCGAAGGAAATAAGACCGGGAGGCATGTGGATGGGAGCCCCGTTTCAACGGAGCCGGCCCACACTCCTTCACAGACAAAAAAAGCACGCTGTATTTGGGAATCAATCGCACACAAGGCGATGGTTGGACCGTAGTTCGCTCCACACTGGGTGCATGGAACCGCTCTTCGAGCCTGGCATGGCCACAAAGACCATGCACCCCGTGCTCTCCAGCAACGACCAACTGTCTCCTAGAGCCAGTATGGAGGAGGTAGTGGGTACTAGACAGGTAGTCACCTTGTCAACATGCACATCAAGCGCAGTCTCACCGGGGATATCAAGCAACAATCAATCACTTCAGAGAAAGATCACAAATAAAATAAATCGAGTAATACATAAGGAAACAGTGACATAAATTTTAAATTAATGCGCATATGAAATAAGTTGTTTACAAACCAATCCGAGACAAGTTCACGAGGTCGAAAAGTATATTTTACGGAAATGACACAAACACGAAGATGTTGTCGAAAGTAACTACAATTGGCTTAAGCGGCGTGCGGAAGTTTATAGACGAAAGTACAGGTAGGCATTTATGTGAGAAAGAAAATCATTAGGACAAAAGTGAAAACCCACCAACTGAAATAAATAGACTTAGCATGCAAGCATGTGGTTACTAAATCGAATGCAGCGTACCTACAAACGCTGCGCCGGTTCTGTCTACGGTCTCTGCAGGACCCGTCGTCGCTTCGGTGGTGGTCCAGAGTGGCCTCGCTCATGGTTCACTAAGCCTGCCTGACTCAGGCACTCGCGACCGAATGTGCTACAGCACCATGTGCTCGATGTCGATGGAGTATAACCCATCCTTGCTTGACGCGTTTCTTCTCTGCATGCATGAGGACTTTCTCCTGCACTTCGGCTACTGCCTTCGTGATCAAATCGCGCCATGCACGGCGATCAACCGCCTTCGATTCCCATGACCTTGAATCAAGATTAGAACGTAAGAGGTTCAATTTGCTCATGTCCTTGTAACTTCACTTTGGTTTCCTCGCATTCCGCTTCCAAGTACTCAGCTGACCATATAATAGTTGTTTCGCTATTCACGTTGAATCCATACGGCTCACGTGACCGAGTCACCTAAGGTGCCTCAGCAAAACTATGCAGTCCACTGCATACATTCCACTTCGGCGCAGCACTTCCGTATCAGCAACTCTGTCGCAGCAACAAGCTCGCAAACACTGTTGATGGAACGTCTCGAGATATCGCACATCCCGCCGTTACATCGTCCACGTTTCGTTGCCGTATAGAAGAACGGACAGCACCACTGATTTGTACGCTAACACCTTCATGCCAACGGTAAGCTGATGGTTGTTCCACACTCGGTACTCTAGCTTTCCGAATGCCGCCGCTGCCTTAGAGACGCGGATACGAAGCTGACATTTAAGCTGCTGGTCAGTCGACATCACACTCCCAAGGTAGTAGAAGCGGATGTGGTTTCCAATACTTCGGCACCAATGCTGATTCGCGGCAATATTGAAGATTGCACCTCTGGTGAAGGCTGAAACAGACAGACAGTTTTGTTTGCGTGGATGGTGAGCCCCACTTTGGCCGCTGTCGAAGCCAGAGCACTAGTCATGTGCTGCAACTCATCCGCGCTGTGTGCAAACAACGCACAGTCGTCAGCAAACAGCAACATACGTATAGTTGTTCCACAGACTAGGGTTATCGACCCAAAACGACGAATGTTCAGCAACGCACCATCAATACGGTGCTCCACACGAACACCGTAAGCACAAGCCGCATCAAAAGCACAAGACATCATTGCATGAAGATATATATTAAACAGAGCAGGAGCTAAGACAAGTCTTGCTTCACACCAGAGATGACTGCAAAGTCATCCGAAGTCTCTCCAATCAGCTGCACCCTTGCCCGCATACCACTGTGCAGACGTGCAAATAAAGTTACAAACTTACGTGGGCAACAAAACTTACCCAACACCAGCACCAATGCATCGCGGTTCACCATATCAAATGCATTGGTGAAACCAACAAAAAGCGAGTACAACGGCTGGTGTCGTTCTCTGCACTTCTCCTGCAACTGACGAGCCGCAAACACCATATCTATAGTGCTGCGACCCGAGCGAAATCCACACTGCTCTTCCGCGACGTTCGATTCCACAACCTGACTGACGAGGCGGTTGAGCGGGATTCGGGCAATCACCTTGCCAACACAACTCAGCAAGTTGATGCCACGGTAATTCGTGCAACATTGCTTGCTCCCTTTGCCCTTGTACAGTGGCAGCACAAGAGCATCCTTCAGTTTAGGAGTCACCTCTTCCTCAACCCATACGCTTTGCACCAAGTGGTGCAGCGCAGTCACCAAAGGGAGTCCGCCGTGTTTCAATACTTCAGGAGGGATCCCGTCGACCCCAGCACACTTGCCGTTTGGCAGCTGAGCAAGTGCTCTCTGCGTCTAATCCGGTGTCGGCGTGTCTGGCAGACTCGCCTAAACATTGTGCTGCCACAGGCCGTTCAATGTAGGCCAGTCGATCTCTGAACGGTTGTTCAAACGACAGTCAAAGTCTTTTTACCAAATCTGCATTATGTCTGCAGTCTGTGTGCAGGCAGTACCTGAACTACCATCGATCATTGTCCTCAGTGACTGCAATCTCGGTCCATACACCGCCTTCAAGCAGTTAACGAAGTCATTGTGTTGGCGGCTTTCGGCGTGGCATTCCACCTTGTTCGCCTCCTCCGTCCACGATGCACTTTTAATGCGACCGTACTGTCGGGTGCGTCACCGTCTTTTGTGCCCCCTGCAATTACTTGACAGAGGCACCTGGCTTATAGCTTTGGTGTACCGCCCCGAATCTGTACACCGGAAATGCACTGCCAGCTTTTGACAACTTTAAGATGTAGCCTAAAACGAAAACACACTCACTTCCTTATCATTGTTGTTTTCAACGTGCACTGTTTGGAAAC
Source organism: Dicrocoelium dendriticum (assembly GCA_944474145.2). Lineage (NCBI taxonomy): Eukaryota > Metazoa > Platyhelminthes > Trematoda > Plagiorchiida > Dicrocoeliidae > Dicrocoelium > Dicrocoelium dendriticum. The sequence continues at coordinate 87,737,319 of OX104065.1, read as the reverse complement.
CGCTGCTACAATCGGAGAACAATTCAAAGCAGACATGTAAGAGCTTATAACCAGTTTTCCACTTTACAATTACGTCTTTATGCCCACTGGTTTCAGAACTGGTGTAGCTGACAAGTCGGTATTTTGGATTCCACCTAAGCATGCCCCCAATCCCTACGTATTCACTGCCCGGATTCCCATCACCTGACCTTCTTACGTCTTGATTGCTTGGACTATTGATCGTTTTGCTTTTAAGCCTCTCTGACTATATTTCGTAGTCGGCAGCGTTTCCGGTTAGACTTGTGGCGGCATTTGGTCATGTTTGGACCCGGTTTTACTGTGAGAGCGGAATTATTGTATATTTTGGGTTGGACCTTGTCAAGGTCAGTATATAAGTTGTTGCCTTAACCCCTCGTAAAAATAGCACCGTAGCGGATTTCCGGCTTTGACTTTTGATTTGACCCTGGAGTCCACCGGCCGATTTAACGGTAACAACAGGTAATGGACCATCTTTACTGGATCCTGTGTGTATTGATTGTAGAATTCCCTTTGGGTCGCGGTGACCATGTAATCATCATTTTCCACTTCACTTGCTATGCGGAATACCGCCATTACAACACTGAGATGGTACGCACATTACGCGTTACGACCGCTTATCCCAGCTCGTCAGTTCCACATCCTGGTTGTTCCTCGCTGAAACGCACCCGTAAGACGCTTGGCTTGTATTCGTCAACAAATTCAATCAGCTGGTTACGGATGCCTCAGAGACAAGAGTTTTCTATGGGCCTAAAACCGTTTCTTTCTTGAGAAGCAGAACTAAAAATTGGATGACGGTACGCAACACAGCCCGGCGAGAGTACAAGTCACCACCAAGGCCAGATGCTTGGGATAACTACGTAGCCCATTGTAATCATTGCACTCAAGTGCTCAGAGATGATAAAGTCGCATATCAACAGAATTTTGCGAAAACTTTCAATGCTAACCACAAAAGGCTATACAAGTAAGTCAACTGCCGTCATAAGGTGAGGTAGGGAATTCCTCCGCTCCGGACGGCTGATGGTTCAACTGGAACAGCTATAGAAGCAGCAAACGCGTTGCAAATGCAACATGCCCTTACATTTCAGTGGGTTTTGCCATCAGGCCATCTTCCAAATTTTGTCTTCGCGCCTCCAGTACTCACCCACAGTTCCCTTACTACCGAAGCTGTATTGCAGAACCTGACGTCTCTACGCAATACAGCTCCCCGGGTGTCTACACCATTCGCGCAGAGGCACTGGGAGCAGCAGCAAGACAAGCGGCCCAGTTCTTTCAGCGCTGCTTAGACCAGAACCAGATTCCTGCAATGTGTATACTTGGAAAAATAACTCCGATTCACAAAGGCGGAAGCAGGGCTGAGCCCTCAAACTACCGCCCAGTGTCTCTTCTCTCTGTATTATCTAGTCATGAACTTTCTTTGCCGATGCCTTGTTGAGTTATCCAGAAACTTGTAACATTCTTGCTCTCGAGCAACACGGCTTTCATCGACAGTGATCGTGCGCATGGAGTAGTTGGACCAAGTGAGATGACGCTGCAAAGGCTGCTGACGTGATCTAATTGGAGGTATCTAAGGCATTCGATTGTTTAGATCATCGGATTCTCTTTTCCAAGCTCCAGTATTACGTTATCGGTAACCCTCTCTTGAGCTGGATCGTCAACTGTCTCCTGCAACGATAATTAGTGGCGAGAGTCCGGAGTACCTTATCTGAACCCATACCCGTCGAGTCTGGTGTGCCCCAGGATTCAGTTGTAGATCCGCGATTGTTTTTTGTTATTCATCAATGACCTAGCATGGAAAATCGCTTCAGTTTCCTGCTGTTTGCTGACGACGTCAAGATATGACGCCGGATTCAGGCGGATGTCGATCAGAATTTACCTTACTGTGATATAGACACGGTACATGATTGGTCGACCCGAAAGCTTCTAATATTCAACGTGGACAAATGCAAGATACTGTCCATACGACACCAGAGGACCTGTTCCTACGATCTAGGAACGCAAGTACTGCAACGATCATTTGTCGAACGCAATCCGCAAAAGTATCGCAAACTGGTAGCCGGAACGTCGGCTTGCTATGATGGGCGTTCGGACAACTAGACACCAATATTTTCAGACAGATGCTAAATGCGTATCTACGCCTCCATGTCGAATAGGTATTCCAAGTCTGGCAGCTATGGCTGAAGCACGACCTTACTGCACTGGACCAACCTCAACGTCAGGCTTCTAACTACCTCATTGGAATCCGTCATGTTCCATACGAGCAGAAGCTGAAGTGTTTGATAGTATTGAGCGGGCGGTATCGCCGACTACTAGGCGATTTGCTTATCGCGTACTTGATTTTGCACAATCCAAATGGTGTGTGCCGCTTGTTACTGCAACTCGGCAGTAACACCCAACTTAGAGGCCACTCCTTGAAATTGGCGGAGCAGTACAGCCGTCCGGCGTGCCTTAGAAATTTCCTTTGCATTCCTATATGTCAACCATGAAACGCTCTCCCCGAATCGGTTGTTACTGCACCCACATTAGCCATATTTACAAATCGGTTGGTTGACGTACCTCGCCACTTACTTTTTTTACTTGACGTTACTCCCATCCTACTCCCGTGAAATACCTGGGATTTTTCCGCCTATTGAAGATATGGAAACATTCGGAGTGCAGGACTACTGCATTACATACAAAACTTGACGCTACTCTCCGTCTTACTCCAGGGTAATTTACTTTTTTCGTCTATTGAAGCACTCGGAGTGCAGGGCTACTGCATTACACACGATAAGTCCATTCTTTTGACATTAGAACTACTAACTGCAATTTTTTCATTGACGTTTTTCGATGACCCATCAGACTACCCAACGGGACTGTAAGCCAGTGCTTCTTAACCCATAGAAAATCATTGTTCATTGTTCCATTGATTCCGGTTTCGCGCCATATCATCGAGCCCTTGGCAATTCTCATCCTTGGGCCCCCAACCAGTAAGAGGTACAGGGTTAACGATAACGAGACAGCGGGTAAGCGATTTCATGGTTTGGCGCCAAATGGTTGGCTGACCTCCACACACCTTCTCTTCCAATTCAATAGCGTGTGAGCAAGTAAGGCGCGACATGTTAAGCTCTCGCATAACATACGTAGAACGGGGTTAAGCCAAGTCAATTGACGCATTGCACCAAGTCGATCAAGCAGAGAGCTCGTGTTTCCCACGGCTCAACACCGGACTTCATAAATAAATAACAATTTAATGCTCGACAGTTCGAGGTACCCCTTATAGACATGCTCATAATAATACAAACAGGACTGATAGATAATTATGCAGAAATGTAAAATTACTAGCAATGTACGGGTCTATGTGCATATATGTATATGAATGTATGTGCACCATGCAGAGGCTGACGTTGCATTCATAATGCTTCTTCACCGCAGTTGGGCTAAATCAAATTACACTTAAACTGGGTCTTTATAAGCTGGATACATTTCATTCCACTTCATTTGACTAATCTTCTAGTAACTGGCCACGTTGCTTACGCTAATTGTGGTTATCTTCGTTAAGTTTATTGTGTTTGTAGCATATTTTGAGCAACTTCTGAATATTTTGTACTTCCGCGAATTGATTGCTAACCAGCTTACTTCATATGCTAATTTAGGGAATAGTAATGTCTGCATAGCGGTATTCTTTAACAGATATATTTTATTTGATAATTTTTCAAGTGCTTCGCTCTTGTTTGACATCGCTGGTGTGGCTGCGCCTGATGTGCATGTTGACAAGGTGCCTACCTGTCTGTTACCCACTACCTTGTTCATACTGGCTCCACGCGACAATTGGTCGTTGCTGGAGGGGACGGGGGTGCACGGTCCTTGTGGCCGTGCTAGGCCCAATGTATGGTTCCATCCAGTGTGGATCGGTCTACGGCCCAGTCACCGTCTTGTGTGCGTCTGGTGTGCATGATTTCCCAATTAAGCCGGAATGCTTTCATTCTGCTTCTTGTAGGAGTGCGGGCCAGTTTTGTTGGTGAAACGTGGCTCCCATCCACATGCCTCCCGGTCTTATTCCTTCGGGTTTACACTGGATATGGGGTGTGTGTGGTCGGAGGTGTGGGTGGTGCAACGCAAGCCACGCATGTTCCCTCTGTAGGCGCAGGCGTCCTGTGGCTAGCCACGGTGACAGGCAAATCCGAAACCGGATGCCGCCAACCAGATATGAAGTTACGTATCTGTGTAGCCTGAATGTGTTAGTTTGGCGCTGCGATTGATATCGTGTTCCGTCAGGTCGTCGACATGAGAAGGATTCGAAAGAACTCCTTCGTTTGGAGTACTGACGTCTATGCAGCGACGAAGCTGATCCGGATAAGCGAAAGTCAGTGACTATATTTAGTGGCGAGGCACATCCACCACGTAGCAGTGTTATTAAACAGACTTATGTGGCATTTTATAGGGTGAAGTCTTGCCAAGCGTCAACCCACCACGTCCTGGAACACTGCCGTCTAACCATTCGCTGAAGCGGGATTAACTGCAACAACCCAGCTGGCACCACAAGGTAGTTGTTCGACGAGCTCGGTGCTTCTCCCACACACGAGCTATCCGCCATAAACTTGTTTTTTAGAAGGCCGAAAGCCTACGCATGTCGTCCATAGGGATTGACCAGGACTCACTTCTGCACAACGGGACCGCGCAGACAAGCGTTGTGGATAGCTGGACCTGACAAGGTTACATACCAAACTCATACGCCATCGAAACAACTACAAGCAACTGAGTAGACCGCCCCATTCACAAGTGCCTGGACATCCTTTGACGAGGACGCGCAATCCATATTTGCATTGAGCATGCGTCCAGTCCCTCTCACATGATCCTACCACTTCTTATAACAATGTTACCATAATGTTCACGTTTCATGAATCAAACGTTTCCACAAGTACCCCCAACCCTGACGTTCTCAAGTATGTGATTGACATTGCATCTGTGCAGAATAATTACTTCTAACTACTTCTACGGACCAAGTAAAACAAATTTACATTTTCACTAACTATACATGCATTGTGGCTGACACTTCATCACAGCTGTAGTCTTATGCTTATGCCTATCGAGGCGTGCGTCGAGCCTATCGAAAATGTATCTATTTATTTATTTATTTCTCTTTCACACCTTCGCTCCACTTGTCTGCAATTAGTGGGCTTGTTATAAACCCAATTGAGCCAGTCTGTGCGTGTGCGCCTATCAAGTACTGCCTTTTCCACTGCCTGCTTTGACTGATGGTCCTAGGTGAACGGTATTGTTAAGTCATCGTGTTAGCTGCTTGTGCTCCATCTCAATTGGGACGAGTGCGCGTGTGCTTTTTACTGCATTGTAACAGTTTGACGATATTCTTGGCGGCCCTTTTTTAGATAGCTTTGCTTTGAAATTTGAGCACGGCCCAAAACGCAAACACTAAGCGATTGTGATCTGCTGGCGATGTGCGCGTGAGCGATCCAACTCACCTCGCTTTTGGTCAGGTTCCGCTTTTTTGCGCTGTGGATGTGTCGGTGACAGCGGACATCCGTTGCACCCCCTAATTCAACTGCGGATTGTCTCCTAGTGGTGTTATTTGGTAGCGTATCGCACCCGGATAACCTGTAGTACAGTTGTAATATGCTGCCACGGCGCAGGATCAGCGATGGGATTCCGTGCACACGTCCGATCTAACCACGATGAAGTAACACAGATTTATACCTTCTTGCTCTCTGATTTCAATATTCAAATCCGGCGATTCACTCACTCGTAACCGCCAACAGATTCAAAAAGATCCGTTAGTCACTTGTTGTGTGCCGAGTGCTAGTTAGATGATTTGCTCCTGACCAGTTTCTGACCCACTGACACTCCTTGTGAACCTAATATGCAGTTCCACTAATTCCAGTCGGCACTGGTTCTTCTCTTTATCTGCACACAATTGGCTGTGCATTCTTAACGGTGCATTGTCATCGCATTCAACGGTAGTGTATGGATGCCTTCATCTCAAGTACGAAGGATTTTTCGATGCCGCCGCCGCCGTATGTGGTGGGGTCATTTATTGGCTACATTGCTACTTTTCATCTGCACGTATAGTGTCTGATCGTTCACTTAGTTAGCTATGGTACGTGACAATAAATGCTTTCGTTATCGGAGTCTACGTGCCGAACGCAACCATAGAATCGAAGCTGAAAGTAGCAGTCCAGTTGACTGCACCACGAAGTTAAAGGGAGAGTTAAAGGAAACCTTAGGAAAGTGTGTTGCTAGGAAGTTTAGACTGTCACCTAACGTTCCGCCTTGCATATGTCCCGTGGTTAGTTAGGAAAAGAAAAGTAAGTCAAGTGCCGTCACCTCAGTCATTGGACGCACTCCCTTACGGACTAAGCGTCGTAAATGTCAGTTGAGTCAACCCCCGCTTTCGCGTTTTTCGTCTACTGGACGTACCAACTCCAGACCACTTGCTTTAATTATGTGAGGTCACGGTTCAATCATTGTCAAGTCTGCTATACGAATTCGGACTTCTCTCGTTCTCAGTCCCTTGAAAAATGGTGCTTAAATACAATTTACCGATCAGCAGATACGCTTCTGATGGAAGTTGCTTATAGCACACTTTGATCCTAGTCACTTTACGCATTTCAGCAGCACCGTTCTTGCCAGCCATGCTGCATTTGGCCGCACTGCGTCCTTAAGTCACTTTGCACTCGTTGTTCTAGTTCCGCTTCATGGAGGCTAACAGGGAAACAGGTGGGTACTGAACTGTAACATCTGCTTTCACTCAAGTGCATCGATCCGTATCGCAGATCGACAACAGTCAACCGAGCGGGACCTGTTGTAGGTGCATGTGCATGTTCATAGACATCTCCTGAAAACTGGAATAACTGGCAAAATTCTGAGAATATAACACTCAAGCACACATTTAATTGTCTTTACCGTTGACCGTTGCTGGAGTGTCTGTTGACCTGCAAACCCATGGTAACAAGTTCGTTTTCGTTGGTACATCATCTGGCTGACTACAACACATTTACATAGCTAACATAGAACAGGTTACAACAGGTATTAGTAATGGAGTAGAAAGAGCATCCCTGTTTCGACTGGTTCACACGATTGAATGTGCGACAGCTGACAACGGGAGAGCCAGAGCCCTCACAAATTGTTTGTACACACATAGAGGAGGGTAGTGAAGACGGATGGCGATCGCTTCTACCACTGCAATCATGCGGCATTTGATCACACTGAATCGGACTCCCCTCACGCGATAGATCGGACGGAAGGCCTTTGTGATAACAACCGAGTGATTAGTATCGACCAGATGCGCGACAATCACAGTGATGCAATTTTTGGCTCCTCCCCGACACAACCACTCTGAGTGAGGCTCTCGTACACGTCTTGTGGTACGGTCTATGTAGCTTGTCCCACAGGAACAAGTAAATTGATACACACAGAACTAGGTAGCATCCACCGACAATTTATCCTTCAGTTGTTGACTTAACGTAAGTTTAGAGGCGAAGCAAATTCGCAGCTACCCTGCGCAATACGTGTTCCTGATTGCACTTCTGAGTCTTACGCTAATAAGTGCGGCTGTGTTACTGCCTGTTAAAGGAAATGATGAATACACATTTTTCTTTTCTTCTCTATGTATTTTAACGCCTCGTTGGTCAGACAGCATATTTCTGTCAATGAACGACTCGGGGTAGCCCTAATTATTTTTACGCGCTCCTATGCAATTGTACTTTCTGAGCAAATTTTCATCACTCTTTGGGTAAGACACCGTAAGTAAGTAAATAAGACACTGTTGTTGTGACACTAGACTACTTTACTTCAACTGCTTCACCGTCACCTTCACATGTCATGAAACAAACTTGTTCTCACTGCCATGTGTTCATATCGTTTAATTTTCCAGTCTGTGCTTTGCCACGGTTGATCACATGAAGGCCGTCGCAAATGAATTGTCAGCAAAGCAAGGAGACCTGTTCGAGGTATGTGCGTGGTGATACAGGCCACCGATGAGGCTCTTGTTCCTTTCATTGTGCATTCCCACCACATTTTCGCTAAACCGACTTATCCTAAGCTTGTAATTTTGTTAAATTTTTCAACTTCCTACCACATATTCGTTGTCTGACTTCTCAGCTAACCATTTTGGCTTTGTTTTCGGTCGTCCACATTTTGGGAATGCGCTATGATACCGTATGTACAGTTCCTACCCTTCGGCGACCACTTGCACTTCGTCCTCTAGGTTTCGCCTCATCGAGGAGCCTGTACACCGTCCCTTGGTGAACAGCAGTGGTCGCACATGAAATGACAACTGGTGTGGCTTTCGTGACAGCCAAGTGAGACCACGTACTTTAGCTGGGTTATCGGTTCACTCGAGCCATTAAGAGTACGATCATCTTCTTCCGAAGCTCTTATCTCCACACTCATTACGCCGCCTGCGTTAACCAGTTTTGAAAAATTCACATAGGTGCGGATTGTCCGTGATTGTTGCCCGGAGGTAGGTTCGCAGTTGAACGAAGTTCGCTCTAGTCGAGTGCTTATACGCTACAGGTGCTTCAATGCCGCTGCCATCGCTTTACACTTAGGTGCCTGTAAACAAAACCTGATGTTGTAGACAAAGAACTCGAATGTCAGTTCCCGGGTTTGCAACCACCACGAAGTAGAGCAAGCGCGCCTTGTTGACGATTCATGACAGGACGAATGGATCAGCTGCTTCCTTTCCGGATGTACAGAGACTATCTGACTAATTGCATCCGTGATAACTCATCTGGAAATCTCGCTGTCTGCTAAGCACAACTTGTGTGAAAATCTAACGATGGGTCACTTCACAAAACCAAGCGTTATAGGTGCCGTCGTTTATTTCTTTTGAGCGGCCGTCTTGATAGTGGATTGCGACTCACTATCTCAGTTGGGACCACCATTCACCTACAACCGAGTCTGGATTATTCCATTCACAGGGACCAAGGTGCTCCTCATCGTTTGACAATAAAGCAGACTGTACTTGACATATTGTGCGTGATCGTTCTATGGCTTTGCGTCGGTAAATGTTCAAGCTTAGTTTGAGTATCAAGAATCATTAGTGTCAGCCATGTACGCTCTATTCGCATTCACTTCTCTTGTATTTAAGCAGCTATTCATGGAAACGTCCCATCCTAGGTAGTTGTATCCAATGCGAGCCTATGCAATCGTTGAATATCGTCATCGTCATTGTAAAAACTATACGAGACATAAACTAAGCAATCGCACTATACGGGGCAAGGAAACTCCAGGCAAATGAACCTATACTATACGCACGGTCTGTGCAAATAAATTAAAACGTAAATTCCTGTTACATTGGTTCTATAATACAAATTAAATACAGTAATCAACTTACGAATAGGTTTGCAATCGTAATGGGTAAGGGAAGAAACTGAAGTGCGTGCGGCGACACGGCAAAAGGGTACAGCGTAGCAGTTTACTAATCTGCAGACTGTCAATGCTGAAATGTTTGAGGTTGGGGAGTCAAAGCTTTGCAGATAATGCGAAGTGAAGACGTAACGTGTTTCCTAATACCAGTGATAGAAACAAACATGTATAACTTTCTGTATGCACATCAGTTTGGCTGAATATTCAAAGTGCTCTTTGGATTTTACAATCATTATTATCAAATGCACGTTGGCCGAGGTTGAAGAACAAACCTCAGCTTATGTGCAGCAAATATATATATATATATATATATATATATGTTGTATTCTTGTTGCAGTATTGATGCTTCTTCACCGCAGTTGGGCTAAACCAACTTACACTTAAACTAGGTCTTCTTAGGCCGGATAAATTTCATCCCACTTTATTTGGTTTGTTCTGCCTACCTGAATAATATTCTATTAGCTGGCCACGTTGCTTACGCTAATTGCGCTTATCTTCGGTAATTTTGTTGCGTTTGTATCATTTTTAAGTAACTTGTGGACATTTCTTACTTATCGCGGATTCATCGCTAACCAACTTACTTCGTATGGTAATTTAGGGAAGAGTTATGCCACCGTATCTGTATGCATTATTGGATTTATTTTATTTCAGCTTGTCGTTTAAAGTGAATGGCTGTTGTTGGACATCCCCGATGTGACTGCGCTTGATGTGCATGTTGACAAGGTGACTACCTGTCTGTTACCCACTACCTTGTTCATACTGGCTCCACGCGACAATTGGTCGTTGCTGGAGGGGACGGGGGTGCAGGGTCCTTGTGGCCGTGTTAGGCTCGAAGAGTGGTTCCATGCACTCAGTGTGGAGCAGACTACGGTCCAACCATCGCCTTGTGTGCGCTTGATTCCCCAAATACAGCGTGCTTGTGTTTGCCTGTGAAGGAATGTGGGCCGGCTCCGTTGATGAAACGGGGCTCCCATCCACATGCCTCTCGGTCTTATTCCTTCGGGTTTACACTGGATATGGGGTGTGTGGTCGGAGGTATGGGTGGTGCAGCGCAAGCCACGCATGTTCCCTCTGTAGGCGCAGGCGTCCTGTGGCTGGCCACAGTGACAGGCAAATCCGAAACCGGATGCCGCCAACCATGTATGAACAGCTGACTAATGAACGGTTTGCAGAGTACCACAACACCTGGGAACATATGGGAAACGGAAAGAGAAAAAACAGATTGATGAAAATGCAATCAGTGGAAAAGAGTCTCACAACAACTTCGCCATTGGGTACGGTTCCGGTCCATGTCTGATGGCGTATCCAACCATCTGTATTCATTATCCCTAGGCCATCAACTTGGGAGTATGGAATGCCCCACCTTGACTAACTGCTATGTCAGCGTCTTGACACCGCAGACCCAGGTTGCGTGTTGACTACCTCTCTGTCGCTTCCAATCAACGCCGGTGCATGGAAACAAAGCGCGTCGTGGTAACGGATTAGCGAGCATACGGAGGACGTGCTCTGGCCACCGGAGCGCACGTAAAAGAAATTATGCAGATCAGTGGTCGGCGGAGACTTTCTGTCTTGAGGATCCGACGTCGAACGTCGTCATTGCTACTGTGATGGTTCCGACGTACACCAACGATGCTCTGGAGGCAGCGGTGATCAAAAACAGACAGTCTTTGGACCTTGCTCGCTCGAACGGACCAGGTTTCGCAGCCATATAGGAGCACTGCTAGAACTTTAGCTTTGTAGACTCGACTTTTCAGGGAAAGGCTGAGTTGACGCAGGCGCCAGAGATGTCGGAGGTTTGCAAAGGCATCTCTGGCTTTGGTAATGTGCAAATGAATCTCATCCGTCAATCCGCTCACACTGATGCAACTCCCGAGGTACATGAAACTGTGGACCACTTCCAAAGGATAGCCAGAGTGGGTGCGAGTATGAGCAGCTTCTAACCAGTTCTGGAGGAAGACTTTGCAATTGGAAGTGGCAGAGGTCATGTCAATCAAGATACAGACATCTCCAACCTGCACAGGATGTCCTGCACAGCCTGCGAGGAGTCACAGCTTACGGCGATGTCTTCAGCATACTCCAAGTCACGGAGCCGTTCACGCTGGAGTAACTCGATGCCACTAGACCCACAGTTTCTCAGAGCTCTCTCTAAGATGTGATCCATAGCGAAGTTGATCAAGCAGAGTGATGCGGGGCACCGCGTGTCACGCCACTAGTGATACTACGGGGGGACAAAAGTCCGCCCTACACCCGTACCCGGCTGGAGGTTCGAGAATAAATGGCTTGAAGTATACTAACTACTTCACGGGTGCTCCGCTTCTCAACAGACAAATTCGGAGAGCAGCTCTGTCAAATGAGTCAAATGGTGCACGTGTATGCAAGATACAAACGACTGTAGGCCGGCTAAAACCATCACGGCGGATTGTAGAGATGTGATCAGTACAGTCCCGACTTCAGCGAAACCCAACCTGTTCTTCACATATGGGTTGTTTGCCTACTCGACTGAGGCTTCGTAAAAGCACTTTGGACGCAACGTTTAGGAGGCCGATCCCTCGGTAGTTTGCGCAATCCGTTCGATCTTCTCTTTTGAAGATTGGCACGATGTCCGCTAGGCCCCAGTCATATGGGATGCCTTCTGTGGTCCAAATCTCTTGAAGGAGAGTGGTCAACTCAGAAAGGAGAAACGGGCATCTATCCTTAAAAGGAGCCGGAAACAGTTCATCGGGGCCGGGAAATTTGTGGCGTTCTAGAAGTCGTAGCTCATAGGCAAACTCGGTTTCAGATGGCGGTGAGGTGCTTACACACCAGGGAACACCGTGGATAGGAGAAGGACAACTCGTGGTTAATGATTGCCAGTTAGACTGCAGTTAAAAGTGCGCTGTCCAGGGGCATAACAACTATTTTTGCCTCCCGGGACGGTGGTAAAATTTTCGCCATACCTGTGGGCTGAATAGGCGCCTGACGGCCACACAATCGGCTCGGGGAAAAGGGCACATTAGTTTTCGATGAAATGGATGATAGTTTTGGACACTGAAGTAAATGTGGTGAAAGTGACCACAATGGGACAAGGAAGGGATTGCTGGGACAAACGTTTGTACAGCTTTGCCTCGTGGCATAAATGCGTTGTTGGTCATACAGAATAACATTTACATCACCAACCCTCAGCTTATCCGGATATTTTGACCTTTATATTTGGTATCGAACAGTCGACAGTACTAACAATGCCGCCCCCTATCACATTGCGCCCGGGGCGGATCGCCCCCCGCCCCCAAATATGCTAAGCCACTGCTGGCCACCCATGGGATGAGTTTCTTGTCTTCTAGGATGGCGACAATCCGAAGACACGGTCAAAGCGAGACTTGACAACATGAACAGGCCCTTCAGACGAATGAATTGCGAACCTGCCAGTCACGCAAGAGGCATACACGGATGGCCACACTCCAGATGGAAGCATAACAACGGGGGGTCAAAAGTTACGACAGTCTTGTTAGTGGGCCTTAGGATCCTCACTTTTGTTATCAGTCTTAGCAATAGATGGTCCTGTGTAGAATACTGAGTCCTGGTTTGGGGTGCTAATTTACGTTCCCATAGACTGTATTGGTAATACTCTGACTTGCCCTTATCCTCATTTCTAACAACATTTTCACGCACAAGTCATGCTGCTCCTCACTTTGAAAATGGAATACACCTGGTCCCTTGTCTTCAACTTAATTAAGTGATTTTGCAAACCTGTTTTTGTCGCTGCATATTGCGGCGAGTGATTGGGTTAGAACACTCCATCTGGTACAGCGAACAGATAGTTTAGGAATGTGGGTATCGTTCTCCAAACATTCTACTGCCTTCACCCCATAGTCGTATTCATTGTCAGTCAGATCATAAGTCTGAATGCACCATCTCCATAGCTTGTACCTGGCCTTTCTCCAAAATGCTGTCAATATGGTTCTAGCCTCAGCAGATCACGTGGATATTACACGACAGCAGGATTGGGTGTTAGGGTAATCAGCCTTACCGAGCCAGATTTCAGCCACTGTGTGTTTGAACACTCACAATACTGCTGATTCTCCGTAAGGCTGGCATGGTGGTCAACAAGAAATCCACACTGAGACACTTGCTGCTATTCGTGCTTGCTCTTGCTGCGCATCTGAACTTTCGCTCAAATAACGGAACCCATTGGGTTTACTCTGGTTCATCTCATGTTGCGTTACCGACCATCCTACATACGAATAGCATGGGTAGCGGTGCCCCATCCCCTGACTACGCACGTGCCTAAGTTGCAGAGCAAACGCTGCGCCGGTTGTCTGAGTTTCTGTTGTAGACTGGGTACGCTCTATCAAGTTGTTCCGTAGTAATAATAAACACTGTGTTGTTACCGCCGTTGGTGGAGAACAGTAAGGATATTTCTTCTCATTTTAACTGTTCTATATATCCATGAAGTAGTTCAGCTTTGCATGGTCAATTTGAAGTACACCTTGTGTTGATGGATTGCGACGCACAATCTCAAAGTGCACCGCGATTCCAAAAGAAGTGAATCTTGGCTATTCGCTCATTAGGACCGTATCTGACGAGATGTGACAACATCGAAATGCGTCATGCAATGCAGTGTATTTGTGCGGGCAATGCCCATTTTCCTTTTACTTCAGCTTTGGTTTCGTCTGTCGAATAAATTTCTATCTCAGCATATCATATTTGATGTGCACCGTTGCCTGGATACCCAACACGACGTGTTTACTCGACAACGGAGTGACAAGGGACCACACATTTGGGTTAACATGTGCATTGATTGTTTGCACAGCGACAGCTTCCAGTAAAGTGCTTATCAAAGTCACACGATATCCGTTGGTTCTGTTAGTAGGTAACGCCCTCTCGATATTACGCGCATTCACCAACTAGGTATAACTAACTGCTCCTTAGATATGTGACATCGCGGAAGCGTGAATTACGTTATTGCCAACTATCTTAGTTTGTCTGTTAGTGGTTTGCTGTCTGTTAGTCTGTGACACGTTTCATGTGTGATGTTAAGCGAGCGTTTTTTCATTGCCAAACATCGCGCATAGTGATCCCCAGCGGGTATCTAGGCCTTAGGACATTTACCGTGAATTACCGAATGCAATCTTTGAGACGACTCGCACAACACAAGCACAGCAGAAGGAAAAGCGGTAGCTAACTCACGGGTGATTTTAACAGACAGAAAGCACTTGCGTTCCCAATTCACGCGTTCGATGGAGGAGCTTGCATGCGAACGGATGCTGTGCCACGTACACAGCCAGTGGACACCTGGCTCGTTCGAATTTGGAAGCCAGTCATTTTGGTTCACAAGTGTCACTTACCGGAGGGGGCTGTAGAACAAGTAATTCGGCTGTTGACCGCAGCCTGCCATGCTTGTCCTGGATTCAAAGAGGGCAATGGCTTAGCTGCATTGTCAGGATACTATTTTGGTGGATTTATGAGCCCATTGCAATTCTTTAATGCAAACTTCAGCATAAATCAAGTTTATTTCGGATTCTCGATCTTTAGAGCATATTTCGTGTGCTATCTTTCGATCAATTTCGGAGTTTAGTCTATCAAATTCTGCCTTTCCATTTTACGTCACTCTAACTTCAATTTCCCAACATGCCAGAGAAATCACCTCGTGGTTCCTGTTCAAATTTGTTGGAAACACGGAAAGTGCCCTTACTTGGTTTGATTGCTGCTTTGGTTTTCGTAGTTCGTGTGTTGGATTACCTTCGATTATTGTTATCTCTTGCGTTCTATTGAACATGATTTCATCCAAATTTCGCGCACAGTTGTTGCAGTCGAAGGCAGCCAGAGAAACTTATAACGGCGCATGCAGCTCGCGGTCAGAAATATATAACTGTGAACAACAATTCTAGAGATATTGTCATGCAAACTAGCCTAGATTCCATCTGAGGTTCAACGCAGTCTTCTTTCCCTTCTCCTTCTTCTAACAATTCATTTCCTTTCTATCCAAATTTTTTCGAAATCACAACTCCAATTGAGGCTACATATCCACTGCCTTTGCGCTCTGCTAACTCAATAGACCCAAATGATTGTCCAGTGGTTGAGGAGGCATGGAAAACGCAAAGACGGAAGAAGCGGTGAAACGAAGAGAAGTTTCCTGCTACTGACCAACAACAGGCCAGGTCAAGCAAGGCTCATTCCCAATCTCCTACCGCAGTAACTGCTTCGAATGATAAGAGAGGGTGAAATCGGATGCTTTCTCACACTCCTGAATCCACCGAGCCAAATCTGCAAGCACATTATGATTACCGTATTGAGTGTTTTCAGTTTGGTTGATGGGCTCTGCGGTGTGGGTGAGGACTGAGTGAAAGAGATGCACGACATCCGCATCGGCAAAAGCGCTGCTGAGAAGGAGCGACCTATGCGGATCGCTTATGCTGACACTGCCAGTTCTAAGTTACTACTGTCTCGGCTGGGTAGCTAAGTGGCAAGAGAATGAATGCTCGCCCGTATATCGATCCAGCAGATCGAGCGAACCCCATGTGTGCTATCGTCGAGCTAAAGCGGCGAACTGGTGAAGGAGAAACAAATTTACGTATTGTAACTTTTCGAGTAATTACACGATCGAGAATTCGGATAAATCGGTCACTCACACTTCAGGTTCACCCGGTAGTTCTTACCAAAGCATGCGTGTAGCCTTTGCCAACGTCAGCAGTCTTAGGAACAAGCACGAGGAGCGGTGCCGTTACTTTGCTTTCGAGCGACCAGATGTAATGGGACTCGCTGTGCCGTGGTTGAACGATGAGGTATTCACCCAGGAAGTTGAGCTTGGTAGCTACTCGTGCTTCCTCTGTGATAGGCTATCGAATGCTCAAGGTGATGTCTTGCTCTACATACGGTCTTCTCTGTGTGGGAGAATTGTGAGCGTCCACCGAAGCGAAGATGGTCCGTGTGAGCAGTTGCGTTGCTCGATCGACCTCAGGTGCGGAGAACCGTTCGTGGATGCGTTTTTTCCCAGTCCGCTGAGCCGTTGTTTGGATAGGCTACCCCATATCCAGGATTACATAACTCACCCCCATTTTCTGCTCATAGGCGATTCCAATTGTCCTCGAATACGCAGGCCCGTGTCCTAGTTATCACTGGATAGTACGAGGCCGAAACAAAGTTTGCTGAAATGGTAGCTGAAACTGGAGCATCACAACACATCTGCTAATCAACACATATAATCCTGCGCTCAACTCCATCGTGCATAGACTTGATGTTAACAACTGTGTATTATATCTGGGTCTTAGAGCCTCTGGAAGCAAGCAGCCTCCCATGGAGCGGTCGCTGCAGTAATGCCAGACACTGCAGCCAGCTTACAACTACTGGAAGACGGATTTCGACTGTATGACTCGAACAACAAACGAAGTGGTTTGGTCTCTGTTACAATCTGCATCTATTTAAGCTTGATGATTCGTTCTAAAGGATGAAGTAACTTTATTGTAGCTGGTTTGTGCCTCACAAGTCATGGAATGTCGAATCGGTCAAGCCACATTGGTTCAATATGGTAAACAGGCTTGGCGACGGCGCAGATTGTGCGACAAATTCCTTATCTCTGGCTCTGTCGACGACTACGAGGTGTATAAAAGGCAGTGCAACAGTTGCAGCAGTGTGAAAACGAGCGAGCGCAGGCATTTCGATGAGCAGCTTGCAACTGCCGCAAAGACTGCCCCGAAAAGGCTATTCGCTTAAGTGTATTGGTGCCTGAAGCCATCAGGTGATAGAGTGCGCGGACGGAAAGTCCCTAAACTCCAGCACTGAGCGGTCGTCCGCATTAGCGCCGCACTTTACTTCCGTATTTGCAAATGATCAGGTGTCTGTTTCGAGTTCAACATGTACCGCACTTGCTTAACTCGACAGTCCGGTTTGCGGTTTTGAAGAGGTGCGTGAGCTACCCGCCACCCTTGACAGCACCAAACCTGCTAGGCCTGGCAGACTCAACCCCCTGATTCTCAAGTCCCTATCGGCCATCCTCTCGCTTGCTGTGACTGTTCTGTTCAACAGTTTGCTTTTCGAAGGTTCTTTGCTGATTGATTTTTTTTCGGACACATCGTCCACCAGATGGAAGCCGCCTTTGATTTGAAGAAACACGTCTACGGTGGGTCGTCAGTACACATGGGGGTGTTTCAACAAATGAGGCAAGGTAAAGTGTGGTCAATACAGCCCCGATTTCGACGGAACAGTGCTTGATCCTCAAGAATCTGGCTTTCACGGGTGTCACTTAGTCTGTATAGAATAACATAAGCAAGTAAGTTAAAGGCAACTGTGAACAATATAACTCTTCCTTGATGGCGACAATCCTTTGATTCTCAGCCAAAACACATATCTAAGGGGTCATCTGTTTACATTAATAAATATAAATATGTATAGGTTGGCCACGCAGTACAGCTGGCTGGAATGTCGATGAAACTGCATCCGCCTGTCACAGCTCTAGTACTCCATTCCAGCTGCAGTAACGCCCTTGGGATGGATGAGGTCACGAACCGTATAACAAGAGCTCGAGATGGAGACTTTCGGAGCTGCTTTTTCCTAAAACTGCACTCCACAACCGACCGGTTTCGTCCTGATTTGGACTCGTCAGGCGCTGCTGAGGAGCTCTGCCTAGTGACCGACACGAAGGCCGTCAACCATTGTGTTGGGCTCCCCTCTCATCTTAAGCTATCTCTACCTGACGAGTCCTAATCAGAAGGAAACCGGTCGGTCGTGGAGTGCAGTGTTGGGAAAAAGCAGCTCCGAAGCATCCCCCCTACGGATGCGGTCCCAGTGATAGAAATGACATAGGCTTGCTTCAAAGCAAACTGTAGCCTCAATCGAGATTGCGTGTCGCCATTCAAATACACGGCGCCTATTCCAGTAGCAAATAATAAAGAGTTCGAGGGGCTTTTGCCAATCTCCGCCATCTGTGGAGTCGACGCGACATCTCTCTCGTCCTGAATGGTAACGTTTACAATGCAGCCGTGCGTTCAACCGTTATGTACTGCTGCGAAATCTGCCGCATTAAGTCGATGAACGGAAAGGGAATCGAAACGTTTGACTATCGCTGCCTTCGCAGCTTAGCTCATATCTGGTGGGAACACCGAGTGGGCTATGAATGTATTCGGAGTCGCATATTTGGTGCAGGAAGAGCAAGTGGACCGCTCAGCACCATTGTATCAGGTTCCGCGTTCCGATGGCTGGGCCACGTGTTGCTCATGCCAGCACATAGACTCCCGCGACGTGCGTTGTTTGCGCGACCGGGGTGTTGATGTAAGAAGAGCAGGGGAGGCCAAGCGATGATTTGGTCGAGAGAAATGAAAACCCTCAGTTCGAAGTTGGTGTCTGTCGGTCGATCTCGACTGCCGGGCTGGGGCCCCAAGATCGGTGAACACATTTGTTTGGATACACTAGTTTAGATGTGCACAAGCCGACCTCGATGACGTTTGTGTTGTGCGCTTTTTGTCTCTCTCCCTCCCTTTAGCTTCCACTCCAAACCGCGATCCCTAACCAAATGCCTAATGTGATATTTAGCATTAGATCACTTTTTCGTTTTGTATTTTATAACATTATATATGTTCTTCGTATTGCGACACATTGACTGGGGTGTATTTTCTACTCTCAGCTGTCGTCTCTTGCTGCTAATGATGATTACCTAACCATTTGCACTCGGACTACTGGAACCAGAGTTACGCTAGCAGCGGACGCTTGTACAAGTTCTTACCATGACATGACCGGAACAGAGGATTCCTTTCGTATCTAACATTGTCTGCGGCTAACTGAAGGCTTTGTCGTCCAGCCGACCAATTCATCCTTGCTTTTGTTTAAACTCCTGTGAAGTCTATCCCTTATTGGATTCGCTGACCTATCTATTGGTTTCACTCGCAATTCTTTAAATTGTGATCCGCCAATCAATCCCCCAACTTAAGGTGGCTTTTGGTACTATCTCAACCTTTCTTACAAAGGTGGGTCCCTGAGGAGAACTATTGAAAGAAAGATCTCTTCACAGATGTTCTTTGAATAGCAGAACATTTGAAGATATCACCTTCGCGAAGTCATTTAGGAAGACTATGAGCATTCGGTGCCGTAGTCCGGAGCCTTGAGATACGTCACATGGGACTTTGCTTGGATCTGATAGGGTGCTGGTAACCCTCACCTACAGATGACGTTGAAGGAGAAAGTTGCCTATCCGGCACAGAACGGAATCGCCGGTTCCATAAGTCTGAACTTTGTGAACTGGAATGACGTGATCCAGACGGTCAAATGCCATCGAGAAATCCGGATAGACGGCATCTATTCCTAATCCAACATCTACGGACTCCGTTCAGTATGCACGAGCCATCTATAAGTTATCAGTACATGATCGCTTTTAGCGAAATCCATGTTGCTCCGGAGCGAGAATTTCGTTACCCTGCAGGCACCCCATAAATGCCTCAGCGACAATGGATTCCATGACTTTGGAGATCACCGGAACTGATGTTATCGGGTGATAGTTCGCTAGTTCTGCACGGCTGCAACTCTTGTCGTTGAAGTGACGTTCCTTTGTCTCCACATTTTCGGAACTTGCATCTCATTAAGACATCGTTGAAAGAATGTTACTAACCATTCAGCTAAACTCACGTTCTCAACTTTCAACTCATTTGACAGAATATCTTCTGCACTATGGGAACTGTACTAGCGTAAAGACAATAGTCACATCAGCACGTTCGCAGCCTTGAAGGAAATGTAGCTAAGTCCCGGTGTTTTTCGTTATCTGTGTGAGAATGGAATGAGATGGCAGCACGTTCTGGAAAGTACAAGTTAATTGATATCTAAGAGCGCTTGCTGTTCCTTGCGCATTTAAGGCTTGCCCGCATGCGGTGATTAGAGAAGGGATAGACCGCTGAATTTTGCAAAGTTAACATGCCTGTAAAGTAGCTTCGGATTGGAGCAGAGCTTCTCTATATCGCGTTGGTGTTTCAATTTGTCCTCACAAACTAGCCTGATGCAATGGTTTCGCTCGGTTATGTAAGCATTTTAGTTTTCGGTGCTTGGATTGGCATTGTATACTTTCATTTGTATCTTTCAATGTCCTTCAATTCCGTACCTTACTCATCAGGAGGTCCGTTCTTGAAGCTAATGATTATTCATGAGTCTGCAGCTAACGTGCTGAACTGATTGACGAATCCCCCAAAGCGACATCAAGGGGTCGTTAAGCTGGAAGCAACCAATCGGTGACCTTGTTGACGCCGAGTAGCATGCTGTGATGTGTTACCATACGAACCTCCTCGATGTCCCCGTTGTGGCGTTCTGCGTAACCGATATGCCGGAAAATGTGTGTTGCATGATCGGTGCGCCTCAAGTGGTCACTCACTTTTACTGTATCGATCATAAGTTCCTCATTGGTAAACACGAAGTCCAAAATAGCCGATTTGTTCACCGTACTGAATCTCGTGGCGTGATTATGAAATGGTTGACCAGCGGCTTTTTTGCCGTTCGGCCCTAGATCTCTCATAAAGTGAGGCCGCCAACTCTAGCTGGTGCAAGTTGAATTCTCCCACAAGGAGAACGTGGGTGTTAAACTGAGCCAGAACGGTTTTTGGAGCAGAAGTTAGACGGCTGTGCATATCTAGAGTGGGCATTGGGGGACTGTATACAAGGGTAACTAAACACGCGTCGCCATGTTTTAGTTGCAGACGGCACCAAATTCAGTCCATAACTTGGGTCCTTGGGTCGTCTACGATGTAGTGATGAAGCTCACTGCGATGGTGCAAAATTATGCCACCCCAACTGAGTCGGTCTTTACGTAGGTCTCACAGAGCGATCAGCGCCTTCATGGTTCAGGTTTCATTTATCAATAACAGGTACATAGACACCAAGGCTTGCAAGACTGAAGGTCAGATAATTGGTTGAAGAGGCTCTATGCATTGGTATACATACGAGAGCGTGCTTCAAATGTCAGAAGCGTATCTGAGGGCGCGATATTAGGTTCAAGCTTTTGCCGACCATTGTGAGATAGATAATTAACCGATTTTTTGGAACTGCTAATACTGAACTTTGAGCCGCTTCATATTGACTGATATAATGCTCAACGGAGGAAGTTCCAGTTTCAGTAATTATTGGGAAACTCGCCACTCGCTCGCTGTGGTCTGTTTCGGAAGTAAGACTTACTAGGTCGCTGTCAGACCCTGATGGCTGCTCTCTCGGTCATTTGCGGTCTGGTGTCGAATTTCTTAATGTTTAGCTCTGAGGGAAGCTTCTTACACCATTTGCGTCACGTCTCAAGTGCGTTCTCCACCATGTGCTTGGACTGGAACACAACTTTCATCCCCTTGGGACCACACCCTTTGTACTTTAACGATGAGGATGGCTTTTTGATAAAGTTGGTCATCACGCTAACATGTGAAAGAACCTGAAGAATGTAGCGCTATTCCTGCCACTTATGGTCTTGTGTTTGTGTTTTAACCTAACCACTTCAAATTAGATACTGAACTTCGACGACCACTTGTCCACTAACCATCAAAATGCTGTTCGGTTTGCGGAAGTTTCCGCCTTTCTTTCCATTCCCCTGCGTCATATGCCAGAAACTGGGAGGGTGAATCCACCCTGTGCAAATTTCCAGTAGCCCACTCAAGGCAGATAGACATTTTGTTCATTATCAAAATTATCCTGCTTAGTGTGCTGTACAACATTTTGAACCGTTCATCATGTTTATAAATATTTGGTATGTTGGTCTGTAAAACAAACTCCCCGAATTCTCACTGAGCAAGCAGTGCGTCTTATGATATCGCTGCCAACACGGCTTTCTTCTTGTGTAAAGGAGGTGGTGGTAACACAAGCCGACTGTACCCGATGATGCTTCGGTACTACACACATATTTTTCAATCAACTGATTGCATCACATACGGATACTACTAGCGATTTTGGCTTCAATACTGTTCTGAGTAATCTATGCGCAGGACAAGCTTTGAATTATTTCTTCCAGCCTCACTTTTAGGAAGTTCAGAGTAATCTTAATTCACTTTTTGTTTCACTAACCACACTCTTCATGGTGATTCCAGAAAACAATTTTCGTGCACTGACCCACATGTTTCGTTTGATACCATGTTTATTCGATTCTCCTGAATTGCGCTAATCATACAACTTCTCGTGGAATCCTTAGATCTTGGATGACACAAGCAGAGAGTGGTGGAAGGTGGAGAACTATGGAGGAGAAATTGGTCTGGTCCCGAAATGGAAACTGCGGCCTTTTCGTCTTACTGCTAGCAGCCATATCTCCCACGTCTCGCCTCATTCCTCACCAGCAATTCAACCTGGCACTTCGGTTTCTGGTGAACACAACTCTGCTTTCCAAACACAGCGGTGGGATGTGGACCCAATATCAACCAACAAACCAGTGACTAGTTCTTCTTTCGTATCGCCTTTTGCCGCTGGATCACAATATGATGACATTTCATTGTCCAATTTGACTCCGCTGGTAGTGTACATTCCGCGGGAGGTGGACAGGCTGGTATCCGAGCAGAAACAATCAAATCCACTGCTTCTGATGCCATACGGACAGAAGCAAGAAAGCAAGTCCCGCTTCAAGCCAGACTCCCATTCCCCCACAACAATGACTCCACCGACGGCGTTCGAAAAAAGCTCCAAATTGCCCTCTTTCTGTCATTCTTCTGGACAGCCGTGGTCAAAATACGGCCATCCACATTCACCGGTGGCTTGTAAGCCAACTATTCTTTTGGAAACGAAACAACGTTCCAGGTTCTAAACGGAATACGACAAACGAGCTTTGTCATGCGCAACGAGAGAAGAAGCGCATCGGGCTCGGTGGGTATCAAGAATGTACCGATTACCTTTAACAGTTAGACATACTTACTTCTTTCATATCTTCTTCAAAACGCATATATCCTTACAATTTTATCCAACACGCGCTTTTGAAAGCAAAACGTTTGTTGCTTCAGGTTACAATGACTTTCGCGCGAAAAGGAAATATGTCATTGACTACCTAAAACCAGATCACGATGTTTGAGGGAATTTGCATCTGGGGTGAAATTGTAGTTTACTAAACATCAGTAGACAGCATAAAAGAGCCGTTTAGTCAGCGTTTTTCCCTAGCACAGCCACGATCAGCACCCAGCAGGGGAAACAATGATTGCTTACTGTAGTTCTGACAATGGCCGAAATTCGAGTTCCTTTGGATCCTTCGATTAAGTGCAAATGGGTGGTTTTCCTTCATGAAATTTATACTTGTCAGGTATCGTTGTGGTGTTAGAAGAACCGAGGTCCCGGACATGATTTTTTCGAAGGTGGTAATTTACCGAAAGTAGGACAAGTACACTAAAGATCAGCATCTTTGGCCTTTCGGTTGATGAAGCCGAGAATTCCGCGTTTCTCCAGGAAGACGGAAGTATCCTAAAACAAGGAATTGAACATAGAATGGTGTGACGCGGTCCATTTAAACTAAGTTCACCAAAACCAATTAGCCCCTAGATTGAAGGCAATCGGTTCTACTTTTCCCCTTATGAATTTCTGGGACCTACAGGAAGCTGCAACCAAAGTAATTCATTGTGCCGGCCAAGAATGTTACTTGGAATTATGTTGCTACTTTAAACCATGTACTGACATGTCGGTGGTTTTATTATTTATCGCACCAGCGTGGCACCATTCTCTCAGCAAAGGCCTTGCTCAACATCACGCTCATCTCCGTAGTTCTTTGTATGGCATACGATAATCAACATCCTGACCAGTAAACTAGCGCTAACCATCCATGCCCGACAACAGGCTTGATGGTGTTTGCGCAGTAGTTACAGTGGACGGCCATTATGTGTATTGGCTTCCGTAATGCACCTTGGGCGTTGAGAACCACGATCCCGCGCTTCGCCATGACTGATCGGGTACCCTTTCACGCACCTCAGGGCACCAGTCACAAAGCAGTCCATAGCTCCCAAGCTCAGGAGTTGGGTAATTTAGCCGCAATGTAGGTGAAGAGTTACTTTAGGTCCCACGTCGATATGTGTCTTCTAGGCTCTAGGCGACTACTCAGCGCTCCTCAGGCTGTGGATACAATAATTATGTGCAGCGCCTTTGGGACAACTTCAGGGATCCCTAGAGTTGCCATAACATCCCACTATTATCTGCTTATCACTCTCTGTTGTGTAAAATTGTTGGGAGCATTTAAATTTGTGTTCATCTCTCAGGGTAAGCTTATGCACAGCTTCGACTCTCAGTTTAGTGTTTGCCACATCTTTCCTCTCCGCGTCTTCCCATCCAGAAAGACCCATGGAACTGATTCTGAGTAAGAGCCTGCGAATTCATGTATTATTACCAGCTCGTAGGCTAACTATAGCGCGTTATCCTGCAGTGCAGCATCCCTAGAGCAAAATAGGCGCGGAATAATAGGTGCCGTCATGACAGTGAGTAGGACGTGAGTATTCACTTTCAGCTGGCTCAACAACAACGTATACCACTTTAGCAATGACGATGTTGTCAAGCAGTAGCCAAGCAAACAGTCCTATGGTAACATCCTCGGTTTTTCGTGATAATTTGCAGCTACGAAATTTGTCACCCAGTGATATAACCAGTGAATGTGCTTTGTGGCATGTTTCCGCTTGTAAGACAAACATCGGATAACTACGAAAAGCGAATTAGCGTTTTGGGCATCAGCAGTACGCCTGTAGGTTCTACTGATGCCTCGTTGCTGCACAACCAGCACCAGTCGCGCATGGGCTAAGGATCTTGCGAGGGTCGGTCGTTCTCCTAAGCAGGCTCGAACGCGCGACCTCAGGTTACAAGTCTGATTTGTGATCTTATAGATCACATGCCGGGTGATTAACGTTTTATATTTGTTGTGTTTAATAAATGAAAGTGCAAAACCCTAACTACAGCTTATTGGGTTCTGCTAGGTGCTAGGCATTTTCAAGATTACCATCAGAAGGTGGAATCATCATTCCGTCGGTGGTCTGTTCGACACCATCTACAGATACCCTCACAATTAAACTAATAGTGCAGTTTGATACTGAGGAACCGCGACTGCGTAACAACAGTTTCACATAATTTAGTAATCCATAACAGTGAAGGATTTTAAAGTTCATAATTAGGCAGTTACTTGGAAGTCTGAATTATTCTGTTTCCACCATTAGTTGGGCTTTCTGTCACGTCCTGTAGGGTTTCGTTTTTTAATGCGGTTGAGCACGAGTTCCCCCCGCAGTATAGTTGGGACTGGGCATTATTACCAAATTTAAACATTTATTTGATCAGGAAGTCATCATACATTACTTATGGATTTACTGTTAATGCTCCGGATTGTGCCATATTGTTTGTGGTCATTTCACTGTCTTGCAGTCTAAAGACTTCTTTGACGGTAGAAAACTTGCGGTCTCAGTAGAATATTCGTCCGTTTCAGTGTTTTAGGTTCTTCCGTATCCGACCTGCAATTGAAAGCAAAGAGAATGTAAGTGGCCGGACGTCAAACCCCAACCACCTAGTAAGAACGAATATCGGCAAACAGCGTATTAAATGCCTGCTGGCAAGAAGACACCAGGAAGTGGCCGAGTAGCTGAGAGCAACCAAGCACAGCATGAAGCGTCAGCAGTTAAGGTGACGATAACAGGAAAGGCGGGGGCGCACAACGTTACATTCGGATCGTTTGGGGATAGTTGGGGTGCAGCCATTCTTGGACACACTTTTGCCTTTCGAATGAGATTCTTAAGGCGCCCACTCACAAGCAACGTAGACAGTAGACCTTGTTCGAACACGAACATTGAAAGATGCGACAAAAGCGGTTGTGCGGCAAAAAGATGGTCGTACAAATGCTCTGATATAGGAAAATTACAATCAGATCTCGGAGTATATAGGGTATCAGCGTCATATTGTAGGGCGAGATACTCAACGATGGCGTGGATGACGGGAAAATCACGAGAACAGGAGACAACGGCAAAGGACACAGATACCATGAATAACATCAGACGTGGCAACGCAGGCCCAACGGGAGGAGTGTACGTGCTGCAAGCGGTGGCGGTCCTGGACCAAACACAACAGAATAGCTATTGCTCGATAAATCGGCCCGAATAGCCTTCGTAGATGTCCCCAAGACTTAACCCAAATACAGTTGTGCTACCGCGATCAGGCAATTCAAGGGCCTTAGAACAAATCCAGACTGGTCAGAGTGCCACTTATGGAAGTGGAGATACGGGTCACTCAGACAGGAAGGATTCACCTAGTTGGGACGAGCTGACGCACGGATGTGACGGGCTGTCAGTTATCATGTGCGGTGCATTGTGTGACGGAAACATAATCCATAGATATGCGCTTGCGTAAGTGTTTGGCTGTTAGTTGCCGCGTACAATAACGCTCAAGTTTTCTTGCCGCGTCGTTCTTTCTATAACGTATGTGCTATTTTTTGTATTTTTCCGCTCATCCACTCTGAGGGTAGCCTCTTGAAAGACAAATTATTTAATGCTGAATTCCTGCTGTACTATTTGGTAGCCCGAACATGTTGTTCTTGTGTTACCAGGTTCGCGATCTGTTGTATGCACGGTATGCTTCCGTTGTGGCAATCGAGCGTACACGGTACTTATGATGTCAAGCGTCCACTTTTTCCAGTTCTACTCCTGTGACAACTTTCCGGAGAATGGATTGAATGACTGGGGATGAAAGCGTCGGGTGAAGTGTTTTCACACAATGCGTAGTGTTCAGGCCAAAAACTTATCGTTTACTGAATCGGAAGCATGCGGCAAACGCTGCTTTCGTTTCCAGAACCACGGCCCATCCAATTACAACACATATTTCACTAGTATGTTGCCGCACTTGTTTGTACTCAACGGATCATTTACATTAATCTTCGGAATGATACTACTGTAGATTGTGGACGAGTGTTGCTGCGTTTAACAGAGAACCGCTCCATGAGTTACGAAGCGATGATTCAGTAAGGGGAATACAGTGAAAATTTAGCGTGCTAGGATGGTTACAGCGAGTATCGTAAGATCAAGAAATAAACGGTGTAAGCAACCATATAGTGACCATGATGTCCAGCGAAGGAAAGGTTTTGATCCACCCACCCCAACATTATTCGAAGGTTAATGTGTTCATCGTTCTTTTGCGTTTTATTTCACTCCAAATGAACACTAACAATACCAAGTACTGTTAATGACTTAATACCTCTTCGAGTCACTTGTTATATACGTACAATACGGCCGTAGATATAAACTGATTTGGAAGGGCGTTCCAAGTTCAAAACTCTGTTGTACTTTTAACCTGCTATGCTGCAAGAATAACGTCGGTTGGTGATTCTTTTACTAACTGTTGTGATAAAAGTTTCAAAACTGTTCTACACCTGGTTTGTGTTCCTAACGATACAGTGTATCTTTAACTGAGCACCGTGTAAGCAATGCTACCTTCCGCAAATGAAAGACTTTAATCTGGGTCACATCATCTGCAATTTCTTGCAATCAGTCGCATAATAGTGCAGAAGTAGTGTTGCTAGGAGCCGTAGTAAAGCCATAACATCATTTTGCACGTTTCCAGCTACTCAAATAATCTTTTAACAAAGTTCACGCGCTTCACATTGGCGGGTACTGGAATTACACCACTGGTGACAGTACTCATGTGTTGTACGACTATTGCTCTTAATAACTGGGGTGCATATATATTGATTTCACATGAAAGGGATCTGCTCTTTGCACTATCCTCTGTGAACATGCAATCGCACTGGCTGTGTTGCCAATGAAATGAATAATTCCGGCGCCTCAGTGCAAATGTTATGGACTCTTGAAGAAGTTTTGGTGCAAAAAATCACCATGTCATTAATGGACCCACTAAATCAACGATACTACGGGTACATCATGATGTCAGAGATGTCGATGCAAATAGTTGACAAGGGCTGGTAGTATCTCAGAATACTGCGGCGTCGTACGACCGTAGAGCGTTGTGCGCTTCGTTGTGCCTTGTGTCCATCTGTTGTCTCAGATGGAAGAGAATGTGCCGAAATTTCTTTCATGCGGACTGCTGACCAACTCGCACTGGTAACTCCATCCATCCAACTCAGGCCCAGGTTCCTGCTAGCGGTTACCAATGTCAGGATGTGGGTGCCTCTAGAGAGGCGAGACGTCAGTCAAATGCTAACTGACCAATAAGTTCTCTCTTTAACACCAGCAGCTTTGGGCTCAAACTTTTCATGAATTATATTAGATGTGTGAAACCCTTATATTGCACGTTCGCTTAAACTTCGTTAGTACCGTTAAAATGGAATATCCAGATTATGAAACGCACTTCAACATGGCGCACATCTTGGCCTGACCGCCGCTTTCCTTTGATCTAGTAACCCAGGTTTTCTTGACGTTGGTTGTAATCTGCATTTGGCTTTATTCAATCTTATGACATTTTCGCTAAATTTGGCGTAACACTAACAATTTACCGTAGGCTTTCAGCCATTGGCGTGCTGTTTATCATCGACCGGCGTCATGCTTATGGAATATGAACAATGATCAATAATTTATCACCGGTAAAAAAGCAAGTGCTTGACAAATCCTCTGGGATGGATAGACGAAAAACTAGAAAAAAGAAAAGGGAATTGTCATTTTAAACCTCGACCTCTTTAAATGCACTGCTGCATAACAATGGTTTGGAATGGGAATCCATTAAGCACACACAAAGTAATATGGAGGGCAGTTATTATTCACGGTATCCGTGAGAAAAAGTAAACTATGGTAATGACAACGCTTACTCGTGTGCCGCTGCCTTGGGCCGATGTGATACGTAAATCCAGTTTACACAGTAGCAGCGTTTAACAAATGAAGTTAAGGAATGACAATGGTAGTGTTAGGTTGACGTCAAGGCATGGAGCGTTATATAGCGCAATGTAATGCATCATTGATGTGATTGGATTGTGCAAGTAGAAGAACCATACGGCTTTACTCTACGAAGCAAGCGGCTAGCTTACTGCAAAGGAACAGTGCAGTTGACTGGATGCTTACGGATATTTCGCTTATGTGCTGATTGGTTCGTATTTGACTACGCTGCAGGGGGTTTGTTTAACTGATTCAAAGAAAGTATCTCCCGAATGCAGAGGCGTCGTTAGTTATGGAGGTGACTTAGTTCTTTACATAACCTATATTTGAGGATCTAAACTTATGGGCATAGCCCACGTTAACAGAGACCTTATCGGCCCTCGATAAATATTGGGGCGTTCGAGTGAACATTTATAGCCCTCGGTACAACTTTTCGCAGCTGAAGCAAGCATCTGGTGAACCAGTGGATGCATTCATTTCATGCCCCGTTTGCTCTTTTCCAAAGTGTGACTATGATAGTATTCCCAAGAAGTGGAAGGAACTATGCTAATACAAAAATTGATTTCTGGCCTCGCGGATGCTCGGATCAGAGTCTGTTAATGGAGGACGCATAAAAATAACTTGAGACAGGGCCTGCGACGTGGCTTGTGCAAAGGTTGCAATCACGGAACAAAACCAAATATTCCTCTCTAACGCAGTAGCTACTGAAACTGACCGGTTGGATTCTCTACACGCTCTCTGAGGCGGTTCTCGGTTGGAAATAAGCGTAATTTTTCTGGAAATATTGAACACCGTGAAGTTGATAAATCATATCCTGCAAAAAGTGCACTCTGTCGGAATTGCGGTTAGTACAGTCATTTTGCTCGATTTTGTCGTTCCCGTGCCACTTCTTCTCTTCATTCTGCAAATGACTCTACGGCTTCTCCAATCGCCACCGAACCTTCCATATATGGCGTTAGTGAATGCGAACACCCATTTTTGTTTCCCACTCAAGTACCCAAACTGCCTAGACCAGATATTCGTTGTCTGCTTTTTGTAATTAGCGATAAAACCATTAGTCTAAACATGGAACTAGGTTCCGCAGTGTGGCCATATTGTTTTACAAACAACATTTTGGCCAGTTAACTATGCATCCGTCTGCTTACACTTTTAGCAGCTATTCAAATGATATGGTCACATACTTGGTTTCATTACCGTTTTAGTCTTTCTTAGAAACAGCAAGAAGGGCGGGGCCTTTAAATCGTCCGTGCCGTTGTCACTGAACATCGCTTTTACAATATAGCTATGGATACATTAGTTTTCTCAGAATACTTCAACAATGAATTTAGTCAAGCTATTTCCAAGGTCACTGCTGCTGTCTTTCGCTAATCTTTGAGAAAAATTCATTACACTGCGCATGTGAAGATGGACTGTACCGATTGAAAATCTAGCTTGCAACGCTAGCTTCAAATTATTTTGTTCGGAACTGTTTAGGTGTTGCTCTTTTACACCGAGCGTTTATTCAAGTGACACTTCTACACAGTGTCTTTTTATCCATTTCTAAATATTTACTTTTGATAATATAAGTTTAGTTCATCCGTTGTGGATATTTTAAAGTGTTGAAAATCTATCCATCTGGAGACATAAAGCTTTTTTCGAGTTGACTTGACTTGAGTGCATCTGAATCATTCTACTAGCTCGTTGAGAGAGTACAGAATAACCCTGTCTACTTTACTGTACCGATCGTTTTGCTCCAATAACATCCCTCGTATCGCGATCTGAGCGTCGATGACTTATGAATGCAAACAGATTTTTCCATGGAAGTGAGACACAAAGAGATTGTTGTGTGGCATATTCGAGGTATTGTGACCTCGTTGAAAAAGTCTTAAGTTTGTTTCTCTCATATCAGTAATGGACCTGGTAAGATGTGCTTGTTAGGTGAATACGTTCGATCCGTGAAAGTCTAGCAGCCAACTACTTTTGGGTCGAACATCAGTGATTTCTTTGCGTAAGATCTAGCAATTTTTTGAGCAGCTGCTGGACCAGCTCTCGAGGTGCAACTTCTTTTGTGAAGCCACGGGCTTCATTGGCCATCTGCTTAAACGCACCTACTTGACGGACGGTGGGTGGTTTAAGTAAACCAAATGTGGAACTTGTTTGCTTAAGAGATGTTTCGTGTTTGAAAGGTGTCAAGGGATGCTCAACGGATAAATATTGTTGCTACAATTCTTAGCCGCCTGCCTTCGTTTCGCCATCGCCTGTGTCTTGACTACTGTTTAAATGCATCATTTCTTTGCTTCGATTGGCTGACCTAAATCCTTCATAATGGATGCTGTCTCAAGGGGTCTGTTGCCGCTAATGTCTTTGATTCAAACTCGCCTGACTGGTCCATTCTTTTGCCACTTCTCATTTATCCGTATTATTCGTTGTTTCCTATAATATTGGTTGGCTCCAACATGCTTTATTAGCTTTGCTACATCCACTATTCTACCCCATATACGGAAGCAGTGTTCTCACGCATACAACTCGGTTCTGGCTCATCTTCGTGCTTTTACGGAGGTCGTGGGAGCGTGAACAAGTCAGTGGCGACACAACAAAACATATATCGTTAGAAGTCTTGGATGGGAACACAGACGTCACTCACACGAAGAGTGTACAGCCCCTTCCAATATCTCCTTATTGTTTATACATGAACCGAAACACATTTAAGCTACCCCCTTTGTGACTTACATAACATGGAGATTGGTTTCCCTGAAACGGAGGTTCGAGGAGGCGGCCTCATGTATGTAACGTAACAGTCTGGCCGTGTGTTATTAGCTCGTGCTCTTTCTGTTTTCCAGTCTTGAGGAAGCTACGGATGGAAATAGTCCTGTTTCTAGTTATTTTTGTCGTCGTCTTACAAGCCGCATTTCCTTCACTTACGATAGATACTGAAAATATCTGGATGGACACGGGCCGAATTAAATTATGGAAACGTGTTTTCGATGGGAGAACCTGGTCCATTGCATCCACCGAATTGAGTGCAATTTGGGGCTATATGTGCTTTTCGAAGTGCTTATTGCTCTAGTGGAATATAAAATGCATCAGATGGAACAATGGTATATAACGGGTGAACGAGGGAACGCTTAACAATTCTCATTGGATGGTGGATAAAAGTGATGAAATTGGCGAGGAGTGGGCCAAATAAATCGCTTGCACATAGGTAGACCGACTGAGATTTTCACATGATAAAATGTGTAAGTCCACATGGCTGGAATTTGGGAACACACCGTTTGGTTGTGTTGTGTAACTTCCTGGCTAAAGCAAGTTATAAAATGAACTGCGATTGGTACAATGCTTCGTTAAGTCGTTTCTTAGTGTTGCTAAGTTGGGTGCAAATATATCGTGCATGAGAAGAGCTTACTATGGTCTGCACACTCGAAAAGTGAAGGAGTTTTGACAGCATTTCAGAAGACTACACTGTAGTTTCAGCGTTAAATGATACCCTTTCAGTCTAGTGTTATCGCTCTTTTCTAGCAACGGGTGATAAAGGTGATTTGGATTTATCAGGATATGGTAAAACACTGTTCCTTCTCAAGTGCCGATAGCGACTGCTTTACATTGCTACATACTTCAGTCTACGCTGGTTTTGCTGGTAGAAGAGGCCTGTAATGTTTCTGCATGCCTTACGTCCAGGTGTCTCGGGAGCAGCAAGTTTTTATTTCTGCCACGGGCGCACGTCTGGATGGTCTACTCCACGTGCGGTAGCACATAGGCGTTAAGCACTTGAGGGAGGGTTTGAGTTATCAAACCGACCGAATGCTCTGTAAAGAAGGCCAACGTGTTGATTACCGGTTCTCAATGCTTTCTCGAATTGTTTCCAACAGCCGAGACCACCTTAGACCACGATTCCAGTGTCATGCTCACGAGAAGCCTTCTGCAAGATATGTTCTCATCGATTGATGACTCAGATGTATCACGTTGCACTTTGCAATGTCGAAATGGAGTAGGTTCTTCGTTCACCACTCGTGAACACACGCCAGATCGCTTTGGAGAAAAGCTTGATTAATTATTCGTCCGTCATATCTTAACATCGTCGGCGAAAAGCAGGAAATTAGAGGCGATGACTCATGTTAAGTAGCTGATAAACACCGCGCTTTGTGGAACACCGCATTCCATTTTCTTCGGGTTGGAGTGTGATCCCCATACACACACATGAAGCTTCCGTCCGTGAAGAAAATTTCCGTTCAATGCAAGGACAGGATACCTGATTTCACAGCTCCGTAGCGAGTGAAGTAGGATGCACTGATTCAGGCCGTCGAGAGCTTTGGAAGATACCATAGTGATGATGTCGATTCCGGCCACACCATCGGCTCGCTGCGGTCCAACTACCGTCTGCCATCGGCGGATTGGTGGTGCGTGACCGGTGTTGGCGGACTCCATGTTGTTCCGGTGCCCAGTAGTTGCACTTTTCCATCCAATCACCTTAGAACGCACAAGTAGAAGAGTCACTGAAGGATGGATCGGCTCAAATAGGGTACAGAGAGGGCTACAGATAGTGTACTGTTGGTTCAAGCTATTTACTAGCCTTAAGTTAAATCCATTTGACGTCCACTTGGCATCATTTGTATATGTTAGCGAGAAACACCACGTAGTTTCTTTGTATTCTTCGCTATGACATGAGTTGTTATTATGTACTGAAGCTGCGCTTGAGCGCCCAAAGTATACAAACTCTATTTTGGTAGAACCCATTAGTGTTGTCCACGGACTTTAGGTCGCAGCGTGATAGTACATCGAGGTCTCTCGCGAAAGGCGCGGGATGCAATAGTTGACCTGCCACAGTGTAGGCTGGACCATATTCACCCCGACCCAGGCTCACGAATTGCGACTTGACCTGGTTTATCAGACGTTGGACCTCCGGAGATCACATGGAGTGAAGATTAAGATGCCGCAGAAGCAGGCCATAATCGTCGAGTATGCTGATTACGGTATGTTACCGAATATGAGCCTGTCCATGGATAAACCGATAGTATAAATCTGCAACATCAAAGTTGTTCAAAGTCGTAAGTCCGAGTATTAACCGACCCCTAAAAAATCATTAAATGAGAAACGAACTTGTTTCTTTACGCTTTTGACGTCATCACGACTTGCTCTCACTTGAATAAGTTCAAGTGGAACCCACTGTACTATTAGTTACTTGTGCTGATCGTAATGTGTTAGAATCGCGGTTAATGGGGCGTAGAGCCATCAGCACAGACTTTCGCCGCAGCCGACAGTGTATTGACCGGACGTAAAGTCACATGAAACAGGTAAGACAGTCGACAATATAGGGTAAGATGAGAGGGTGTGTCAGACGCCGCCTCGCACAGTTGGGGGCCTCATGCATGTGAACCAAAGTAGAACAGTTCTTGAGAGCGAACTTTACGCTACTGTCATCCGTCGCGAATGTCAAATGTGTCTATCTGCTCAGTAGTGCGGCGAACGGATGACACCTAACGTGTATTCGTTATACCTATGATGCTAGTGAGCAAATTGGCCGGCATGTACTTCAAATTGAATCACTGCCCAAGTTGAGTCTGCGTGTCAAAATCTATCTACACAGCGCATGCTTCAAATGAACCTATGATGAACTGGAGGTTTCTTTTCACAAGGGCATTTCCCTGAGAAGTTGTGCATTTGGAACTTAGCACACGAATGCGATCTTATGCGACGTTTAAGCTCCATAAATGCAGTGTCATGTTGTAGCTCTGGGCCCTAACTGAAATTTGACGCCGTTGCTGACCGGATTGCGTTTGAAGCCCAGCTTCAGTATGAAAGGGAATTAGCTGATACTGCCAGTAAAAATTCAAAGAAATTCTGCGCCTAACTTGAACGACACTGTGGTGCAAAGTCGCCCATACCACCTTTACTTCGAGGGGGAGCCATGGCTATAGCGACTATGAGGAGGCATGCATATTTGGTGAGCAGTACTCAAGCGTCTTTGTCCGCGAAATAAATATGCCACGCAGAGAATTAGCTTCAGGAGTCTCTGAGGTTTCTTGTCTGGATGAAATTACTGTAATTGAGTCTCGTTCTCCGGTTGCTGAGAAAGGTGAACCAGACTAAGGCTTCCTGGCCAGATTCTGTTCATCGAAATTGCTGCACTGATTGGCAATGGAACTCAGTGGATCTCCGACTTGTGTGTTTCAGATGCCACACAACAGCTGTGTCATACCTACCGAATGGAAGGGGTCTGTTGTCGGCCCAATCTTCAAGTGCGGGGACAAATACCTAACGGCATAATACAGCCCTGTCAGCTTGACTAGCGTGATAGTTAAGTTACTTGACAAATTAGCGAGAGATACAGTCGAGAACCAATTGAATAGATTTTACCTTCTCAGTGTAATACAACGCGATTTCCGCAAAGGATTTCCGTGTCAGACGAACTTGCTGGTGGCTGATGAGAGCTGGCTAGAAGCCGTAGACAGTGAACATGCAGTGGACGTCGTGTTCATTGACTTCGCCAAGGCTTTTGACACTGTCCCGCATGCACGACTCTCAGTGAGGTTCAGGTCATATGGAATATCTGGTCGCGCTCTCCAGTTGGTATCAGCTTCACTGGATGGATCGGAACATTGTATTCATTTGGGAAGCAGTCATTTGTTTCGACAAGCTGTCCTTAGCGGCGTTCCGCAAGGCTTTATCCTAGGTTTGCTGCTGTTCGCAGTCTACGTGAATGACTTGCCGGGGGAGCTTGAAGTACTATCGCTCTTATTTGCTGATGACCTAAAGCTCTGGAATATTGTTGGTATCTATGGAAGTGCTGCGGCACTTCAGCGGGTTCTGGATAGACTCTGGGAGTGGTCTGTCTTGTGGTTGTTGCCCATAAACCGGGCGACATATTCAGTGCTGCGGATCGGAGGGTCTGATTCCTCCACAAGTTATGTGCTCGATGGGTATGAACTTCCTCACCTGACTCAGCAGGTTGCTCTGCGTGTCTCACTGTTCCACACTACACTCTGGAGACAACTGGAAGTAGGCGGCTAATAAGTGTTTCCGGATGTTGTGGTTTATTCGTCGTTCTTTCGTGGCCTTAACAGTTAATAAAATTGTAGAGCTCTTCCATTCGTTCGTGCGACTCCACTTAGAATATTGCGTCCAGGCCTGTCCACCATGCCTTGTCAGAGACAAAAGTGCACAAGAGAGGACGTTGCGTGTCTTTTCTAGGTAGGTTGAAAGGCTATAAGGACAAACGTACCCCGAACGTCTACTTAGTTTGGGGATGTATTCAATGCACTATCGAAGGATTAGAGGGGGCCTACTCCTAACCTAGCGTATTTTGACTGGGAAGGTTGGCCCTGATTTTCCTGGCTATTTAGTCCTGCTAGATTATCTGGTCTTCGCGGGCGTTGTATGAAGTGAACAAACCGCGATCCGATGGTGTTAAAGCGGAGACAGGGTTATCGCGTCGAGCGATGGAACTCGCTTCCAGGAAATGTTGTCAAGGAAGCTATGGTTAAAGGGTTTGAGCCTCAACTAGATGCTCTTGGGTAGCAACACGAAACCTTTCCTTTTTCCTGACTAACTTCCATCTTCATACTTCTATCCTATTTTATGTACTTTCCCTCAGCATTGGTATTATCCTCTGCTTTCAACTGATGTCCTTTACTCTTTCTCTTCGCTTGACCTTCCTCTCTCCCTTATTTCACCTAACTGGCATGGCAGGGACTGCTAATGCAAGGAATGTGGACATTAACTTGGTGGACCAGGGTGTGTTTTCGGGTGTTTTCCTTTAAGATCCATCAAGAAGTTGGAGCACCCTTATCAACTCCCGGATCAACGACCCACTCAAGAAGGAACACTTACGGGATTCATGCTATCGTTCCAGTACCACCTGAATTTGAACTTGAAACAAGTTTTCTGCACCATCGACACATTTGCAGGATTTACTGGTTTCTGTCTGAAGCTCATCACTGCTGCATTTAGCCTATTCCCATTGGTTACGAAGTTTGAGGTGAGTATGTCTGAAAGCCCCGTTCGACGTGGGTTGATCATGTAAAAGAACTTCTTAGATCCCTTATGCTCCGCAGTTTCTTTCCGTTGCTAAGTAACTTCTCCGTCACATGTGCTGCAGTTAATAGGAGAATAAAATTATGACTACAGTAAATTGTTTTTGCAGCATCTGATCATAAAGAGGAACTACTGATGAGCGACAACAGGTGGGCACATCGCCCTGTTATGCCACAAAACAAATTACTTGGTTCAAATCGGATCTGTTGTATATTCTTTGTTATCTCCAAGAAAGATGTCGTATACCATATTGATTAGTCAAGTCAAGCTAAGGTTTATGTAGCCAGCTGGGCGCATTCTAGGCAATTTACAGTAACAACTGCGTGTTAAGTGAAATGCCATCTTTACAAATGCAAAATTGTATGAACGGATACAGAAAAGGGGAAAGGGCATATTGACGTACTTGAGCACTGAGTGTATATTGATAAACAGAATCCTCATGTTTTTTCCCAGCCGACAGAGTATAGTCTTTGAGGAGATTTCTTCGTAATTGGTTTGTGGCTAAAATAAGCAGACCGCGAATAGTGTGCGGTATCTTGGATAAAAAGGCTGTCAGATTGTTTCTGTAAAACTTATTATATCCGCAGTAGATAAAGTAAAGAAGATGTTCAATGGAAAGGTAACGGCCGATTTAAAGGCCACGCACAATGCCTACGAAAGTCAATCCACGTGTTCTTCAATAGCGGTTTACACGAGCAGATCATTTTCTGAGCGAACGGTTTCGTTATTTCTGAGTCACACAAGCCCCTAGCTACTCTTATAACCCTGTGGCCTTAGGATCCCATTGATACCACGAATCTATATGACCCATTCATGAAGTTTGGTGCCATCTAACAACCAAGCCGCAGCAGGTCAGAGCCATTGGTTGCGTACCACAAGTGCGTCGTGTGTATTCCTCACTAACATAAGAGATTCGCCTAGAATAGAATGAGCACACTACACACCCATAACAAAGTGACATTGTTCTATCGGGTTCCGGGATTTGAATAAAACATTCTTAAGGGGAAGTGCAGTGTGTGCATTTGCTATTTTGACGAAGCTCAATGAGAGCATGTTGTTACAAATGAGTGAGTCGCGCTGTTTCACCACGTAACCTGGTCACCTCGGTCACTGTAGTCTCCTGTTGTCCAGTGGTCTGAACTACAAATTCGCCTGATGATGGTAGTAAGTTCTAGCCCCATTCTGGGTGGGTGAACTACGCACTGACTTTGAGTCAGGAAAAGGATGCAACAGCCGTCCAATGTTTGCTGGACTAGATAGTTGTCTGACTAAGTCAAGTTGTGGAGCAATGCTTCGTAATTATTTTCCCTTATTACAGTCATTTCAAAGGACATATATGATGGTGCACGGTTCAAAGTACTGTCTCCTCTTACCAGTTCCTTGCGCGAGACTGTGGTAGGCTAGCGCCAATCACTATGTTTTGCAGTTGCAGACGCAACACGTAAAGTGAATTTCTCCATTTGCATGGACAGACAGGCTGGTCATACATATACGTAAAGCAGCTTGCAAGATGATATCAACTGCTGCAATCCATGGCATCTGATTCCACCCTGAGGATGCACACTGATCATACCAGATGATAAAGCTTTATGCGACAGGAATGTATAAAATCATGCGACAGCTTGTTTAGCTACTTTATTCACTTCTTCCTAACTCCGCAGCTTCATCTCAGTTATCGTATGGCCCAAGGGGTCTTGTTGGCCCCCGCCTCCTCCCTGTGCATATTTTCGTAGTTTTCCCTTTATTCCGATGGCTCACAATGGACTTGATGTCCATCGGTTAGCTTTGCTTTCATGCTGCTCTGCTGTCCGTTGGTCATACCCCACTCGAACAAGTAAGACTGATCATTTTACATACCCAATAGTCAGTTCCTTTTGAATCCAACATTCGCATCTATGTCCACTTGGGCGACAGCTCTATGGTCGTTTATTGTAACCCATGACAGCTAACCCAACTTGCCTATTAACGTGCTGATAATTAGGTCTCATTCATTGACGCTGTTCAAAAAGTGCGCGAATTGACTAGTGATCTGTTCATTAATCCCAGTGACTATGCCTAATCTTCTAATGGCTTGTTCACGCAATGGGATCACGGGCCGTATCTAGCGGGAAACTACTAAGTTTTGTAACCTTTTACGTCTTGTTTTCACTTTCCGTCGACAGGAATGATCTTAAAGACGTTATCAAAGTGCTAATCAAATAGGTCTTTGGTTAACTGTCTTAAAGCGGAATTATCCAAGACGGATTAACTTAAAATGCAGTATGGACGTTTTGCGAATGAGACAATGAGTATTTTGGTTACAAAACTGCTACAGCTGAAACACACATCTAACCAACTTAGGTGTATGTGTGAAACTCATAAACACGAATTGCCTTTTTTCGTTTGTCAAATTATATTGACTTTTAAACGTGCATGATGACGAAGCTGCTTGGGAATTCTCAAACAAAAGTCCCCTTGACAACGTTTGGGCAGAGTTCGTTAATGAGCTCAGCGACATCGTCAACAAAGCATCAGAGACCAAACCCCTTCGTCCCGCGAAAATGCCTTCAATTATAAGGAGTAGGACTCGCAAATGCCTGGCGATAAGGGATGCAGCATGGCGTGAATACAAGATTAACCCTGACTCAGAGACTTGGGGAAATTTCCTGACCCATCGCAACCATTGCACCGCACTTGTCCGTGAGGACAAAATAACGTATCAACAGTGTCTAGCCAAAAAGTTCATGGCAAACAACAAACTGCTGTATAATGTTTGTCAATAAACTTCGTAAAGTGAAGCATGGAATACCCCCACTATTCACGACAGGCGGTAGAGTACAAAGCGCCGAAGAAGCAGCTAATGCACTGCGGCTGCAATACGCCCCAATTTTTGAAATCGCAACATCTACCTGTCCCATAATATCAAGCTCATTACCGACACCTTTGTTTACAAATGTTATTTTCAACCCATCAATTGTGCTAAGGAAGTTACTCTCACTGCGCGAACATAGTTCTCCGGGAGCAGACAACATCCGCCCGAAAGCACTGAAGGCTGTGGCTAATAAGCTAGCTGAACCACTGTCACAGTTCTTTCAAAGGTGCTTTGATGAACAACGAGTCCCCACTATTTGGAAGTGTGGCATTATAACCCCTATTTTTAAAGGCGGTAGCCGTTCCGATCCTGCAAACTATCGTCCAGTGACTCTCCTCCCTGTGCCCGCGAAGGTGATGGAAGCAGTCGTCGCTGAGGCTTTGATGCACTATCTGGAAACATGCAACATCTTGGTAGTGGAACAGCATGGCTTCCGTCAACACCGGTCATGCACCACCAACCTACTTATTGCACGAGGTAGTTGGACAGAAGTGGCCGATGATGGGGTCGGAGTCGACGTCATCTATCTGGACTTTTCCAAAGCTTTCGACCGCCTCGATCACCGCATCCTACTTCAACGGCTTCAGAGTTACGGAATCGGAGATCCTGTACTTGGTTGGATTGGCAACTTCCTTTACCAACGAAAGCTCCAAGTACGTGTTAGGGGATCACTTTCTAAACCAATTGAGGTGGAATGTGGTGTCCCGCAAGGCTCAGTGCTGGGACCGCGCTTATTCCTGGTGTTTATCAACGACCTGGC
This sequence comes from Dicrocoelium dendriticum, assembly GCA_944474145.2. Taxonomy (NCBI): domain Eukaryota; kingdom Metazoa; phylum Platyhelminthes; class Trematoda; order Plagiorchiida; family Dicrocoeliidae; genus Dicrocoelium; species Dicrocoelium dendriticum. The sequence continues at coordinate 87,696,590 of OX104065.1, read as the reverse complement.
AAGAGTCATCTCCTCAAACTTCCTGCTTTTCGCCGATGACGTCAAGATAGGGCGCGCGATTAGTAACAAGGCAGATCAGGATCTGCTCCAACATGACCTAGATTGCATTTACGATTGGTCAAAGAGTAGCAAGCTTCAAATGAACATGGCTAAGTGCAAAGTGATGCATCTGCGTCACCAGCTGGTGAGCGCCTACAAGATTGGAGACCACACCTTGGCAAAGGTTTCTCATGAGCGGGACCTGGGTGTATTGGTACAGGAAGATCTCGGGTGTTCCAAACAAGCAGAGAAGGCGACGAGAACCGGAAATCAACACTTCGGCCTTCTTCGCAGAGCCTTCGGTCGGTTTGAACCCTCAATATTTCCCCAAATGCTTAACGCCTACGTGCGCCCGCATGTGGAATATGCTACTCAGGCTTGGCAGCCGTGGCAGAAACAAGATCTCATTGCTCTCGAGACTCCTCAACGACGGGCAACCAAGAACGTCAGGGGCCTCTTTCATCTGCCCTATCAGCTTAGACTGAAATCTTGAAGAATGTACAGCAGTCGATATCGGCTTTTGCGGGGGGATCTCATAATGGTTTACCAGATTCTGAAGAACCCAAACCACATTTGCCGTCCGCTGCTGGAATTGAACCCCAACATTAAACTAAGAGGTCACCCTCTGAAACTGACAATTCATTATAGCCGGCTTGAATGCCGTAGAAATTTCTTTTCTCTCCGCGTGTGTGAGCCTTGGAATGCCCTCCCTAATTATGTCGTCTCTGCTCCCAATCTGGCGATATTTAAAAAACGTGTTGACGATGCGTTGTCTCACTTACATTTCCTTTTATGACTTGTTAGCCAGGGGCTACAAAACGCAATCAAACGGTTTCTTGCCAAACGCTCAACCATTGGATTTATGGATTTTTATGTTTAATACGCGAACATCTCCGCTATTTCACATAAGTCTATGGTGAGTCCACCACAACCCTTTTCACTTTATTATGCAATTTATTTTTGCAATAATTTCCATCCCACGGGACTTGTTAAGCGATGCTTTTTTACCCGTAATAAACCATTGTCCATTGTCCATACTTCTCCTGAATTAGTAAACCATTGTGTGCTGCCTTTGCTTGAAGCACGCAATACCGATGCTATGGGTGCATCAAAAGCAGCATGACACGCCCCTAAGGCAGATATGCGATATCGCTTAATTACTTACATTCTCCGATCTAAAAGTGACGCCAAATGAAGCAGCAAGATAAAGCATGATAATCACAGCAAGCTTGCGATGAGGCGAATTGGTTATGAACACAATATCTTCGTGATGAACTTCGAGTTAGCCTTTCTATCGGCCGTAGGCATTGTTCAACGAAACTGCAGCTCTGAATATGAAGTGTTGAACTGATAAAACATAAATACGCCCTGTTGTATCGGTGCTCACGACTCATCCTCGTGCCAGAGGCATAGCATAAGAGGGCGAGACAGTCCGCCCCAGGCGCGATGTGACAGAGGGCGGCACTTGTAGTATTATCGACTGTTCGATACCAAATATCCAGATTAGCTGAGATTTAAAGGTTTTAATGGTACTCTGCATGATCAATAACATAGTTGAAACATGTGTCGCACCTGTGCAAAAGTTCTCCCATTGTGGCCAGTTCCACCACACTTACCTCCGTGTACAAAACGGTCAACAATTGCATCGAAAACTAATGTGCACTTTGCCCTGAGCCGATTGTGTGGCCTTCATGCGCCTATTCTGCTCTCAGTCATGGCTGAAGTGTTGCCAACGTCCCGGGGCAACAAAAACAGCTGTTACACCACTGGTTTCAGGCTCCATTGAAAAAGTCTGGCATCCAGAGTCGAGAGAAGTCACCGAACCACCAGCAACTCAATGGAATGAGCAAGAGATTTAATCGAAGCATGAAGACATGGATAAACTGCGAAACGTTGCCTGAAGTTCTGCTTGCGTTTCGTAACAGCATGCAATCAGCCATCAGGGTTTCGCCCTTCGAATTACTGTATGGAAGCGAACCAAAAAGCACTCTCGATACATGCGTAACGAGACAGAATGAATGGGAACCTTCTGAAGCTCATCAATAAGGACTGGAACTAACCGCGAGTACAGAAACCATGTCTCAGCAGTTACGAAATCAGCGGAACTACGATGCCAGTAATGCGACTTACAAGTGGAGACCATTCAGCGTAGGCGAACAAGTCAGGACGCGTAATCATGATCGACCGGAAGATGAAGGGCCGGGTGTGAGATAGTGCAGGGAACGATGGAGAGGTCCCAAACATCATACTGGATCAGAAAAGAGTAAACTAAAATGTTGAGAGTGGAACGGCTAACCGCTGGATAAACGACGAACTATTACGGCAGTAGCCTACACAGGACAGTCAGCTTCGAGAGGGGGCGGGTGTAGGGAGACGGTGCGTGATGATTACCCGTAAGATAGGAAGACCACGAGAAAGGGAGCGTGTGGACTTAGGAACAGGCGCAACCAGTGAGACCAGAGAGAGCAACACTGTCCTAATGGATCGAGTCGAGACCCCGTAGCGAGCCTGGACAGAGGAAACATCCGTTGAAAGCGAAATCAATCAGAGGAATATGCCAGTATTTAGGCCTCCAGGATTGCTTTCAAGCATGGTGATGCAGCCCCAACTAAGCAAACAGCGAGCTATCCATGCGAATCCTGGCCGAATAAAATAAGATGTAACGAAGCGGAGATATGGGGTAAACATGTAACAATTAATAGTCGTTGCAGTCTAGGCAAGTACAACGATGTGTCGCGAGCGAACTTCGGACAGTGTGATGCGTCGTAGGAAGGAAACATGACTCATATCTGTTCGTCTGTGTGAGCAGTTTGATTGAATATTGTCGCGTCAGTAAAGATTGTGCTTCATTGCCGCGTCGTTCTGCTACACTAGGAACACGGCATTTCTAGTTTACATGAACGATTTCGCAGGAATGTTGACGTGGAACCTTCTACAAGAGATACTACCATATTGTGTGTAATAAAAGTAGTAGACAACCATATGGCATTGTAAGATGATCTCAACTGGGCTTACGAGTGGTCAGCTCATAACATGCTTGAGTTTAACAATATCAAATATAAGCTAATGAGCATATGCCACCAGATTACCTAAGATTATCGACCAGGCTAATATGTTTTGCAGTGTTCTTCCTATGAAATTGATGTTGATGTGATCATGCAGAACAATCTCGGATACTCAAAACAGGCCGAGATGGCGGTGAAAAAGCCAGCCAACACTTGGGCCTACTGCGGACACCGTTTGGCCGGTTTGGTCCTACCTTCTTTTCGCAAATGCTCAAGGCTTACGTGAGGTCACATGTAGAATACGCTATTCACGTTTAGCACAATTGTCGAAATGTTATCTCACGGCTGTTACGAATTCACGATGGAGAGCGACTAAACGTTATGGGCTTGCCCCACCTGCTTTACTAGTTTGGACTAAATACTCTAGGAGTTTTCAGTGAATAAATTCGTTTTCTGCGAGAGGAACTTATATTGGTGATTCAGATGCTCAAGTATCCTAACCACCAATGCCGACATTTATTGAAACTCAGCCACAACACATCACTGAGAGGCTACTTTTTGATGTTGGCCACACAGCAATCCCGTTGGAATGCCGCCGGAACCATTTCTTCATTTGTGTCTCTTAGCCATGGAACTTACTTCCGCATTCTGTCATCTCCGCTCCTATGTTACCTGAATTCAAAAACCGATTTGAGGATGCATTGCATCATTTTCATTATATGATTTAACTCGAGTTACTGGGACACGTGACAACGTAACCAAACTATGTGTACACGTAACATTCAAGGCAGGTCAACCGCTACGCGTAATACTTTCTTGAAACATTCACTTTTTGGTCCCACACTTGACCTATGGAAAGCGTTAGGCCTTTGCTTTTGTATCCGTGAGAAGATGCTCCATTCTCCGCGAAAATTCTAACCCTTAGTTTCCACACAATGGAGTAGGAATGAACTTATCCATTTATTAAGTAAACAGATGGCAAACTCAATATTTCTGGCATCGCGCAACGTGCATACAACGGGGGTACGAGAAAATTTACGAAAACCATCCCTAGTTCACGACTAGGTGAAAGTAATTTCTGAAAAGATAGATCCTTTACTGTATGCTTTTTTGAAGGTAAAATATAAATTAGTCTTCTCGTATCCTCGTTCGTGAACTGCACCTATGCAGTCAGCAATTTCGAGCAGTCGCTAATTCCACAAAATATGGTGACCAAAGTAATTTACCACCAATTCTGTCTTCTGTGAATCTGATTTCTTGAGTTCGACGGTGTCCAACAAGTAACTATTGAAATGGCCGGACGGTGCAGGTTTTTGGTGTTTGTTAAAGAAACAAAAATGGGAATTACTAAAACATGTGGACGTAGGTTTCCGCGTACTGCGGCGAAATCAGTACGAAACTCAAACGTTATGTGCCATACAGTCCATTGAGCTGCGCTCGGTTGATTTCCCAGCTATCTTCTCAGAGATACCTCTCCAAGTTATATCAAAAGTTCCCTTCCGTCCATCCTCCTTCCAAATATATACATATATATATATATGTGAGCAGTCCAATAAATGGACATGGGACGCTCAAGAAAAGAATGCGATTCAAAGAAAACCACCATTTGACAAAAAAATAAAACAAAACATTTTTAGTTCGGTTTCACACCCCGAATATTCGCTTTTTTGTCATTTGCTATGTCTGAGGTATTAAGCATTTGAACCAATATAATTATGTACACAAGTGACTAATAAGTAACGGGGATTTTGGTATAATGCAGAGTTAATTCATCACTGTCCACTCTCAGTCAACACGCTTTGGCACGTCCGGAGAAACACCAGATATCACAATCCATCCACCCAACGTGTACTTCAAAATGACACTCAACATCGATTAGACAGCGCTGTTTCAAGCATTTGGATCTCGTCAGTGATGCGCCTTCCTCGGAGCCCTGCCGTGTTTCGAACCCACGACTTCCAGATGCCAGCAACTTGAGCCACTAAGCCATGGGCTACAGCCACGGACCTGCATGATTCACAGTTGACAGTGATATAGCATGGCTCATCTTCCACTGCCGTGCCAGATACGAACTGTCCAGGTCTGCGGCCGTCATCTATGGTGTAGTGTCACAAGCTGCTGGCATCTGGAAGTCATGGGGTCGAAACCCGGTGGGGGTCCGAGGAGGGCGCACCACTTACGATACCCAAAATGTCGAAACAGCGCTGTCTGGTCCTTTTCCAGACGTGTCAAAGCCAGCTGACTGGGATGGAGCAGTGATGAACTGCCACTGAATTCTGTATACAGTCCTTGCACTGATTCCAGTTGCGGGCCGTGTCTGCAAGCATGCCGAAACATTGGTACTCCTTATCTTTGAATCCCCATCCTGGAAGAGGTACGGGTCCAAAGGCGGCTAGACGCGACGTCAGCGATTTCATGTGTTGTCGCTAAGTTAAAGGCTGACCACTGTGTGATCGCGTCAAGCCAGATCCTTGACGAGCGATTAGAGTGCGACGCGGTAAACGTCCAGGCGCCATGCGTAGGACGCGACCAAGCCATTTTAATTGATGCAGCAAAACCAGTTTGTTGAGGGGAATACTCGCATTCCCCAAGATGCGAGGTCGGACGTCATAACTGTAAACTCCATGTTTTCGAAGGCAGAAAGACGACGCATGTCTTCCAAACAAACTGGCTAGGACTCGCTCGCATACAACAACACTGAACGAACAGATGTGCTGTAAACACAGACTTTTGGCGAGGATGAGACATCGCGACGACATCACAAGTGTCTCAGGTTTTCAAATGCTGACCGGGTTTTAGCGATGAGAAGAGAAATTTCCTTGCTGATTATTCAATCGACAGAAACGCAGCTCCCAAGATAGACGAAAATATCTACCTGCTTCAACCGCCAAACGATCCAGAATGCGTTGCACATTCTGTGGATCGTCACCAAGTAAGGTGATATCATCCGCATAATAGTTCGTTGGCGCGCTCACCCGGTAGAAGCTCCAGGCCAAAATGTTGGAAACCTTCTAGAATAGTCGACAGTACGTCTTCGATTGCGAACTTGAAGAGGAATGGGACATAGGTCAGTCCTGTCGCACACCGCTATTGACAGCGAACTGAGAGGAAAGCTTGCCGTAAACCCTCACTCTGCCGAGTGTATGAAGGCAAAGTGCTCGTAAGGTGGTGCTATACTTCTCTGGCATCTCATTCTTCAGCAAACAATACTCTTGCTTACTCAGATAATCGTATCAAATCCACAAGCTACCAACATCCCTTCAGACACTGATGACTCGATGAAACTCATTCAAAAAAACAGCAACGTATTTACAACCACAAACAACACATGGATAGCGGCATCTGCTTTCGGATTTACCTGTCACTGTGGCCAACCACAGGATGCCTGCGCCAACAGAGGGACCATGGGTGGCTTGCGCTGCACCATCCACAGCTACAAGCACACACTCAGTATCCAGTGCAAACACAAAGGAATAAGACCGGGAGGCATTTTGATGGGAGCTACGTTTCATCAACGGAGTCGGCCCACACTGCTTCACAGGCAAACACAAACACGCCGCATTTGGGAAGCAATCGCACTCAAGGCGGTGGTTGGACCGTGGTCCATTGCACACTGAGTGCGTGGAACCACTCTTCGAGCCTAGCAAGACCACAAGGATCGTGCACTCCGTCCCCTTCAACAACGACCAACTGTTTCCTGGAGCCAGTATAGACAAAGTAGTGGGTAATAGAAAGGCATGCACCATGCCAACATGCACATCAAGCGCAGTCACACCGGGAATATCAAGCAACAACCAAGAACTTGAAACGAAATTATCAAATAAAATATATCTGTTAAAGCATACGGCTATGCCGACATGACTCTTCGGTAAATTAGCATATGAAATAAGTTGGTTAGCAACGAATCCGCGGTAAGTGCAAAATGTCCACAAGTTATGCAAAATTGCTACAAATGCAATAAAGTTAAGGAAGGTAACCGCAATTAGCGTAAGCAACGTGGCCAGTTAATAGAAGATTATTCACGTAGGCATAACAAACCAAATGAAGTGGGATGAAATTTATCCAGCGTAAAAGACCTAAGTTAAGTGTAAGTTGGTTTAGAGCGACTGCGGTGAAGAAGCATTATGAATGCAACTTCAGCCTACCTTTATGAATTCACACATATGAAAATCCGATTCTACCATTGCACATTCCTTGTTCACTTGTTGTACTATTATTATAATCATGCCTCAATTGGCTTGCCTTGCGTAGCCGAGAAAAAGCTTCATTTATTTGTCTATTTATTTATTTGTCTATAAAGTAGATCGATAGATGGAGTCAAATGCAGCACGTATCTTTAGGAATGCGGCGATTGTGGGCCAGTGGTAAATGTGGCGATATTCGAGGCGTTAGAGGTGAATATTTGAACCACGAATCCGCGGCCGGGACCAAAACCCACTTGTTCTTCACGGTAGAATGATTCGCGTGTTGGGGATAGTTTACGAAGCAGAATGGATGCCAGTAGCTTGGCCGTAACCAAAATGAGACTAATCTCTCTATCCTTGACTCATGAACTGCGTGCGCCTTTCCCAAAACTGGGGCAAGAACTGCTTCGCCCGAAGAGAAAGGCGCTTTCTCTTCATGCCAGAATTTGGCAAACAACGAGGTCAGCTTGTTACTGATCACCACATCGCCGTTCCTGAACAGCTTCGGAGGAAGTCCGTCTGAGCTGACAGCCCTGAACCGCTTCAAGCGTCGTATCTCTAGGCAGACTTCCGCTTCGCTGGGTGGATTCATGGGGACGAGCCAGGGTGGACAACAAGGTGTACTGCATGTACTGATGGATGGTGGAGGCCAGTTGACTTGCGAGTGAAAGTGCTCGGCCCAGTCGTTCAAACGGCTCTGTTGGTTGGAGCGCTGAGACTTATTCGCCTCGCAAATAACCTCACTGTCACCAGTTTTCCTGAGGCCAGTGGAACGAATGCGTTGGAAAAGTCTGCGAGTGTTTCCAGAGAGTGTGGCGGTCTACATATCTAAAGCACGCTCAGATCACTATGCCTCCCGGCACATTAGCTGATGTGTGATTCTCACCCTCAACTAAAGTATATTTATGGTGATGATGGCCATCTCTCGCGATCCCTGAGTAGAATTTGCTTGAGCAGCCGGTTGGCAGAACGGCACCGCTCGTGGCAGTATGCTTCCGCCGGGATATATTTGCGGCGTTCGAACAGCTCCAGAGATCGAGCAGAGATCCATTGCTTTAGAGGGGCGTCGAGTTAGGCCGCAGACTGACGGTCCGGAAATGGTCATCGCTTTCTGTGTACAAGTCCAGTGTTTCTCTATCTTTTGCGGCGGATTAGAGCTGAGTGCATATGCCAGTAATGACTGATAATTCGCCTGGACAGAGGAATTAGTTCATCTGTTTATATCAATCTTGCGGTGCATCGTTTTACGGGACGCTCTAAAACACATGCAAATTATCGCACAGACCAAGCAAAATCTGAGTCAAAACGGTGGACCAAAAGTATCTGCAGTCCAATTCGTTGCCACGCCATCTGAAGCTGATTGCAATGTGATCAATTTGAGACCACGGATGTGTTGGCGAAGAGGGACGCCAATTTATGGGGAGAACGCTTGCCAGGCAAGAAGCCACGACGTCCAGCAACGCTGCCTCCGAACCAATAGCTGGCACAGGATAATGGCGTACCACCTAGCGGACACAACATGGTCGACTATCCCCATTCATCAAATCTCAACCATTCGTGTCATTATACAAAGGTGAACAAATCCATCTTCATCGAACTACAACGTTTGGTCAAGTGATGAGAGAGCAATTTATCCAAAAAGTGGATTCCTACTAACAGCGTTACGCTACGCACTCTATGTCATCCCCACACACGCGTGACGTGCGTGCTCCGGTTCATTTGGATCATTCCCCTCTATCCTCTCTCCATCTTCTCGCAGCGCTGTCACTGTACGCTCATTCGAACCGGATTTACAAGCCAAAAACAGAGATCCATCATACGTGGAAATATCTTCTACGATTAGAGGCTGTGCCATAAATAAGCGTTTTCACTGGCATCTGTGATTAAGCGCAAGCGCTTAATTCAATCATATTGAGACGATTGCCATTCTGTGTGACACCATTCGATACAGAATTCTCGAGGCAGGCCGAAAAGCCCAACCTTACTCCCATTAAGTGTTTCAACACAGGTGCGGTGCCAGCCCAGCAAGGAAGCCGTTAGGCTGCCGCAAGGAAAGGCGGCAGCTGATTGGACGTTCACACGTTTCTCGCATGCACGCTGATTGGCCAACAGTTGGACGCATTGGAGTGAGTTTGTTTGACTGAATCAAAGGAAAAATGTCATGCATTCACAAAGGTCGTTAATTATGGATCCAACTAGCTGTATATACCGATATGTTTCACTCGCCCTCTGCCTGCGTTTTCGCCTGGTCCTGTTGTTTGCAGAATATACGTTTTGTCCCTGAAGGACCGACTTTTTACATGGTGTCAGAGAAGGAGAAGAACATTAGTACCACCCAGACGATGATTGGAGCTGCACCGGCTATTCAAATGCCTGCCCCGCTGAACATGGATGAACGCAGTTTGGCAAGCAACTGGCGTTTGTGGAAGAGCAAATGGATGGATTTCTGCACTTTATCGCGTCTGGACAAACAACCGATGGCGTACCGCTTGGCCATGTTTCGACACGCAGCAGGAGATGATGCGCGCCGCGTGCTAGAGACATTGTGTTACGACAAGAGCGAAGATGCCAACAATCTGGAGACAGTTCTTGAGAAGTTCAGTGAATACTGCGAAGGCCAAACAAACGAGACATTTCAACGCTACCTCTTCTTTTCGCGGAACAGGCGGCCAGGTGAATCCGTTGACACGTACGTCACTGAGCTAAAGATTTTGGCCCGATCCTGCAGTTTCTGTAAATGCATGGCGGACAGTCTCATACGGGACCGCATTGTTCTTGGGATCAATGACGAAGGTTTGACGAAGCGACTATTACGAAAGCGCAACCTATCTCTGCAGCAATGTATCGACATCTGTAACAGTGAGTCCTCCACTGCCTATCAGTTCCAGCAGATGACAATCACAGGTGATTCAGAGTTGTGCGCCGTTTCCAGGAGCAAAACTACGAGGGCCACGACCGCGCGACAGGAGCCCTGCAACTTCTGTGCAACACGACATCCGAGGAACCGCGAACAGTGTCCGGCGTGGGGCCGCATTTGTGTCAAATGTGGGAAGCGCAATCACTTCGCCCGCTGCTGTCAGTCGACAGATGTCAGTGCACTCGTTCCAGACAAATCAACAGAAGACACCGAACAATCGATTGGTAACGTGTCTCGGAAAGCGTCGCAGAAGTGTGTCTATGCAAGTCTTCTGATCGAGGGACGGTCTGTGCGATTCCAGTTAGACACAGGCGCGACGATCAATATTTTGCCCAGAAAGCACTGCCGCGGCGTGCAAATTCAATCGGATCAAGATTATTTGCGCATGTGGAATGGTTCCAGACTCAAGCCAAAGGGCTCAGCGACAATTGAAGTGGTCAATCCGAGAGACGGTGTTTCGCATCGTCTGCAGTTCGTGATCGTGGATGAGGATCTCACGCCGATTCTCGGCATTGATTCGATTTTATCTCTTGGCTTTGTCATTTTTAACCATGATCGTTTTGTGTACGCTTGTCAGAGTGAAGCCGATGTTAGTGACCTGTATCCGTCTGTGTTTAGCCCGGGTTTAGGGGAATTTGAGGGTACCGCTCACCTGTCGTTAGATCCTTTGGTACGCCCGATTGCGTTACCTGCTAGGAGAGTCCCATTTGCGCTACGTGACCGATTTTCCGCGGAATTGAACAAGCTGGTTATGCAGGGTGTGATTGCAAAGGTTGATGAGCCAACAGACTGGGTTAGCCAGGTCGCAATCATTACGAAGAAAAATGGCGAACTACGCGTATGTATAGACCCGAAGCCACTGAATGAGGCCCTGCGTAGAGAACATTATGCGCTACCGACGTTAGAAGATGTTTTACCACGTTTGACAAAAGCTAAGTTTTTCACGAAAGTAGACCTTTCTTCCGCATTCTGGCACGTTGTTCTAGACGACGAATCCAGTTTCCTCACCACATTTGCTACACCGTTCGGACGTTATCGTTGGCTGCGATTACCGTTTGGCCTGAAGGTGTCTAGCGAAATTTTCCAAAAGCGTTTGGTGCAAGCAATAGATGATTTAGATGGCGTAACCTGTGTGGCAGATGACGTTCTGATTTACGGTTCTACCGAAGAAGAGCATGACACTAAGCTACACCGGTTCCTGAGGCGTTGCGTGCAAAAGAACATCAAGCTAAAACGCGAGAAAGTAGAGCTGCGGAAAGAGGAGGTGATTTTCCATGGGCATGTGTTAACATCCGACGGAATCAGGGTTGACCCAGGGAAGATTAAGGCGATACAAGAGATGCCGTCCCCTAACGATGTGAAGGCAGTCCATCGCCTAAACGGTATGGTGAATTATTTAAGCCGGTTCCTACCAGGACTCGCTGATGTCATGACTCCGATTAGGCAGTTAACTCACAAAGGAGTAAATTGGAGCTGGGGGAAGGAACAGGATTTGGCTTTCGCAACCATTAAGAACCTTATCAGTAATGCGCCCGTACTCGGATATTACGATCCAGCACAACCATTGGAGGTACAGTGTGATAGTAGCCAGAGTGGAATAGGTGCTGTTCTGTTGCAGAACGGAAGACCTTTGGATTTCCGCAGTCGAGCACTCACAGAGGCCGAGAAGCGGTACGCACAGATCGAGAAAGAGATGCTGGCAGTGGTCTATGCCATGGAGCGTTTCAATGATTATACTTTTGGAAGAAAGACAACCGTGTACACTGATCATAAGCCGCTGGTGTCGATAGCCACTAAACCACTGAATAACGTTCCTCGCCGTCTGCAGCGTATGCTTATCCGGCTCCAAAAGTATGACATTGACATTGTGTACACACCTGGCACACAGATGTTCATCGCGGACACCCTGTCGAGAGCACATCCGCCAGTGGCCGAACATCATCTAGAAGAGATCGAGACAGTTAGCATGGTGCAGCATCTGGCAGTGACAGAAAACCGTTTGAAAGACATAAGGCGTTTCACGGAGGAAGACCAAACTTTTGCAGCTTTGCGAGACGTTATCCTCAATGGGTGGCCAGAAACAAAGAAGCAGCTCCCGAAGGAATTAACACCCTACTTCAATTTTCGGGACGAACTCACTGTCTGTGACGGTCTGTTGTTCAAGGGAAGTCGAATCCTAATCCCTTCTTCTCTCCGAAAGGAGATGCTGGAGCATGTCCATCGCGCTCACCTGGGTGCAAATTACACCATTAATCGAGCAAGAGAACTGATGTTCTGGCCAGGAATGACAGGTCAGATCAAGGATCATGTGTCTAACTGTGAGGCGTGCCGTTCACACGACATTCGGCAAACGAAGGAACCGATGATGCTGCATGATGTTCCGGACCGACCGTGGCAAAAGGTAGCAGTGGATCTATTCTGGGACAACGGAAAGGATTACTTACTCACGGTGGACTACTATAGTGATTACTTTGAAATCGATTTACTCACCACCACGACCACGGAGGCAGTAATCAACAAACTCAGATGTCAATTCGCACGGCACGGGATACCGGAGGAGCTAGTCTCGGACAACGGTCCCCAGTTCAGCAGCAGGGCATTCCAGGCTTTCGCAACCAAATGGGAATTCGCACACCGGCAAACCAGTCCCTATCACAGTCAATCAAATGGGAAGGCAGAGTCGGCAGTGAAGCAAGCCAAGCGACTATTAGCGAAGGCTAGAGATACTCGGGAGGACCCATACCTCATGCTACTGGAGAGTCGCAACACTCCTTCAACGGATATCGGCCTGAGCCCAGTGCAGCGCCTATACAGTCGAAGGACCAGAACTGTGATGCCTGCATCCGCAACACTTCTGCGCCCTGTCACGCCACAACTTGAGAAAGTACAGAACAGTTTGAAAAGGCGAATGGCTACTCAGAAACGGTACTACGACAACGGCGCACGGGAATTACCTGAGCTGACAGTGGGGGAAGAAGTATGGGTTGAACCAATTCCCGATGGACAGGAGCGGTGGAGAAAAGGAGTCGTGGCTGCGAAAGTCGGTGAAAGGTCATACGAAGTAAATGTTGGAGGGAAGAAGCTGAATGGCTTCTAAAGAGATCCAAGCATTTTGAGGACATTGGATCCCTTATTCAGTAAATTCAGAATGGATACTCAAGACGGGAACAAACGCAACGGAGCTGGAGATGTAGCCGTTAGGTGAAGGGTAGTCGGGGACCGTGCTCTACAACGCTCGGTGATTTGCGCATATGACACAGCGACCTCAACATCGGATAATCACCAAGATGTAAGATGCAGTGCGTCATGATGACGTCAACATGCAAGCCACAATAAGACAGAGCGTACAGTCCTAATCCCTTAAAAGGATCTTCGTACGGCACGCCTCGTAAAGTAGGGATGAGCCTGGTGGCCACGTGCTCAGTCATTTCTACTTAGTCCTGGGTGATAGGACAGTATGCGGGTGAGTCGTATTATAGAAATGGTCTGGTGATTAAGACGAAGAGGCGAGTGGCAATCTCTTCTGATTACTTACTGAAGCTGCACTTGAGCGTCCGAATCATACATAGTCTAGATTGGTGCAGCCGATTAGTGTTGTCCACGGACTTTAGGTCGCAGCGTGACAGTACATCGAGGTCTCTCGCGAAAGGCGCGGGATGCAATGGTTGACCGTGTTCACCTTACCCAGGCTCATGAACAGCAACTTGACCAGGTTTATCTTAGGGTTGGCCTCTGCAGACCACATGGAGAGGCGATCAAGGTCCTGCTGAAGCAGATGACGATCATCACCTACGCTGATTACTCTACACCAGCGGTTCTCAAACTTCTTGAGCCATGGACCCGTTTTTAGTGGAAGCGCGTACGGCGGACCCCATGAGATATCTTTAACCACAAGACTAGGTGTTAAGAAACTGTGAATGAGGCGAAGTAGCCCGTAAACGTTTATTACTGTACACTAAATAAACACGGGTGTTCGTTTAAGTTAGTAAAAACAATGAAAGATGTAGAATGTAGGTATAAAAATGTAATGTACACCAATCCTTAATTTGACGGATGGGATCGTTTATGACATGCAGAGCTAACTTCTTTGATGTTTGATGTTAATGAAGAAGACGGCAACCTCATAGTTGGGTGAGTTTCATGTCTGTTGCGGTACTTTGCTTTTGTGTAATGCAAAAATGCACTTTCACACGGATAAGTTGTGCAAAATGAGGGAAACATAGCGACCGGTGCCTTTGCTATGACAGAGTACATGTCTTTTTTTACGCCAGAAATCAGGCAGTGACACTCTGTGAAACTCCTCCTGAAGAGAAGACTCGGAGAAAAACTCCTATAACTAACAATCTGACGATGAATATTTCCGTGACAGCTTTAGCAATGTTTTTGTCCTCAGCTAATGGCTTATCTGTATGTTATATGCTCAAATGTTTAAATGAAAATAAGTAATTAAACATAAGAATTGTAAAGCGTACCTCAACTTTGACTACTTTATTAGATCGAAATATATCATAAAGTAACGTCTCACACTCGTCAGACACCGATATTTCTATGCTTTCCTTCTGCGATTCCCTAAGTGGGATCGCACTAATGGGCCTCGTTTGCCTATTGACCACTTTCGGAGGCCAGCGACTTTCGAAATGATCGTAAAAAGGGGCCATGTGATTTACATTTCGCTTCTTTGGTGGGGAAAATGCTGAGTTGTGCCAGCCTGTGTGGACAAAGTATGATCCAGCCAGCCTCTACTAATTATATCACAAGCGATCACCACCCTACTCTGCTGATCTTTGACAGCTCCGTTCACTGACATTTGAAGCTTCTGCCAAACCCAGGTTTCTTCTTAGAAGGAGTTCGCTTTACATTGGCAAATCACTAGACTAATATAGACTGGCAGATATCATTTAACAAATGTTCACTGCAGGTTTATCATCGAACTGTAAAATAAAATGATTACGTCCACAATATTCTAAAGGGACTTATAACTTTTCGAGAAATCCCGCTGACCCCCTGAAAACATCACGCGGACCTTTTGGGGTCCGCGGACCACAGTATGAGAGACACTGTTCTACCTGTTCAATTCATCTGCAGACAACGCACAAGACGAACAGAGAAGCTGAGGCACAGTGTTTGTTTTGCTCATTAACAAATTGGACCCAAGTCCAGTAGGTTAGTGGGCTTGTGACGTACATGTACCGTTGCATACTTGTCCGCGTTGAATGGAAGTAGGTTTGTCTTTGACCCTTCAAAATCACGACCAAAGTCTACTTGCAGCAGGTTGTGATGTTTCTCCGTTAATACTGTTATTAGAAACGTAGTGAAGCATCCGTGCTTGTGCGAGCTGTGATGAGCTTGACTTGACGGAAGACGTCCCTTGTTGTCACTGTTGGTCAAGAATTAACTGACCAAACGCGTACAGTCTCATGGTTCATCGACCCTTGTCTACTGTCTTGATACCATCACACACCGAATACTGACCACAGAATGTCGCTGCTCGTCACGGGGAGAGAATAGGGAAACGCTTTTGCCAAGACAATTAGACCAACTTCGTTTCTAACACGAGACGAAACACAGTCCATTCACTACATCACACATGGAATTTATAACGCCCTCCATAAGAGAAGCTACATGGTAACTAGAAAAATATTTTGCTGGCTTCCTACTGCTTAATGTTTGAGGGTGCAGCCTAGTCACTGTCTCGAGGCTGCCTCGTGTGTGCACTTCCTCCTCGGAAGCACCTGAAGGTGACGGTTAAGTGCCTATTCCGGCGAGTTCGGACACGTTCCAACTTCCCTACTAACTTGGGCTGAAAAATCTAAGTGTACGGCGAATGTTTTTACCGTTCTCGGTCAATCTCCTCAAGGACGGTAAAGCTTAAGTACTCGTGCCACAAGCGCCTGTGACTGAGCAAAAAGCGTGTAGGCTTAAGTAAGTCACTCACTACAACCAGCTTGAATGTCGACGTAACGCCTTCCCCACCCTGAAGTCGCAACTCAGGAATCTCATTCCAATACTTATTTTATGTGCATCATCACCTTACCGACAATCGAAAGATTGCTTGGCGCACACTAACAAAGTTACATTGCGCGAGGCATAAACGAACAAGTTCGTCACGCCCTCTTCATAGTTAAGACAGGAGTAATGACAGGCATGGCAAACTGAAACTCGGTGAATCAAGAAGCGTGCAGGTTGTTTTATTACCATTATTCTCGGCTCGGATTTTTTTAATTTTGCCACCCTTAGGGACTTGGCAATCATTTGCCTTTATTTAACGCGTGTATTATGCACATTTAAACATAAGAAGAGACTTGCGAAGCGATTTCTCTTTCCGATACTTCTCCTCAGGTATTCTACATTTATGAAGGAGATTAAACAAACGAGGAAGCTAACTAGTGTTCGAGTGATAGTGATTAGATGGCAAACAAAATAGGGTCAGTAAAGCCAATCGATAGTTATGTCAATGAAGTCAGGTGGTAGAAGTTAGGGCACCGCGTCTCGCGCATACAACCAAATTGCCTATCACAAACCATTACCACTCACAATAATTGCTCACTTGGTCACAGACGTGGAGCCAAGCTACTTGTTCATGACGTTCCTGTCAGGTGGCTTGCCGAACTACCTCCTCGTGGTGCCAGCTGGGTGAATCGGGTGCACCCCGTTCCAGCAAAGTGTTCGGCGACAATGTCCCACCTCGGTGGGGCATTGTATTATAACAATTGTGCTGACTTCATGGGGAGTATTGGGCCCCTGTTTGGTAATCTGCCAAACAAAGACGCATGAATTAAACATTCAGTAAACGCCTACCAATGGGCACGATTCCCTAAATTCGCCGCGCTGCCTTGCGGGTAGGTTGTTTAGCCAAAGGCTCGGGGTGGAGTCCCCTAAGTCAACTCCCTACTTCGGCTTGGGCAACCGGGTAGTGTCACGCCCTCACACAAAAGCATGGACTGTACTAAAACATGCTCATGAGCTACTGTTTCCGCTTCTCAGATTCACGCCACTTCATCACATGCCAATTGTTTGTTTGCTAACCATCCTCAATTTCCGTTACCCGATTCATGTGTTCAACGATCTGGCTGCGACGTCGGTTGCGCCGCAAACTCCGGACTTCAACCTATGACTCTCCTTCGTCCCCGATCCTCCTTCCGTCTGGCGTGCTTCAACCTTCGGACACTCATGCAGATTGGACAGCAAGCCGGTCTAGCGCGCACCTTAGATTCCCTAGACATTGATGTCTGCTGCCTTTCAGAAACCCGGTTGCAAGAACCCAGCACTGTGCTTACATTGACATCCCCCACTGACCATCATCATCATCATCATCATTACACGTTAGCTGGAGGTGGAAAGCACCTCAGCTATTGTGCCGCAATACAAAGGGCAAGAAAAGAAAAAACAAAAAGTGGCACGCCCGCTGAGTCCCCAGTAACGGATGGACATCGTTCCGGAGAGCTAACAGCTGGCTGCCTAAAAGAAAGTCATATTATGCCTAACGATTGAGATCGTGATCTGAGGGAGTTGCTAAACAGGAGGGGGATGGACAAAGGAACTCACAACACAAACGCCATTGGGGCCGGCTCCTAGCCATATCAGCTAATGTGTCCAACCAAACGTGTTCACCGTCCTTAGGACCCCAGCCAGGCAGTCGGGATGCACCAACCGACGCCAACTTCGAAGTGAGGGTTTTCATTTCTCTCGACCAAGTCATCACTTGGCCTCCCCTTCTCCTCTTCCAACCGCACCCACAACGCGCAAACTATGCACGTCGCGGGAGTCGGTGTGCTGGCATGCGCAACACGTGGCCCAGCCATCGGAGCCTGGTGCGTGATATAATGGTGCTGAGCGGTTCACTCGCTCTTCCTGCACCAAATACGCGACGGCGAACACGCTCATTGCTCACGCAGTGTTCCCACCAGACATGAGCTGCGAAGCCAGCGATGATCGAATGTGACGAGCCTCATCATGTCTGTCGACCTGATGGGCCAGGTTTCACAGCCATATAGGAGAGTTGAACGGACGGCTGCGTTGTAAACTCTGCGGTTCAGGGCGAGAGCAATGTCGCGTCTGCGCCACAGGTGGCGGAGATTGGCAAAAGCACCTTGAGCTTTTGCTATACTGTTCGTAACCTCATCTTCAATCCCACGGGTGCTAATATAGCTGCCCAGGTACTTAAATTCCTGAACGACTTCTAGCAGATCACAACAAAGCGTTAGCACAGGGTTGGGTCCCTGTCAATCTTAGAGAAGTACTTTGCATTTCGATGGAGCAAAGCATAGGCCAAAACGATTGACAACCAGTGCTAATCGGTCCAGTGCTGTTTGGCATGTTTGGGAGCTGTCACAGATTAGGGCAATATCGTCCGCATACTCCAAGTCAAGAAGTCGCTCACCAGGGAGTAGCTCCACACTTTCTATGTCGTGTCCAGCGAACGCTGTTTCTATGACTTCATCAATAGCAAAGTTGAAGAGGAAAAGTGACAGCGGGCATCCTTGTCTCACACCGCTGGTGATACTGAAGGGTGGCGAGAGTTTGCCATAAACCCTCACCCTGCCCGAACTATGTGCGTACAGCGCTTTGATAATGTTTACATATTTATCAGGCACACCTTTCCTCAGCAGACAGTTCCAAAGGACACATCGATCGACTGAGTCGAAGGCACCTTTTATGTCAAGAAACACGACAGCGGTGGGTCGCCAATAAACATGGCGGTGCTCCAACGATTGACGCAATGTGAGGATGTGGTCGATGCAGCTCCGACCTCGACGAAATCCGGCTTGCTCTTCATGAATCTGGCTTTCACGAGTGCCAGTCAGTCTGTTGAGAATGAGAGAGACAAGCAATTTAGAGGCAATCGAAATCAAGGCAAAATCAAGGCAATGGAACTCAGAGTAAGTTGAGTCTTAACTGACATTCACAGGAACGCTGATGCAGGTTCGCTCACCGCTAATTCACGGGGTGTACTGGCGAGTACGTTGTTTGGTTCGAGTTAGTTCGTCCCCCGGACTGAAACGAACTGGATCACATAATGCTAGTGGGATAGTGCATTGTCCCCCTACCGATCCTTGTGGTAAACCACAACGTACTTCAGCTGACGTGACCTGACGTAACGTGATCTCGGCAGTCTAACAAATTGACACGGAGCCAACGGAAAACCATGAAGATCGGAGCATAAAGGAGAGTCAACGCGTCATAATCATCGTGGCATAGTAGTTGAAGGTGAGCAACACACTTCAACTAATATGCCGCAGGAAGAGTGGAACATTTTGACAAAAAGTAGAACAAAACATTTTTAGTTTGTTTTTCACACGCCGATTTTGCTCTTTTTTGTCATTTTAATGTTTGTAGTATTAAACATGTGAATCAATAAAATACTGTACACCATTCTTCCACTGATTCCGGTTGCGGGCCATGTCTTCAAGAGTCTTAAGCCATTGGCACTCCTCATCTTTGGGTCCCCATTCTGGAAGACGTACGGATCCAACAGCGGCTAGACACGACGTCAGCGATTTCATGTGCTGCCGCCAAGTGGAAGGCTGACTACCACGCGGTCACCTCCAGCCAGGTCCTTGACGAGCGAATACAGCGCGACGCGGTAGACTCTCAGATGCCATGCGTAGGACGTGACCGAGCCATCTCAACTGTCGCAACAAAACCAGTTTGTTGAAGAGAATACTCGCATTCCCCAAGCTGCGACGTCGAACGTCATTACTGTTGACTCGATGTTGCAACCAAACACGAGTAATCCTCCTTAAGCAACCGGTGTCGAAGGCAGAAAGACGACGCATGTCTTCCACGCGAATTGTGCACCTTCGAGAGTGAGTACGGGAGCAGGTGAAAGCCAATCCTTGAGCAGTACTTTACCCTTTGATGGGGCGAAGCTCATGCCAGACTTAGATGCTTCAACCGCCAAACGATCCAGAATGCCTTGCATATTCTGCGGATCGTCACCAAGTAAGGTGATATCATCCGCATAATAGTTCGTTATCACGCTCACCCGGTAGAAGTTCAAGGCCAAAATGGGTTCGAATCCTGATGGATCCGAGGGATGCGCACTACTGACGACGTGCAACGGACTGAAACTGCAGTCTAGTGCTTTTCCGGGCATGTTGACGACTTGCTGATTTGGAAACTGGCTACGAAGAATCTCACTTAATTACATCAAAAATCCCCCACTCATGAGTGCTTCAAAATATACCTACCCTGACAGTTTCTAAATGCTCTGTTGTACATAGTTACTGTGAGTGGACGTCGTGTCTTTCGGGGCCAACCCTGTCCTCTGCAACGTTCGTAACTTGCATGGCAGTGGAGGATATGACGCGCTATATCGCACTTCTAGAATAGTCGATAGCACGTCTTCGATTGCGAAATTGAAGAGGAATGGAGACATAGGGCAGCCCTGTCGCACTCCGCTATTGACAGAGAATTGCGAGGAAAGCTTGCCATAGACCCTTACTCTGCCGGATGTATGAAGTTAAAGTGCTCGTAAGACGGCGGTATATTGCTCCGGCACCGCGTTCTTTAGCAAGCAACGCCATAAAGCAGGTAGTTCAACAGAGTCAAAAGGGGCAGGTATGTCTAGAAATGCAATGATAGTGGGCCTGTGATAAATGTGGCGATGTTCGAGGAGCTGGCGGAGCGTGAAGATCTGATCCACGGATCTGCGGCCGCGACGGAAACCAGCTTGTTCTTCACGGTAGTATGACTCAAGTACTGGGGATAGCCTGTGAAGCAGAATGGAGGCCAATAGCTTAGAGGCTACCGAAATCAGACTGGACCCGCGATGATTTATACATGAAGTACGATCTTCTTTCTTGCAAATCGGGACAAGAACTGATTCGCCCCAAGAGGAAGGCACTTTCTCTGCATGCCAGAATTTGGCAAACAACGAGGTCAGCTGGTTAATTATCACCACATTGCCGTTCCTGAACAGCTTCGGAGGAAGTCCGTCTGAGCCGACAGCCCTGAACCGCTTCAAGCGTCGTATCTCGAGGCAGACTTCCGCTTCGCTGGGTGGATTCATAGGGACGAGCCAGGGTAGACAACAAGGTGTACTGCATGTACTGACGGATGGTGGAGGCCAGTTGAATTGCGAGTGAAAGTGCTCGACCCAGTGGTCCATACGCCTCTGTTGGTTGGTGATCGGAGACTCATCCACGTCACAAATGACCTCACGGACACCAGTTTTCCTGAGGCCAGTGGAACGAATGCGTTGGAAAAGCCTGATAGTGTTGCCAGAGAGGACAGCGGTCTCCATCTCTAAAGCACGCTGAGAACACAATATCTCGTGATCCTTGCGTAGGAAACAACGAAGGTGTGTGGACTTAACTCCGACCGTATGGACAACGGCGAGTGTCGGTTGCAACTGGGTGCAGAGCACCAGCCGTTGCTTGGTGGCACGGCTTTTAGACTCAGTGAACGCCAAAATTCCACTTGGCGTCCTCCTGTAGCTAGCTAGCGATGGTCCGAGATAGATCACATCGTCGTACGTTACAGTTGCGTGATTCCATCCTGGACTGTCGCTCATTCTGGCGTACTTGTAATAATAATAATAATCTTAATAATAATAAAAGGCATATTTCCCATTGAGTGAGAACCTGTGGTCATATTTGGCACACATATACTTTACAGAATATCTCATGCTTATGCATGAATGGTAAACGTTTATGTGATTTTCATTGCTTTTGTTGTTTCAAGGGTATGTAATAACTCACAGGTGTGTTTCAACGCAATGGACACTAGTTGGAATCGTGGATGGTATCAGCACTAGGGGTGTGTCACACAGTAGGAAAATTTGTTTTACTCATTAGACGTTGTCTGGCCCTTCTTGGTACAAACCATCAAGTGCTCTCTCCCAAGAGAACGGGGTCATAATCGTGTTCAAATGTAGATACTTTCTGAGCTTAACGCGAAAGGCCGTTGCGCGCTCTCACCATCTGATTGTGACTGGGAGCTTATTCCACAGGAAAGCATACCTGACCAGGAAAACGTTAGACTGCAGATTTACCCTACACCTGGGTACATTCAGGGTAAACTGCTTATTGCGGAGCTTGTCGAACTATGTTGTAGTTTTAGGGAGGACAAATAGCAGTGGTCGTTTTGGTGAATAATGTTATAAAGAAGCACCACGTTATGTCTCAATCTTCGTGGCCAAAACGGATCGAACTGGGATTGTTGGCAGCGCTTCCGATAGTTCTTTAGGGGATGTTTTGCCTAGCATACCTTTAGTAAATACCTTTGTATGCTTTCCAGAGATCCTCTGTCAGAGTTCCTCATGCTGCCACAAATGATCCTGCAGTATACCAAAATGGGGCGAGTGAGGATTTTAAAGAGTTCTACTCTGAATGGGGTTATGTGGACCTTATGTAATGTATTAGTTATTGATTTTCTTGTCCTAACCAGCTGGTATTCCACTTGTTCAGCAAACTTGGAGGTGCAAAAATACCTGATTCCGAGGTCGCAGGTAGACAGCTGTACACAAAGGTGTTCGCCATTGAGGGTACTTAATCCATCGGGTATCGAACAGCCGCGATACATGACGCTAGATATTTTCGCCGAGAACTTCACCATCCAGGTGTCACACCACTTCTCAAGGGAGTGCAGATCTTCCTGTATGAGCAGTAGTGTACCTTGGAGTTCAATTTGTCGGAATTGGTAGACTATCTTTCTGTCATCTGCAAATAGGAAACGTATGCCATGAGTGATAACCGCACGAATGTCATTGAGGTAAGGCAAGAACAGTAACGGACCAAGTACAGTCCCTTGAATAACGCCACTAGTCATTGCACTTAGTGAAGAGTAGTGGTCGGTTATGGTAACTACCTGAGAAGGGCCGCTCAGGTATGACAATAGCCAGCTTAGAACTGGGTCCTGATTTCCAAAGGAAGCAATCTTTTTCAGCAGCCGTTTATGGGGCACTCGATCGAAGGCCTTTTCCATGTCCAGGAACAGAAGTATGATTGCGTATCCTGAGTCAATAGAATCCGAAACATGATTTAGCTAATGTAATTGTCAGGTTATGCACGATCGTTTGTCCAGGAAACCAAGCTGTTTCCTGTCTATTAGCTCCAGCGAATTGATGAATTTCATCACACCATTCTTAACCAGTTTCTCTAATATTCTGGCTACTACAGGGGTGTGATTGATTGGCCAGTAATCGTTAATTTCTTTGTTGGAGCCACCCTTGTGACTGGGGATGATGAACGATGTTTTTCACTGGTCCGGAAAGTAGCTTGATTCATGCTTTGATTATGCTTGATCATGCACTGGTACACTGTCGTTTTTCAACGACCTTTACCGGAAGGCACATCAAGCGTCTCCCTCTATTAACAACAGAGAAGCTAACGCAGTTTTCGGTCAAGGAAATTTACGAGGATGCACTGCGTACCGAATTTGCTCTCGCCCTCGTTCTAATGTTTTGTGCCTCAAGGCTCGGCGTTTGGTCCCCGATTATTTATGTTATTTACCAATGACATCACACAGGCAATTACATCAAATTTCCTGCTGTTTGCCAATGATGTCAAGATTTGGCGCAAGGTTCAAGGGAATACGACATAGGACATCAGAGCAACAAGTGTTACAGGCTCGGAACGCATGTACTGCAGCGAGCTGGTTCAGCATGATCTGGGTTATTCCAGGCAATCCGCGAAAACATCCAAAACTGGTAACCAACATGTGGCTCAGTTACGACGGGCGTTCGGACAAATAGATCGCTCTATTTTGCGGTAGATGCTTAGTGCGTATGTTCGTCCTCATGTAGAATATGCAACTCAAGCCTAGCACCCATGGCAAAAATACGACCTAAGTCCATTAGAGCAGCCCCAACGTCGAGCATCAAAGTACGTAATGGGAATGCACCATCTTCTATACGAGGAGAGACTGGAAAGATTGGGGTTATTCAGCGGGCGTTACCATCGCTTACGAGATGGCAATACTTGTGTACTTAATTCTGCACGATCCACACCAACTTGAGAGGTCACTCAGTAAAACTGGTAGAACAGTACAGCCGCTTGTATTGCCACAGGAATTTCTTTTCCGTCCGCGTGTGTCAGCCGTGGAATGCACTTCCAGAATCGGTCATTTCTGCACCATCACTACCCATAATTAAAAGACGTCTGGATGACTCACTTACCTACCTACACTTTGTTACCTAGTACTACATCTCCATCCCACTCCTGGAATCTACTTTGGATTTGTTTGCTGTTACATTTTTGTGCTGTGAAACTACACGGATCGCAGGACTACAACGAAACAAACGATAAGTCCCTCTTTTAAAAGTAGCTAACCCAATGCTGTTTCATGTTTCGATAACCCTGTAAAACCACCCAACAGGAAATGTAAGGCATGGCTTCTTAACCCGTATAAACACGGTTCATAATGTTCATAATGGCACTGAGCTTCAGTGGAATAGGATCCAGACTGCCATGCACGATGCGGAATTCTCTGCTTTTGGCACTATCAATTGTCACTACATCAGTCACTGGATATCCGAGAGATCGGTTAACCTGTTGGAATATTGAAGAAAACGCCCGGCTGGCTAGATGCATAGTATAACTAGCCGGACTATTTGAGGCGAATTAAGGCAGAGCCTGTGCTGGCAAGGAAACTTTTTGAACTAGTAAAGCTGGAGAAATAGAGAAAGCAGGTAATTAACTTAAGCTGTTCCAGCTGATCTGCACCACTGGTCCCAAGAAACCAGGCGTCAGTGAGACAATCAGAGACAGCCCGGGTGTCGTTAATCAGAATAAAGAGCGTCGTATGCCTCGTTTGGCGGAGCACTTTCAAGTCATCTCAGTTGGCCGCTCCTCTTACAACTCAGATGATGCAGGCTGAACCATGGACCGTTGGTTTAGCGGCTCCATCGGAGGCTGAGATCCGAAACTCGTTCACAGCCCACAATCGTTTTCGTGCTACTGGCCCGGATTCTCTCTCACCCGCACTATTTGATGTGGGTGATGAGGTACTCTGCAAGGCACTGACCTCTTCGTTCGAACAGGTCTGGAAGGATGAGACCATGCAGGCTAACTGGAGTGAATCGATTATAGTGGCAGTATACAAGAAGGGCAATCACACCTACTGTGCTAACCACAGGGGCATTAGCTTAACGCTGGTGGTGACAAAATTATTTGCCACAATTCGCGTTCACCGCCTCCCTGCGGAACGGAAATCCCGGATTAGGGAAAAGCAAGCAGGCTTCTTCCCGGTACCACATACTCACTCTGCGGCAGGTGCTAGGGCGCCGCCACACATGCCGCAGCCCCCCCCCCAAACAGCCGTGTTCCTGGGCTTCAACATTGCCTTCTATGCAGTCGATCATTCCATCCTGTTTGATATACTTGCGTTGGAAGATGTTCGAAGGAAATATATAAACATTGTAGCTTACCCTGTACTCGAACACCACGGGTCCTTTCACGGTCTACGGTGACGTATCAGACATCTTTCCGACAACAAGTGGTGTTCGTCAGGGTTGTCCCATTTCCCCATTTTCGTCACTTTCGTCGTGAATTCCATCATGGAGCGCTCCTTTGCGAAAGCTTACGATGCAGGTGTTGAGGTGTTGCCTGGTGAAAAGCTAGGTGGCCTTGATTATGTGGACGATATTGTCTCGTCTTTTAACCTTGTTGGGGGAGGGTCAAACAATTCTGAATAACTTCGCTGGTGTGATCCCATCATTCGGCATGTTTCACACTTTCAAAGTGCAAATTGTTGTTGCGGGACCATTAGCCACTTGACAACCCCATGACCTTTGATAGCGAGGGATTCGAGGCAGTTGATCATTTCACGTACCTTAGCATCTGCATCAGCAACGATTGGTGCATAAGAACTGAAACCAGTTCGCCTATTGCAGGAACTTGAACTACATTCTTGAATCTGAACATATGTGGTGTCAGAAAGGGGTTCTTTTAGCCTGAAAGCTCGTGTTTATAAGGCCACAGTGAGGGCCGTCCTATTGTTTTTGGAGGGAGACTTAAACCCATCTACTTTAGGTGCTGTGGTGCCTGTGGTAGGTCATCACTGTCTGTGGAGGCTTGCTGGTGTCGGGTGACACCAGCATGTCCGCAATGACGATGTGCGTAAGCGTATGCTAGCCAGTGATCACCAAGTTAGTACCTTAAATTAACAGACAGCACTGCATAAAATGCGTTGGCTTGGGCATGTACTACGTATGCCTGGTCACTGTTTGCGGAGAGGGTCCTTGATTTGTTTGCCAGAGGTAAGGTAGCGCAAGGTTCGAGGTAGGCAGAAGTTGGCTAGGCAGTGGGAAATGAAGCCAACGACCACAAAAGTGCGTGCCGTTGGCCCGTCCAGCCTTACGCGCTGGAGTCCACTTGACCAACCTTGCGCATGGCTTGAAACGTTAAAGAATATGGCTTGCAGACGGCACCGTTGACGCATCTGTCGTCTTCCCCTAAAGTGTGTTTGGTGCCGAGTTATTTACAAGGTAATGGCTGATTATGACGCAGCGTAGTTTAAGACGCAACGAAGCTATCGCGCCGATGCAGCTTTACCTTTGCATGATATACAGGTGTTTGTGACGGTATGTTGTTTAAAAGATGTAGACGTTGTTTGTTCTGGACATTCAGGTTTTATGCTCGGTGCCCCTTCTCTCCTTATTGTTATTCTTTGGTCCGTAGGTCATCGTGGTTGTATGGTAGGGAAGCATCAGTTCAAATGTACTGCTTTGTTGACGATGTTGATCGGTGAGCTTACTTGAAGACCTTGTGCGCTGGTATACGCGCAGCTGAGGGCCTCAGTAGTTAGAAGCGTCTTCGCGGGTGCGCCTTTCGTGTGAGAGTCTATGCCGACACTTGTGGGGTTGGCCGCCACTCGTACCTTTTGTTGAACCATCGATGTTAACCGAAGGGTAATATTGGGTTGGTGACAGCGAGTGGCTGATAACCTGGCGTTCCTTCGGCTGTCGGAGTGCTTTGACGATGTCCCAGTTTTGAGCTGCTCGTCCATGAGGTTACGCATGTGCAGTGACGTAGCATGGGGGCGGAGAATCGGTCCGCCCCGGAAGTCAGGTGACAGGGGCGGCATTTTTCGTGCGCCGATTGTTAGATATCAAATATAAAGGCCAAAATATCCGGACAAGCTGAGGGTTGAATATTTTAATGTTACTCTGCATCACCGATAACAGATGTGCGCCATGTGTCAGATACGAACGTTCTTCCCTGCGATCCACTTACTTATGATCACTTTCACCACATTTTTACCTCAGTGTGCAAAACGATCATCCAATTCATCGAAAACTAATGTACACTTTATCTTGAGCCGATTGTGTGGCCTTCACGCGCCTATTCTGTCCTCAGAGAGGAAGAAAATTTTGCCACCGTCCAGGGTGGCAAAAGTAGTTGTTATCTCGCTGCCTCATGCTAAGGTCGATCGGTCAATGGGATGCAATTAAGCCGTAAACGAGCAGGTTGTTGCGAACGCCCAATCGGTTTGGACTGAAAAATGAGATGTACACATCAGCTAGCCAATGGGGATGAGGCTAACAGCTTCGGTCACTGGATGCAGCAGTTGATCCGCTTACGCGGCTTCGCCATGGGGATTTCCACGTTGTTTGCTTTACGATGGAATCGGAGGAACAGTATATGTCGAAGTCTTTCGCACGGTAAACGTGTTATCTTTTTTGCATTGTCTTTGATATCACATAAGCCCCGATATTTACGATAAATAACAACCAGTCGATTGACACACCGGGTGAAGTCAATGCTTTACGGAACAGTGAGAAAACGTACAGTCTCCAGCTTGTCCATCTGCTGGAAAAATCCTGCTAACCTATTCTAGCTATGGTACCATGAGGATGTGAGCTTTGTCCAACTAAGTTCTAGCACAGCCTTGTAACTAAATCTCATATTAGAGTTTTCCAGATTGAGCAGTCAACCACTGGTTGCTAAGCATGCGTGGTCTGCCCATCAAATTAAGCAGCTTATCAACAAACCTGTGGATAAGAGGGGCTACTTTCCCTTCTTAAAATCAGACCAAGTTAGGCAGCCGTCAAACGTAAGAGATACATTGTGCGGCCATTTTACGGCTGGCCAACATTAAGTATTATCTAGGTCTGGTGGGAAAAAGTGCTACTATGCATAGAGAAACTTGTCCATTCAGAGTGGAAGGGGTGCCAAACAGCGCACCATGGACAAAAATCGACTACCTCCAGTCGTTCAGCCGTCCCTCCAGACCCCACAGGTTTGCCTGCTGTTATTAAAGTGCTCGACCGTACCTTCCCGTCTTGAAATGGTAAGATGACAGACTTGGTATGAAGATCTTTCCTCAGACTGTAACGTGGCCACAATAGTAATTTGCACAATGCCGATTCGTATCCCAAACTTTCCGAATTTATAAGATGAAGGTCCTCGCCCTATTGGTTGTCTGCTTGGGTCTACTCGTTATAACAGTGGATGCTTTCATTTAAAGTGTTCGGTGCTCCCTATCATGCCTAACAACTCAAAGCTCCATTCATTTCTGTGTCGTGCGCAATGGGTGTTCCTCCTCAATAAATCAATATAATATTCTGAATTGTTGTAACTGCTATGACTACTGGTAACGCAGCTTTGTTGGTCATGCATCGTAGCGTTAATGAGTCAGCATTCCATCTCTACAAAAGAATAGCAGTTAACAATTGTGCGCTTGCAGTCTGACCACCAAGTCTGTTGATCGAACCAGCACACGAATAGTAAAAATTGGAAAGATTAGCCACATGTTATTACTATCATTAAGCGTAAAATGGAAGTTTTAGGATGTAGCACGAGATGGTTTCTGCGGCCTAATTAGTGTTTATCAGCACTCGTTGTCCGTTATGACAGCACTAATTTAGGCCTGCAGGCCAGGTGTGCCCTGATCATTACTCAGCTGCTCCTAGTAGAGTAGCCCTGATTCCTTTGATTGCTTGGTCCACTTCTGCCATTTAGGTAAGTCACGTTAGCTACATATCCTGAACGCTTCCTGTGGCGACCACCGGCTAGCGGATGGTCCTACCCTCCTCTGGGCTGCCGTTATTGGGGCCTTGATGTTTAAACGCATCAATTCTTTGCTTTGATTGATCGGCGCACCTGGTTCATAATGGATGCTACCTCGGGTGTCTATTTCAGATAATGCCGTTTACTCGAAGTCGCCTGATTTGTTCCTTCGTTTGTCACTTAGCATTCGCTCGCATTATTCGTTGTTTCTTATAATGTTGGTTGGCTCTAACGTGCGTTAGTAGCTTTGCTTCATAAACTATGATACTCAATTTAAGTAAGCAGTGTTTTCATGCCTACAACTCGGTCCTGGATCATCTTCGTGTTCTTCCTGCCGCCATGAAGGGATGAGCAGTCAGCGGATACATAGCACTTGATTTGAGTGAATTCTTCTTTGAGCTAAGGGTCAGGACCATTCACGTTAGGCGGACCGCCCACCTGAGTTTTGCACGAGGTAACTATGCCTCAAATAATCTATAAATTGTTGAGCATCCGGTTCTGACAATAACTGCAGCACTCCTGATGTTGGTGGGTCATGAGTAGGACCGATGGCTTGTATAACGACAAGTTTCTTGCATATTTGCTTTTGTGGAGCATGAGCTACTTCCTAGAGGGGACTTATCCAATGTAGACTGTCTAGGCAACCGATTGGGCGTAATGCGGAGCCACGAAATAGTTGTGAACTGTGAAGGATAATCGAACGGCCTAGAGAAAGCTGACAAGTTGTTTGACCATTGTAGATAGAAATTCAAGGTGCACCTAAAACTACGAGAATTTTTCCAGCTGGAAATGGTAGTGCTACGAAAACAGCTGCAGAAGCTTGCCTGGCTTCTTGCACAAAGAGTAGTCACCGACACCAATGTACTGTCTGCCACTTACTCACCACGCATCAACTCCATCGCATCTTCTGCGCTACAAGAGTTCTCCAAGAGGGCCTGTGGTGAAGAACTAGGACACATTTTGTACAGCTAAGCCTGAAAATCTCGGTAGACTACTCGTTTGATTGTGTGTATTTCCTTGGACTCTGCTGCAACGCCTTAACTGGACCATGTGGCAAGAGGTCCAAAGGATACACCTGAGGAAGTTATATGGAGTATGGAGCTATGGTGCCAGGTTATCAAACATCTAAGGAGCCATCTAGACCCCAAGTTAGCTTCTTTGATTTCGCTTTATATGGCCGTAAATTTGAAGTAGAGTAGTACTAGTCTGATGGACGCTAGACTAGCTTTGATATCCTACACCACAGACCGGTTCCCACTTTGTTGGAAACTTAAGAAGTCGCGTCCTACCAGGCACATCAAGGTGCAAACCTAGGCGGTGATACAACGTCTTTATCGGAAGCAGAAGAAGGTTGCTTCAAGTTGCACTTCGAATAATAGCTGGACAGATGTGTACAGTCTTGACAGCAGTGATGTACCGGATTATCAGACATTTTGCAGAGCACCCCAAGTACTACTGCTAGCAGGGGGTTGAAGGGGCGAAACGGCAGAAGGCTAAAATGCACTTTAGGGACGCAAAGCAAATGCGCGTTAGGCTTGTCAACAGGCTGCCAAACTCAGCGAAGTCCAGCCCGCCTAGGTAGTCGTGCTGAAAACACAGAAAGATGTGTGGTCGTGCCAACATTTCTGGGCTGCCACACGTGGGAAATCATACTGGTAACAAAATGCCAAATTGCCGGGGACGTCAGAGTATGCGAACTAGCTCAATGGCCCTACGGGAGTGGCCGAGAATACGAGTAGACCCAGAAGCCAAGCGGCAGACATCAGAATTTGGAATACGGGGGAGGAAGCTTGAAGACAAAACGTCAGTGTGATGGCGGGCGTCTGAAATGTAGATAGAACCGTTTATAGCTGTAATATAAACTCGCTGACCAGCCAAGTTGTCATTTCTGATATGCCACCTCCTGGGTTGGACAGAAGCTATACGCAGAGAGCAGAGGAATGGAAACCTCATAACAGTAGGGCAGTTCCATTCAATTCTAGCTCCGACTTTCAAGGTCTATCGCCTCCGATAGTCCCTGGCTTGATACATGCTATCTCTATCTGATGAGTTTCAATGAGGTCGAAACTCGTCATCGCGTGCAGCGTCTTCGGGCGGCCAAAACCAAATATCTAACTGCTATGGATGCAATTAACAGAAAAAGTATAGATCAGTACATGCATATCAGCATGTTTACTGTAAGTTTTTGCCGCTATATCCTTTATACAAGTGGTAAGATGACGTAAAATTCTTTCTCATTATACTGTGAAGGTAATGATGTCGACATTACTAATCGACCAGCTAGTGTGTTGTGTATGGCGAAGTTGCTAAATGTGTGGAGGTACTAAAGTTAAACGGAAATCGCAACGTGCTATCGAGTGCTCACGATGCACGTGAGTCCCCTGGTATGGTTGTGTGCATAGGGTACACATGCCGGTGCATACACACAGTTGTTAGTTTGGTATGCCTAGTACACTGCTTCAGACCGATTGACATACGAGTTCATACAATGTTTTAATTGACTGCACATTGCACACAGGATGTAGTCAATTTGTGCCACCATCTGTTCAAAAGCTGTGTTGCCGCCAGTGCTGTCTATTTTCCTTCACGTTCGTTCGTTTAAGAGTGACTACACTATTCCTGTTTGCTTTCTTAATATAAGAACCCTGATGCTGTTAATCGAATCACAGTACCGTTATTGTTGCTGTTATACTTGCCGGACAACCTCCTCGTGATGCCAGCTGGATAGTTCGGATTTTTACTGTTCCAGCAAATGGTTCGGCGGCAGGGTTCCAGGATGCGGTGGGTTTTCGCGTGACAAGCGTTCTCCCTATATAAAGCTACAAATATCTGTTTAACAACACTGCGACATGGAGGATGTGACTCGCCACTAAATAAAGTCACTGCCTCCTTGCCCCTCCCTGAGACACGTTGTACTTCAAGGGTGCGTTGGACTCCTGGTCCTTCACGGACCGAAAGGCGCATGAACCCTCTATTTGGTCACCGGCTCCCAACGGGTTGTGACACACTCACATCGCTCTGCTGCTTTGTTGGTTAGATCTTTGATCGAAGGTCCGGGGTGGGCCCACTACGACAACCCTCTACTTCGGCCTGGGCAACAGGCTAGTATCACGCTCACTGACGAATCATGGACCACACTGCTCACTACTGCTCTTGCTATGCCTATCACCTCTGCTAACCCAACTCCAAGTTCCAATCACAGATGACCCCACCTACCGTACTTCCCCTATGTGTACTCTTACGTCTTCTTCGGTCACCGTCACAAACGACCCACTTCTCGCAATTGATAGAAATAACAGCCAACCCCCAGGCTTTCAATGTCTTGCGATCGCAACCACCTCTCATTCCACCGAAGCTCCAGCTCTTTTTCGACCTTGTTCTTCATTTATCCTCGCAGCGTTTAATGTTCGAACTTTGATGCAGATAAAAAGATAAGCATGTCTGGCCTGTACTCTTGAAACGCCTTCGGTAAACAAGTGTTGTATTTAAGATACCAAATAACGAAACTCTAGCGCCGTCATCAGAATGGCCTCTCCGGTAAACCCCGACGCCAAATACCACTTGCGGCTTTCCGGCGACCCAGAAGCTGCCGCCTCTGGCCAAGCTGGTGTTAAGGTTGAACTGAGTGACAGGGCTGAGTCAACTCCGCTTGACTGGATCCCAGCCAACAGTCGGCTATGCGCAGTCCGATTAAGAGTTTCATGTAATGTTAGCAGGCGTCGAAACGTTAAGCGTGCCTTGTTTGCCGTCTCCACCTATGCCCCTACAGACTGCAGCCCGGATGTAGTTTAGGATACTTTGTACCAACAGTTACCTGAACTTCTGCGTCCCTCCAAAAGGAGTGATCTAATCATTATTGCCTGAGACTTTCCTGCACGGGTGGGGTGCCTTCCAGCAAGCAAGCACCATCTTGAGGGCAGTTTTCGTCTCGGTGGCAGTCGACCAGACAATGGAGGCAGACTACTTGCTCTGCTCATCGCTTGTTTCTTTCGAGTACTAGTTTTCGGCACTCGAGGAGACACACTGGTAACTGGCGCCCGCCCTCACAAACGCAAGAGTGCTCCCAGATCGACCACATAGCAATCAGATACAGATGGCGCAGAAGCATAATGGACTGCTGGTCAACTTATCTACTGGTCAACTGGTCAACTTATCTAGTCAACTTATCTATACTCCGATCACGCATCGGGTAGTGCTAAGATTTGCGTGGGTTCTAGAGGATCATCCAAGCGCATTCACTACTGACCGAACGTCGCAAATCTACAAAACCCTGTGATTCTAACCAGGAACCAATCCTCACTGTCAAGATTGCTTCGCTCGACTACTGACGGTGACCTCATTTCGCAGTGGCCGCAGATCAAAGATGCCTTAGTTTCCGCCAGTATCGACACTTGTGAAGCTACCCCTTACCCATCGAAGCATTGGATTTCCGCATTCTCCTTGTCGCTGATGGACAAACGCCGTTTGGTCCCGTCGGATTCCAGCCACAGTGTAGAACGTTAATCCTTGGGTCGAGAGTTGAGCAGGAGTCTGCAAATGGACCGCGAATCTTGGTGGTGTGAAGATGTTAGGAAGATGAAGCTTACTAGCCGCTCGAATAACCCCAGAAAAATGTTGCACCTCATCCGAGTCACCGAAGGTTTTCGATCTGGTATAAGTGAACCAATATGCAAAGTGGATGGCACCTTAACCATCAATCTGCAACGACGGTTGTAGCGATGGGCCGGACATTTTTGCTCGCAGTTTTGTTGGCCCCCAGTTCCATCTGCTATCTCTGGTGCTCGCACTGGTGCCGAGTGCTCTACCCCACAGATCATTCCTCTCACCAGGAAACCGAGCAGGAGCTCCGCCACATGAAGAGTTATGAAGTCCCCGGTCCTGATGGCCTTTCTGCAGCTCTAGATAAAGATGGTGGCGCTTCGCTGGTTCGAGAACTCACCGATTTTTCCCCATCATTTGGTCAACAGAGGAAGTTCCATCATCCTGGAGAGAATCCATAGTCGTCCCTATCTTCAAAAAAAGTCTGCGCACAACCTGCTCCAACTACAGAAGCATAAGCTTAGTCCCGGTCGTTTTCAAGCTGCTGGTGTCCATCATACTTCGCAGAATATCTCCAACGCACAGATTGTTGCAGCGAGAAGAATAAGCTGTGTTTCGCCCTGGTCGCGGCTGCATTGATCAAAGTTTCACACTCCGCCAGCTGCTCGCGCTCCGCCATGTGCATCAGAGGCCAACGATTGCTGTGTTCCTGGATATCCGCGCAGCCTTTGATTCTGTCGATCGAACGGTACTATGACACTGTTTGCTGAGGAATGGCGTCCCCGAGAAGTTTCTCTCCATACTGCGCGCTGTCTGTGGTCTGACCTCACGCAGAGTGAGGGTTTATGGCAAGCTTGAGCCTTCCTTTGTCGTCCCCAGTTGAATTTGACAAAGATGCCCTGTCTCTGCATTCCTATTCAACTTTGTCATTGAAGATATCCTAAAGAACGCTCTGGGCGGTTCTTTGAACGTTGGCGTTGAGCTTCTCCCAGGCAGTTGAGTTTTTGATTTGGATTGTGCTGATGATATCGTCTTGCTGGATGACGATCCAAACGTCGCCAAAGTTGCACTAAACCGCTTGGCGATTGAAGCAGCAAAGTATGGCATGCACTTTTCGCCATCCAAGTGCAAGGCTCTCTTTC
The DNA here is from genome assembly GCA_944474145.2 of Dicrocoelium dendriticum. Classification (NCBI taxonomy): domain Eukaryota; kingdom Metazoa; phylum Platyhelminthes; class Trematoda; order Plagiorchiida; family Dicrocoeliidae; genus Dicrocoelium; species Dicrocoelium dendriticum. The sequence continues at coordinate 87,661,811 of OX104065.1, read as the reverse complement.
AAGACCTGCAGGTGCCTCTGCCTGCGATAACGTTTGGTGGTGTGACACTGGAGGTTGTAGAGAGCTTTGTCTACTTGGGAAGTTGCATCATTGCTGGCGGGGCTGTTGGAGACGAGATTTCGATGCGCATCTCAAGAGCACGCCTCGATTTTTCTAGACTTAGCCACTTGTGGCGTCGCCACGACATTCGTCTCTCTATCAAAGGGCGGGTCTATTATGCTACTGTTCGTGTTGTACAGTTGTACGGATACGAGACATGACCCATTCGTAAACGTGACTTGCGCAGACTATCCGCCTTCGAGCACTGCTGTCTGCGGTCTATTGCCCTTGGGTGGTGGCGGCACCACGTAAGCAATGTGGAAGTTGGACAGTGTGTCTTGGGACGAGGAAGCCTCTCACCCGAGGAGCTCGTCGCACTGCATTGACTGCGGTGGCTGGGACACGTATTGTGCATGTCTATTCAGCGTTACCCGCGTTGTGCGTTGTTTACGGTTGCTGGACAGGGCTGGAAGAGACGGTCTGGCGGACGGCCTGCAACTTGGAGAAGCCGCATGAAATAGCTGATGAAACAGTTGACCTCGGCCGGCTGTGTGTAGACTACCTGTCTGGGGTCCGAGAGATGCGGATACTTGTTGGCTGAAGACCCTGGAAGCCGTGGCTCAAAACCGATGACAGTGGGGGACGTGTTTATCGGTGTGTTGCGGTGTCCCGCCTTCCTCCCCATAAAAAACTGAAAAATTGTTCAAAAACTGTGAGTGGCAAAATGGACAAAAAATGGCTGTTGTTGTGATTTTCTTATTATTCATACTGTTTTCCTATCGAGCCATGATTCCGATGGCACAATATATGTACCACAGCTTATATATATATATATATATATATATATATATATATATATATATATATATATATATATATATATATTCTGTTATGCAAGAAATTTAAAACCGCAGTTTCATGCAATTTATCCCCCTAATACTTATTCTAAAAATTACCATCATAGTTGTCGTTAAGAGACCTAGTTGAAGTCGAATGTACCGCATGCCCAGCTTCACGAGTTACGTACACTCTACTGCACCAGAAAATGCGTTTCGAAACACGACGCAATGTGATTTTAAACAGAAACTTCCTTACGATGCCAGTGAAACTAAACGCGGCGTAAGTAACTTGATGTGCGTGCAAAGTTGATGGCAACATAAAAACCAAACTGAGTTGTCTTCCTCAGTGTTCTAGTAAATTTCATCACGTCTTATCTGCAAGGTGTGTTTGATGCTGCTCGAATGTTCGCAGATTTAAAGTAACTAGCCACCACAAACGAACGAACGATTAGTCCAGGGCAATTGAAAGTCATTGTGGGCTAGCATATTAGCTCTTCGCTAGCCGAATTTATTAAGCTGCGGTTCCGGATTTGTTTTCAGTATGAAATTCATGATTTACTTAACTATGGTGCGTGACACTGATTACTGACTTGGTTGATTCGATTCTGATGTTATCACCGTTAACACCGTGAATAACCCCTTCACGACAGCTCACTGTAATACAGAGAAAGGATTATTTTTGTAAGTTGCTGAATCATCCATGATTGGGAAAAGGGCTTCTGAAAGAAGTAGTTTTAAATCCTGCTTGGCAAATATGACTGAGCGCAGCTGTAATGTCTACGCACAAGTAAACCAAACCGTCTGTCCTCCTCAAGACAAGATTGTTAGCGTCACTGGTGAAAAATTGATTGTCTGAGGTATACCATGTTTCGGTAATCTTACCGAATCGAAGTCAACACTAAGCAGTGCTACGTATCGGGTCCTGGCCTCACATCGGACTGACAGAATACGCCCGACCGATGATCTCTGAAATTCTGAAACAGCTTTTCCAACTGTGCAGTGAGTACTTGAGACTGGCCGTGACAAATGCTGAGTTAACCCACCACCCACATTTGCCTACTCTTTAAAAGTTTCTTACTGTCTGCAACCAAGGTGCGGTATGACTATGCAGCATAAACAGCTAGATTTATCAACAAATACAACGAATTAACTTGGATGTTACCGGGAACGGCGGCATGACGAGATATTCCGAGAGCAGGTCGTACGTGAGTTGATTTAATTACTGCCACCATGGAAAGTTGCGTGTAAACCTGTCATCATCGGAGAACAGTCAAACACTGCAGTGGATACCATTTTTAAGTCAGATAATTCGGAAACTTTCCTAACACTGAGATTAAATTCCTTGGTCTCCAGATGATATACATTATAAAATATTTTCGTGAACTGGCAAAACATATCACAAATGGTGGTCACGGGTATGCGCTAAGCATGACCCCATTGTTCGCTGTCTTATAAGCAGAACTTAAAGCAAATGCGGTACCAAAAACAGCGGTAAGGCTTACCAAACCAATTACTTATTAGCTGCTGTTTGTGCAGAGTGTTTACTGCACCCGAACTTCTATTCCTTGCTGGCCATTTCAGACATCACGCAGCATACAAGACTGCATATATCTATATTCAAGCTGCGCAACCGATGAAATTCTGTACCTCGAAAGTTGCCTACTCGAGGGCTATCTGATGATGTAAATGCTGTCAATTGTCCGTATTCTATGTATTCTTCATGCGCCGATCTGTAGCGAACACGGTGGTCTTGTAGGAACCCGAGTTGCAAGCGTAATTGTTTATTGATTAAACATGGCTTTTTCTAGGTGCATCGGTTCTGATCAACCAAACATCTACTCATCTTCGCACTCCTTGTTGGAGGTTGCATAGCGCGGGTATATTTTTTCTGTAATTAGCGGTTATATGGTGTACACTGCTTATGATTCCATTCCTCTTGCGTATACCACTGTGGTTCCAACGTGTTCCCTTCCTTTGGAGGAGTCCTTACGGCCTGCTGTTTGCTGGCTGCCGTTTCGCATCCTTGGACTACCATGCGCCTGATAACTCGCGCATTATTGTCCGTCTGCAGTCCACCACGGTGGGAATAGAAAAGGATTTCATCATTAACATCATCGTCCATACACATCAGCTGAAGGTGAAAAGCACACATTATCCAATGTGCCGCAACACAAAAGATATAGGAAAAATAGCGATAAACGCCCTACATAATGCAAAAACCAACAAGTAATAGGCATCTTATTAGCACAGAATGCTTCAAAACCGTGATCATGGATGGTGGAGGAAGATAAGGGAGAGGATGTGGGACAAAAATGCTCACAACACAAATGTCGTTGAGGTTGGCTCTTCGCTATGTCAACAAGTGTATCCAACCAACATCGTACGTCGTCCATCCGTCTCCAGCCGGGCAGCATGGAGACAGTAACCAACACCAACTTCGAAGTGAGTTTTTTCATCTTGCCTAACCTGATAAGCGCTTGGCCTCCGCACTTCGTCTTAAACCTATAACCACGTCGTGCAATCAACGCAGTCGCGGGAGTTCGTGTCCTGATATGCACAGTATGTGGCTCAGACATTGGGGCCTAGTGCGTAATACAGTGGTGCTGAACGCTTCAAGCACTCTTCGCGCACCAAATACGCGGCGCCGAACAAATTCATCGCTTACTCGGTGTTCCCACTAGATTTGAGAGATACTGCAAAGGCAGTGATGATCAAGCGTCTGTTGGTCTAATGAACCAGGTTTCGCAACCGTACATGAGGGCCGAACGTACGGATGCATTGTAAACTCTTCCCTCCAAAGCTGTAGTGATGTTTTCCGGTGCCATAGGTGGCGCAGATTGATGAAAACGCCTCGAGCTTTTGCCCTAGGGTTCATGATTTTATCTTCCATTCCACTGGCACTGATACACCTGCCAAGATACTTGAATTTCTGAACGACTTCTAGCTGATCATTACCAAAGATCAGCACAAGCGTGGTTCCCTGCCAACCTTAGAGAAGTACTTTGCTTTTCGAGGGTGCAAAGCATAGCCCAAAACAGAGGACAGCCAGTGCTAATCTGTCCAGCGCTGCTTGACACTTCTAGGAGCTGTCACATATGAGGAAAATGTCGTCTGCATATTCCAAGTCAAAAAGTCGCTCACCAGTGGCTCCATACTTCGTAGGTCGTGTCCAGCGAATGTTGTTTCCATGACTTCGTCAATGACTAAATTGAAGAGGAAAAGTGGCAGCGGGTAACCTTGTCTCACACCACTGGAGATGTTAAAAACCACGACAGCTTGCTGTAAGCCATCACTCAGCCTGAAATGAGCACGCAAAACGCTTTGGTAACGCTTAGTTATCGGGCACACCTTTCCTGAGCAGACAGTCTCAAAGGGTACATCGATCCATAGAATGGAAGGCAGCTTTGATGTCGAACAGCACGGCTACAGTGAGTCGCTAACAAATATGGAAGTGCTCCAACACTTGCCATAATGTGAAGATTTGATCAATACAGCTGCGACTTCGACGAAAAGCGGCTTGCTGCTCACGAAGCTGATTCTATGGGTGCCAGCTAGTCTGGGAAGAACGACAGGCAAGTAATTTAAAGACAGTTGAGAGTAAACTGATACCACTACGATTGCCGCCTTCGGAATGTGAGCTTCCTTGGTAATGTATGACTATAACAGAGCGATTGTGTTTATCTCGTGACTAATGTCAAATCAGATTGAACAGAGAAATCCAAGGAAAGAGCCAAATAACCAGTAGGAGGGAAATATAACGTATGGACAGGTGGGGTCATTTCAGAGCACTCATTGTGTACATGAATTGCGGCAGTCAATCGCGTATGCGAAACTTGTGCGCCGGTCGCAAAACGTTGTGCTGCTTGTTGACTTGGATTTCAAAATGGTGATTGAGGAGAAATTTCTTTTCGATAAATATCATTAAGCAACTACAATTATACGATACATAATCCCTGGAGCTGGAGATAATTTCTAGCAATGCGGCGATGTGACGTATGTTTTGATCAGAGGGACGGTGGCAATCAATGCCACTTTAACTCCATTGCCATAGACGAATATGCCTGAAGTCAGCTAACCAGGGCCAAATTTTGCACAGGTGCACAGTGCCGTTGGAGTTTAAGCAACTCATCTTGTGCCTGGATTGAGGATTTATAGGACGTGGCTCGTTGTTGACATAAGTGAAGCGTTTTTTGTCGTTGTCCGCTTTGCTTGAAAGGCGTCTGTACTTGAGTCAACAGTGTAGTAAGCTAGATCACGGCGCAACAAGGTTAAAGCTACAAGAAGTCTGTCTTGCAGATGCCTCTGTATCTTCACACAATAGTCAGCTGTTTGAGACTGTGTTATTGATATAACCGCCCTTCGACTGAAGGTTTGAGAAGGGTATGTTAGCTTCATGCTCCCGCTCAGATTCCTATTTGCTAGATCGGTAAAGTTGTACGGAAGCGAAGTATCAGTATAATTTACTGATGCATTGCCATTAATGAGGATGACAGCGGCTAGCAGGATAAGGACGAGCTCTTTCAAGCTATAGGCTCCTCTAGGTTAATCGGAGATGTTGGTTAATCTCTTGTTTTGAACAAATCTAGTCAGTATACCATAAAGTAGGTTGTATGTGAGAACCGAGACTGCAACACACAGCGCAGCAGGAACCTCGTCCAGATGCTTCATGGCAATGCCAGCACCAGCGATTGCATGAGAGCTAGAATACTGTAGAATCGCCCGCAGTTAAAACAACGGAATTCTCAGATAAGATCAATAGTAAATTCGACAGCCTCAAGAGACAGTGAATCCTCCAGATTGGACAAATGTCATTTAAAAATTGAAGTACAGAAGAATCTCGCGTTCAAGTGTCAAACAATTGGAGAACCGATCAATAAATGCTCTTTGGTATGGGTGCTAGGGACATCCACTGTGATAATCCTATTTGCAGCTTTAGAACTGGTATCTTAAAGGAAACCATTGTTTCAGTTTCTTGTGTACACTACTAGCAGTTCTGTAGTAGCTAAACCACAACGCCAAGAGTATATGGGCGAATGAGACAGAGGAATACGTTGGTGGGTCGACACAGAATGAACGACCTTGCGGTGCACTCGCCTATTCTAGCGTTGCTTCAAGCGGATGGAACCCATGTTTATAGCGACTATGACAAGGCGTGTGTGTGTTTGGTGAGAAATACATGGCGCATTTTCCCGCGAAACAAATATGCCGCGCATAGAACTAGTTTCAAGTGTCGCTGAAGGCTTTTGTCTGGACGAAATTTGTTTATAAGAGTCTCAAGTTCTCAGGTTGCTGAGGGAGGTAAACCCAACTAAGGCTACAGGGATAGTTTTTGTTCATCCCAACCTGCTACGCGTATTGACAACGGTGCTTAATGGACCTCTGAATTGTGTATTCCTGAAGTCACTCAACAGCTACGTTTAGTCCCTCAAATGGAAGAAAGCTGTGATCTGCCTGATTTTCAATTGCGGTGACAAAACGCTACCGGCCAATTATAGGCATGTCAGCTTGACTAGCGTAGTAGTTTAAGTACTTGAAAAATTGGTAATATATTCAGTGGAGGACCGCTTAAGTGGATTTAATTTGGTTGGTGTCGCACAATATGGATCTCGCGAAGGATTGTCTTGTCTAACGAAATTACTGTTATCTCAGGACAGCTGAGCTGAAGCCGTTGACAGTAGACACGCTGTGGACGTGCTGTTTGTTAACTTCCCTAGGAAAATTGTTACTGTTCCCATGGTGTATTCGATCGCGTTCTTCAGATGGTGGTAGTTTCCATAGATGAAGGGAAACATTGTGAACGAGTTGAAGGCAGTCTTTCTTCTCGACAAGTTGTGCTTAGAGGCACCCCACAGAAATCTATGTTGGGGTCACTGCTGTTTGCAGTCCAGGTAAATGGCTCTCCTAAGGGGCTTAATATGCCGTCGCTCTTATTTGTTGATAACCTAAGCTCTGGATTATTGTGGGTGTCCCTGGAAGTCCTGAAACCCCTCAATGGGTTCTGTAGATAGTCTGAATGGTCACGCTTGTGGTAGTTCCTTGTAAACCGCGCAGGGTTCAGTGCTGCGTGTCGGAGCGTCTGATACCTTTACGCATTATATGATCGATGGGAGTGCAAATCTTTACTTGACCCATTAGATTGATCTATATCACCTCCACTAGGCCACTCTTCACCAAGGAGACAACCAGAAGGCGGCTAGCAAAGGATTCCTCACCTTGTGGTTTATCAAACCTTCTTTTGCTACCCTAACAGCCGATATGTCTATTAAACTCTTCTCAGCTTTCGTTCGGGTCCAGCTAGAATATTGCTTTTTGCTTGCGCGCTCTGCCTCGTCTGCGAAAAGTAAAGCTCGAGAGGGGTTTTGCGAGTAGGTACTAACTTAATTGAGACGTTACACGGACAGACGGATCCCAAACGCCTACTTAGTTTGGGGATGCGTTCAACGCACTACTGAAGGCGTCGATTGGTCCTGATCTACACCTACTGTGTAGTAATTGGGAAAGTTGGATCAAACTTGTCATGGTTATTTGGATCTGTTAGGTTGTCTGGTTTCCGCGATCATCCCATGAAGTTACACAAATGGCGTTCTGACCAGAATAGGGAATAATTTCGGTTATGAAGGCACCTTAAACACCTGCTTAGTGGCTCGCGGTATTCCATAAACAACGCTCAGCAGTTTTTGGAGAAACTCAAAGAGCTGCAGATTGATCATGAAGAAATGATGGTGTCCTTTGACGTTAATGCACTGTTCACTTCTGTCAACTTACAAGTGGCGAAAGAAAACTTTAGAGAACGCCTGCATGTTGGCGGAGGAGTAATTGGGAATATGACGACTGATAGTATATGCGAGCTTCTTGACTTATGTCTCACGACCTACTTTAACTTCGATGGAGCACCGTGTGAACAAGTGAAAGGAGCCCCAATGGGATCACCAATATCTGGATTCATTGCAGAGGTTGTCATGCAGACGTTAGAAGAAAATCTACTACCAGTCGTGAATCCGAAATTGTGGGTCAGATATGTTGAGGACACGTTTGTCATACTCAAACGCAGCCAGTTGCAGACCGCACAAAGCCTGCTGAACGATGCAATGGACAGTATTCACTTCACTATGGAGCCATAAATGGAGAACAAACTACCTTTCTTGGATGTATTGGTTACCAGAACAACGGAGGGAGAACTACAAACATCAGTCTACAGGAAAGACACGCATACAGATAAAATATTAAGTTTCAACAGCAACTATCCAAAACGTCACAAAAGCAGCTGCATACGCATGTTGTTCCGTAGGATAGAATCACATTGCAATACCGCTGAGGCAAAACGCGAGGAAGAAAATCATTTGTTTACATCCTTCATGCGCAACGGATATCCACGCAGCTTCATCCGAAGATACATGAACCAGAAGAGTACAAACACCACACCTGAACCAACAACAACGAAACGGATCGCTTTACCATCCGTCAAGAACGTATCGGAACTGACTGGTAGACTCCTCAAGCCACACCATCTGTTATTGTCTCACATACCCACCAACACGCTGAAAGGAACCCTATCTAGACCGAAAGGGAAGACGAAAGCACAGGAACGCCGGAACGTCATTTACAAGATACAGTGTAAAAATTGTGATAAGAACTATGTGGACCAAACGGGAAGAAAATTGTCTACAAGGCTACAAGAACACAAACGAGCCTGTCGAAACCATTACCCATCATCCTTGGTCTCGACACACGTTGAGGAAGAAGGGCACGCATTTGATTGGGAGAAAACAGAGATACTAGCGCAAGGAGAGACCAAAAAAGGAAGAGAATTCCTTGAAGCCTGGTTTTCTACAGTCAGTTCAATAAACCAACGCATCGATTTAGATCCGATATACAGGCAGCTGCGAGAAAAGAGTTTACGTGGATCATCTGGCACATGAGTCGGAAAGAGGCGGCGCCCACACTGGAAACTAGCAATGGTCACGGAACCTGCATCGAAATGAGCAGGTTCAAATGTCACTCGCTTGTCGGTAAGAATCGACAAAACAAATCAGTTTGCTTATAGCGCACTGAGGAAATCACCATGACTGGTGATAAAACGTCTGCAACGAAACTGTTCAGCTCGGAGAACAGAACAAAAGCTGAATTTCGGTTATCGATTAGAGTTGTCAAGTACTGGAACTCCCTACCAAATAACGTGGTCAGGGAACCTGAGGTTAAGGGTTTTGAGCGTCAGTTGGACGCTCTTGGGTGCCACTACGAAATGTTTCTATTCTCCCGGCCATATCTATCTCTATACTTTGCTTATGTTTTCTGTGCTGTACTTCACTTATTGGTATTATTCTTCATTTATATAACCTTCCTACTTCCTCACCACCCATTTTCTTTGCATATCTGGCTTACTTTACGTGATCGGAACAGCATGGAATGCTAGTGCATGAAACATAGGCAGTACTTGGTTGACCAGTGTGAGGTTCGGGTGTTTCGTTTTACATCCATCAAGAACTCAGAACACCTTATCGATTACTGGCTCGACAATCTGATCAAGCAGACACACTCATGGAATGTTTCTATCGTTCCATCATCATCATCCTCACCATCATCATACACGTTAGCCAGAGGTGGGGAACACCTCAGCTACTGTGCTGCAATACATAGAAAAAGGAGAAAAAAGCAACTGGTGCAAGCCGGCTGAGCTACCGGTAACAGATGAGCATCGTTCCGGCAGGCTACCAGCCGATTGCTGTGTATCAAAAAGAAAATTACTATGCAAAATTATATAAGACTAGATAATGAGATCGTGGTTGAAGGGAGGCTATCGTTCCAGTCCGATATGAACTTTAACTAGAACGTGACACAACTAGGAATGTCCACATCTCCACTCTGGAAAAGTTAATAAGCACACGGCATCAGCCACAAACGGAAAATGCTATTACAGTGCTTTATGGCACAGAAAACTGCAATCCAAAAGGATTCAAATAGCGCCTTCTGCAATCAAGTGGCTACAGCCGGAACTGTGTAAAGAGCTTGTACTTGTGCAGTTTAACCTTACCGGAGCCATAGACTGGTCAGCTGACCTCTGGAATCTTCATCAATGGCAGTGGATTTAAGTTGACATTGATTGTTAACCACCATCTGGTCAAAGCATATACGTCACATCGCTGCATCGCTAGCAATAACTTCTGTTCTAATGATGTTTCTCATATTCGTAGTCGCCTGAAGGGAATTATGGAGTGGAAACTTCTTCGCAAGCACTTTTTGCTTTCTGAAAGGTCATAATTTACGAGTTAAAAGCACAGCAGTCCGCCGCGTGATTGAATTTCAATACTAGGATTGTAGATACGAAGACTGTGATTCGATTAAACAGGAGGTGTTCAACAGGTGTTCTAGGACATAAGAGAGCTCTGTACAACAATTTCACACTTGTCCAACTAGCAGGTCTCTGTACTGGCTGCTTAACCTTTTCACTCACGAATTTCTGAATTACAACGGCTTTGTTCCTTCTACCAAGTATCCGTAGATGAACACGACGTAAACGAAGGGGTCTAGTTCTTTATCAACATGTCCGGAGTATGCACCAAGTCCGAAGAGAGTAAGTACATGAATTTATTATTGTATAGTGTTGAAAAGGCACCCACTCAGGCACATAAAGCCTATATTGACTTGAGTTGTTAAAGAGTTTGGCGCCTGACGTGCCTGAATCGAAGTTTTCAAAGCATCCAAAACGCTGCACCCACAATCTATCCAGTCAACTCAAGTCAAGTCAAGTAATTGTTCTGTGCACCAAGCATGGGTGAATATTCATCTACAACATTCACGATCTCGACAAGTTACCAGAAAAGCAAAGCAGGGGCAAAGCAATATGACAAAGAACGAGTAGGTAAGGGCAGAAAGCGCAACTAGCGTGAAGCTCAACAAACTGCAACATGAAGCTATTTCATTGCAACCAAACTTTTGTGCGTCGCAAACTGGTAACGTGCAGTTGCACTCTGAGACAGTTGCAATGCACAGTTGTGTAATGCACCAAATGACTGAATTTGAAGCAGGATTTTCTTTTTACAAGTGTCGAGATAGCAAGGAGGAACAGCTTTTCAACAGAAAACTGTGAATTCTAATATTTCGGTATTTTCATCAGCTGCTATCACTGCACTAGGTGGCAACATAAAAAATGTGGATTTGCAGGCAACGCAGCTACTCGGTGCTCTGAAAGCGTGCCACGCTGTAATCAAACTCAAGATGGAAACTGTAATGGATAACATTTTCCTGTTTAGATGTGGTTACAAAGCGATACCAACGACACCCTCACTCGCTCCGTGTATCGTAAGTCTAGATGGCACTAGCTTGTCTCTTAATCTTGCGACGTGGGTTCGAATCCACGTAGGGGTGGGCCTCCTCGCGCAATACTCAGCTCTCGTGCGCTGTTGGTGGTCGCACGGCAGCGAAGCGCCGTTACGCGGTACAGCTGATACATTATCTTTTATTTATTATTAACCCCAATTGGACAGTACAACATATCAATTCTAACAGCTTTTCTATATGCTACAAACGTACAGTGCTGAGAGATCCCAAGCTTTATTCTGAAGATACGATACCTTTTCTCAATTCATTGCATCCTTCCCCAAATGTTTGAATTGGTCACGCATGAAGCTGTATCGCATGCGTCATGTGACACGTTGCACGGGTGCACTGGTCTGAGCCATACTCATGAACTGTGTCCGCGATGTGAGATCACCTGATCGCCTTGCCACGGACAGCACGGGTACGGTGACCAACGTAGCGGTGAAGTTAACTCCATAGGTACGCCAAGTTGAATGGAATCGTGCAGTTAGTACAACAGCTTGCTCTGTTCCGAATGTGACGAAAGGCACTCGTACACGGCATTCGGAGGAGGTGAAGGATATAATAAGGCTTACGAAGAGGGACGCGACTGGAAACCTGTTGCACACATACTGAATGTAAACCTGATAACCTGTCACAGTTGGATAAAAAGTTTGGGATCAAGCAGACAAATAGAAAAAGGTGTTGAGGGACGCCGAAGGTTGCTGACAGACAGCCAAATTGATTGCCTGGTAGAATGGGTGTCGAAAGAACCTAAGGTCATTCTACAAACACTACGTCTGAGGTTGAAGACGGAGTTAAACTTTAAGGAAAGTGTGAGCACAATTGCACGATACTTGGATGGGCGGCTAATTACCATGAAGAAGTTGCGAGCAATTCTGCAACCAGCCAACACACATGAAAAGAGTATGCGGAGGAAAGTCTACGTTTTGACGCTACTTAAAGCTGAGACCGAAGGGAGACAAGCCGTGTGGATGGATGAAACCAATTTCAATCTGTCTTGTTCTCCCTGTGGGGCCTTCACCGCGTGGAACTCCTGAGCAACGTACAGTACCCAACAGTCGAGACCAAAACCTGCATCTGATTGGATCGTTGACGAGCAATGGATTAATAGACTATACCATCATGAGAGGAAGCTTAAATAAGCAAAGGTGCGGGGCGTGGTTGCGTCGACTGCTGGAGGCCAGAAGCTCGACTTTTATCGAAAACTGCCTCCTGATCTGTAATAACGCGCCATGCCACACGAAGTTGGAAGGCGTATTCCAGGAGGAACCGTTCCCTTCTGGCAACCTCCTGCGTTTGGCGACATATTCTCTATCACTGAATCCCACTAAGGGAAAATGCAACATAAGAAAAGCGCTTGTAAAGCAAGCCATTAAGAAGCAATATTCCGAGATGCTTCAGGCAGATTCTGAGGGTGTACTTTGCAAGGGCGAGTGGAGAATACGCTGCTTGGAGCGAATTGTGTCCGAGGCACAGAGTCGCGTTAATCCCCATCGCTGCCAACAAATGATCGATCATGCAAGATGGAATTACGCTCATGCTATGCACTGCATGGAGCAGTAAATCTTTTGTGCTGACAAATATATATGATTTGCAAAGGTGTAATCACTTTTAAGTATCGCTAACTCCTAGGTTCGAGATTCAGACTAAATGTTGGGCCACCCAGTTTGCGCATGCTTCTGGTGTGGCGTTGCGAGACAACTATAAGATATCCTTATACTTCAAAAGAGGTGGGACGACAACTGCAGTGATGCTAGTGGTGAGAAAACTGCATATCTGTCGATAGCTGGCATGTCATTACACAATGCGGAATATAAACGCATTGCCATGTAGGTTGACGACGCGCCTGCGGAAAGTTATGTCTAAGGTTCGTGCAGTAGGTAATCATGCTTACGTGCAGTATGTGTGCAACAGGTTTCCAGTCGCGTCCCTCTTCATAAGTCTTACTATATCCTTCACCTCCGCCGAATGCCGCGTACGAGTGCATTTCGTGACATTCGGAACAGAGCAAGCTGTTGCACTAACTGCACGATTCCATTCAACGTGGCGTACCTATGGAGTTAACTTCATTGCTACGTTAGTCACCGTACCCGTGCTGGTGATCTCACGTCGCGGACAAAGTTCGTGAGTATGGTTCAGCCCAGTGTACACCTGCTCCGTAGGTAGTCTGTCTGGACCATCAAACTTTAATCGTTTCAAGTGTCGGAGCTCAAGGCAGACCTCAGCTTCTTTGGGTTGTTCCAGTGAGACATTCCAAGCCGCCTAACTAGGTATACTCGTTAGGATCGCCGGCGGAGGAGGCCAGCTGAATTGAATGCAGAAGTCTCCAGTCCAGCGGTCCATGCGCCTGTTTAACTTAGCGATCGGGGTTCCGTCATCCTCGCAAATAACCTCACTAATACAGGTCTTCCGTGACCAATGGCCCCAATGACTTGGAAGAGCTTGCGAAAGTTTCCAGAGAGGGCCGCCGTTACCAAATCCGACACGCACTGGGGCCACCAAGTGTCGCGATCAGTTCGCAGAGGTTGTTTAACTTGTTGTCTGAGGGCGACACATTATACGGCTATTTGAGTCGATCGGGATAGCTCTACGACCATTAAACATTTCCAGGGAGTGTGCGGAATTCCATCCCAGCAGATTGAATGACTGGATGATAGCATCGTTTCACGCAGGCAACGCCAATGATCTTCAATGTCTCGACGTGGAGTACTAATGAATGCATGCGACAAGAAATCTTGTTAAGCTGATAGAATAGAGAGGACAGTTAACTTGTTGGTGTGGAGCGTGTGGTGCTTTCGTTTTAAGGAACCGCTAAAGCGCGTGCAGATGTTCGCGCAGACCAAAACGTGAGTTTAATCGAGGTACTTAGACCAGCTCGGTCTACAATCCAGGACGCTGCCTAGCTATCTAAACCTGTTTGAAACGTGATGTATTTGTGACCACGTTTGCGTTGAGGAAGGAGGACGCCAGTGGCTGCACGTCTTCTGGTATGCCTAAAGTTCGTACTTGAGGGAAAGGAAAAGTGGTCTTCCCATAACGTGCAAAATCTATTACCGTTATCAAAACGGCTTTCGTCAAGCGCGTGACTGTCACCAAGATGACGTTCACACGGAAGCAGTCGATCTCCTTGTGCATGGAGATCACCGCCTAGGATAATGACATCTGACGTTTCGGCCTTGTTCAAAAGATTGTGGAGTTCACGATAAAAGTCATCCTTAACCGATGCACAGCTGCAGTCGGTTGGAGCAAAGGCAGAAATGACAAGCAGATGGCGCCTCGCTTCACGATATCTGTTGATTCTACATGAGCCTTGAAGCCGAACCGGTCGGCTGGTGGCCGAGTGGGCTGCACGTTTGGTTTGCAACCATAAAGTCACCGGTTCGAATCCGCATAGGGGTGGGCGTCCTCGCGGTATACTCAGCCCGCGCGCGACTGGTGGTGGTCGCGCGGCAGCAAAGCGCCGTTACGGCGTACAGCTGACACATTATTATTATGTTATTATTGAACCTCACACAGCCGGCTGTCGATAGGGAATTAGGCGAGTAACGCAACTTCCGCTTTATCACTCAATGCGATACCAACACCAGCTAAACCGGCTCCTACTGCCGTCATGTCACCAGACAGACGTGGGTAATATGTGGTTTCAAGAGTAGCCGGGACCAAAAAGTTAACTACGGTGCTGGCATCCTGCAATCGAGTCTCGGAAAGGTAACAAATATCGAAGGCGAGGGACACTAGAGTGCGAGCCACGCAAGCCTGTTGTCCAATCTGTAGGAGGGTCCGAACATTGAACGCTGCCAGGCGGAATGGAGAACGTGGTCGGAGGACAGATGCTGGCCGCACGATTTGGAAATCAACGAGACGGGCATTGGAAGTAGGTACAGAAGGTTGTGGTTCATGAACAAGGACAAGTTGGTGTGTGGTTGCGAATCAGGGGTAGTAGGGAAGGGGGCGACACAAGTAAGCGATGTAGTAGTGATTGTGAAATACGTGGTTTTCACAAGGGCACAATACTACCCGACTGCCCAATTTAAAGTAGGAAGTTGTCTTAAAGCACTGCAGCCGGAGCCTTTGGCTCAATAGCCTACCCGCAAGGCAGCGAAGCCAACTCAGGGATTCGCACCCTTTGGGAGTTGATGACTATAGGATTAGTTCATACGCCTTTGGTTTGGTGCGTAGCTAAACAGGGGCCTAATCCTTCCCACGAATTAAGCAGCATCTGCTGAGATACAGTGCTTCAACAAGATGCAACAAGGGCAGTGAGTTTATTTAGTGGTGAGTTTCATCCACCACGCTGCAATGTTGTTAAACGGACACATGTGGCTTTTCATATGGAGAACGCTTGCCAGGCAAAAATCCATGACCTCCTGGAACACTACTGCCGAACGATGCGCTGGACCTAGATAATACTGGAGCACCCAGCTAGCACCATGAGGAGGCTGTTCGGCGGGGCAGCCTGATAGCGTACGCTCAAAACTTTGCATTTCATCAAGTTAGAGTGAGCCGGTTTTTAGATTACGACATATAGGCTATGTCGAGATCTCTCTGCAGTGCTGTGTAATCGTCCGCTGTTTTGTTATCATGCTAAATCTTGATATCCTATGTAAACAGTAATAAGTTCTATTGGAACAGATTGGTAAGATCGTTGCTAGAGTCTAGGAATTAACGAGGACTTAGTACAGATCCTAGGAACACACTACACTAGACTGCAACGGTGCCAGAAATGGCGCTACGGACTTTCATACGCAGCTGACGTTGAAAGTGCAACTTGCCTCTTCAACTCAGCAAAGGGTCACCGATTCGATAGTTTCGATGCCTGTGAAAAAGAAAGTTGTGTTCCACCTTGTCGAACGCTTTAGATAAGTTAATGTAGACAACGTCGGCTTCTTCCCTCTCGTTGACTGGTTCTGTTCAGCTTGCATGGGCTTGTGATTAGTTTATGGTGCACTGCAGATTACGGCGGAATCCATGCTACCGTGCTACTATAAGGTGGTTACTTCCAGGGTACCTCATTAGCACCTCTGCGGGTATATATATATATATATATATATATATATATATATATATATATATATATATCATATATATATCATATTATACACAATCTGTGGTACAGATATTGTGCCATCGGAATCATGGCTGAATAGGAAAACAATATGAATAATAAGAAAAGAGCAACAACAAATGCTTTTTTTGTCTAGTTTACCACTCACAGTTTTTGCAATTTTTTTCAGTTTGTTCTTTTTTAGGGGGAGGAAGAAGGGACACCGTAACAAACCGATGCACACGTCCGTCTGCGGGTATAGCTTCTATTAGTTTGGACAATATGAGCAGGACAGATAATAGACGGCAGTTCGAGAGATCGGCGCGATTCCCGTTTGTGTAGAGAAGTTTCCAAATTGTGCCCACGCGCAATCCATCAAGACATGGTTGAAACGGTTAGGAGAATCACTATTTGGCATACATTTCTTATGAACGGGCTTCGTCGCAGTTTTTCATTCTTCCGATCGTCTACCACTTGACAATTGTATAAACACTCCACTGCTTTAATCCGATTGGCAGACGCACGTTGTTATTATTGGACGTTCACCTTACGTGTCAGTTTCAGCAGCATTATGTTCAAGTTCCTGGATTTCTCAGTTAGTTAGAACGGCCTGACGACCAGTACCCGAAAATAGCGAGGTGACAGACCGATTACGTGCAGCAACGAAAGTTAAAAAGCCTACGATCCCTCCTTTGAGTGATGACTCAATACAGGGAATTTCTCCCCCTACATGTATAATTTATATCATCCACTAAATCATCTACTGATGAAAGAAGTCGGATGGAACTGAACCGTACTGTGTCAACAGGCGTTCAAGAAACAGAATTATCTGTTAAAGTCAGACCCACTTCTTCACGTTATAATCCGAAGCTGGAAATTATCCTGGCCACAGATGCTTCAGGCTTACAAATTGGTGCTCTCATTTCGCATCGATTTCAGACGGATCCGAAAAGGCAGTGTCGAACGCTGCACGAGCCCTGACTCGTCTGGGAAGGACTACAGTCAAATTGAGAAGGAGGCGTTGGCTATCATCTTTGGCGTTAAGGCATTTCCCATGATGATATACGATCGACGGTTCACTCTGGTGACTGATCACAAACCGTTTCGGGCAATTTATGGATCCAAAAAGGGTATTCCGGCATACACGTCCGGTCGACTTCCGATGTGAGACTCCGCTCTTGGGATACGATTTCAGCGTGCGATATTTGTCAACTATCTCTACGCCGCTACCTCTTTTGGCCCATTATCGATAACCAAACGGTGGACATTGGTCGATCCGGCTCCAAATGCAGCAGTGCCTCCAAACTACCGGTATGTGCGACATTGCTGACTTGGTCGAATCACACATTGCCCTGGTCGCGGATACATGTTGATTTCGCAGGAACAGTCGAAACAGCCTGTTTCCTCATTATTGTCGACCCTTACAGTAAGTGGTCGGAAGTCTTTGTAATGCGAAATACGTCCACAAACAGCACAATCTTTGCGATGAGACATGCTTTTAGTCAGCACGGGTTACCAGAAGCAATCGTGTCGAATAACGGGTCAAAGTTTACATCCTAGCAAGTTGCTGTGTTCCGCGCACAACATGGGATCGAGCGTATAAGAACTGCACCGTATCAACCGCAATCAAATAGCCGAGCGGAAAGCTTTGTCGATACCCTCAAAGAATCAAGGTAGAATTAAAAAGGGGAAGCAACACTGAAGGAAAGACGGGATCGGTTCCTGTTGAAGTAGCGAGTTACCCCGAAGTCAAATTCGCCGGATGGGAAGTCACGAGTTGAAGCCCCTATGAGTAGAAGACTAAGAGCTACGCTAGATTTGCTGACTTCCAGGCACCAAGCATTACAACTAAGGAATTCGGTCATGGACGAAGCGGTAGTTGCAGCTTCTAACCAGGGACGGCGGATCAATTAAATACCAGGACAAGTCTTGTGACGTCAAGGCATGGTGACGTAAGATGTTCAAGTTGCAGAACAATGTTGGATGAGCCATGATAATCAACTGACGTCACAGTATACACGAGGTGCTGTTGTTCCGAATTCTGCTGGACTTGACCTCAATGAACTGTTGGACAATGGCTAGTCTAGTATCACTGAAAGGCGTGTAGTCCGACCCATGGAATGTTCTGACAACGAAGCCCGGTACAGGCTTAAACTAACAATAAAATTTTTGCAACTCGTTTTATTTGGATCTCCGTCAGAAAAGCTATACAATTCCCAGCTAACTCATCTAATAGAAGATAGTGGTGTTAGGAGAAGCTCCATTTGATATTCATTCCTTGTGAAGGTCCTTCGTTGCGGTTTTTCCTTTTTCCTATCGTCTACCGCCTGACATTTGTATACATGCTCCATTTCTTTAATATGATTGACAGACGCATATCGTTATTACTGCACGATCACCTTAAGTGACAGTTTCAGCAGCACCATTTTCAAGAAAATTTTTGACTGGTTCTTATACCCACAAACCTTAGTTGAGTCTATTAAGGTATGTTTTAGTTGATACATACATGTTAAATTTGTACTTGCTTTCCTGGTTTGCATTTCATCCTGTCATCTGTTTCTTGGTCCTTGTTTATACACGCCAATTAGTTATGCTGATTGAATTGCGCCCGTCGTTGTGAATAGATGTTCAGTTTACGATTAGGGACCAATAGTGCCATTTCTCTCTGTATTCCAGTATTGCTCATTCGCTGGTTGCAGTTAAGCTTTTTCTTCTGAATGGTTGGCTCGAATGTATTTTAGTGGTTCTCCATCAACATCTTTTCACAACTGCAGTAAGTCCGCTATATTTGGCTTGTTCCTCGTAAGCCAGCCATTGTCACGCAATAAATTCCGCTTAGTTGCGCCTATTGACACAAGTCCAAGCAATTACAACAGTTGTCCGGATACCCAGTCCGCAGGTTGTTTCACGGCAAAAGTGCACACGACGCAGCACCTTTAGAGTCCACACACTTGCGCATGAAAGCAATGGACTTCACTCGACCCTTCATCGTGTGCGCATATGACACGCAAGACTGTCCTGCTACTGAGTCTGGCGACCCCACGTTCCACGGTTTTGCAGCCGGTGGGTGGGGGAGGCACAGACAAACCACAGAGGAGCGAGCAATAGATCAACAGTGCGGCCGTCGGCATTTATCAGCGGGGCAAGTTAAACGGTGCTATTCTTGTCACTTTCCGTTTATCGCTGTCTCAGCAATGGAACACAACCTTACACTCCCGTCGGTGAAGTTCCTCCAAGCTGCATCCAGTTACATGCCTGATGATCAGCGAGTTCTTATTATTCAGCTGTATGATCAGTGTGGGTACAACGCTGCAGAAACAGCGAAGATACACCACTCTCAACGCTGGAAGGCGGCCCGCCGCCGGTTGTTACGTACTTAACTTGGCGAAAAATTTTCACGAAAAGGAGTGTGTGCAACGCAATAAAATCAGGGCGGCTTCGTACCAGAACGGCTGATCTTACAGTCTCACTTTGTTCGTGAATTACCTCAAAGGCAAGTTCCCAACGTACGTAGAATTGCCCAGCATTGTGACACAGGCTGATATGCCGTTCAACGAATTTTAAAGGAAAAAGTTTCGTAGGTTGCAGGTACCTCAGGTTTAGTTAAGAACCATAACGATGCGGGTAAACTGAATACCTTTTGTTGTTGGTCTTTGGAGCACATGCGCATTCACTCCTTAATTTTCACCAATGAGTCATTTTTCCATTTTATGGAACTGAGAAACAGTTCTGGACTAAATCTTACCCACGCCGATACGCAGCGTCACCTATGCAGCATATGGAAAAGTTTATGATCCGGGCTAAATTAACTGGTCAGAAATTCGTTGGGCCATTTTACTTTTCCAGGAATGTGTCCACTGTTGTTTTATATTAATCGAACCTTAGTTTTCCCAGCATCGTCGTACGAGGAAATGCTGCATACCCGTGTCGTTCCACAGTTGGAAGCCGACGGTGTTGCCAAAATCATTTGGTTGCAACGGGATGACGAACCAGCACATTATGCTCACTCAGTGCGTGAATATCTGTGAGAAATTCGGCCAACGTTAGGTCGGTCGCGGAGGACCAATTGATTGGTCTGCACGGTCAACCGACTTAAATCCGCTGGACTTTTACGTGGCCATTTGAAACGAAGGGTTTACAAAATAAGCCTTATTACCTAGAGTAAACGAAGCATAATATTGCGGATGAATATCGCGCGATCATCACCTAGATGTTGGAGAAATTGTTTATTCACTGCATAAAGCGATTTCTTTACTGCAATCAGTATGATGGCGGACACCTTCAACTACTTACTAGCTGATATCCATGCCCAGCTAACCCCGCTTCTTTTACTATACGTATCTTCAATTACAAATAAAGTAACGACTAAATAGGTCCACTGGTGAATGGGGCCAATAACGGGTCTGGACAAACTAATTTCTAAGTGTATTAGCTGCTTTTACGGCACTGTGTGTCACTCCGACTGCCGTGCGAACCGGGTGATAATATGCTCACCTGTACAAATGTGGTTACTATACTGGTGTAATGGAATTTTGCCGTGGGAAAGTTTACCAACCAGCAGCGATGCGAAAAAGAACGTGTAATGCGCTCAGGAGCACAAATCACCAGTCGTACTACGGAACGATGGTGATGGTGCAAGCTGCAGATGACCGGTGTCGCTGTACCGGTATAGAAGACAATCCGCTATCAAGACAGTTAGCGGGTGATTAGAATGAAACAATTCTACATGCGCGTTCGTTTTCTTTCGACTAGCACTTACCCAGCCTCATTTGTTGGGATGATGGACCAACATAGCCATTTAAGCTTTATGCACGTTGACATACTCCATCAGTGCGGAAACATCGGTTCAGGTAGACCCCAACAATGCTCCACAGGCAACGATATTCGAAGGCTTTAAAAACCCTCACCTCCTCAGTACGTATCCGATTACTTCATTGCTGCGGTCAAACCTGGGTCGGTCCAGAGCCGAAAGGATGCCAGTTTTCCACAAACCATCGCAAAGCCTAAGCATTCCCACAGACGCTTGCGGGTGCACGGCAGATTACAAACCACGTAGCACGACCAAAGGACAGCTATCGATCGTTACACTGGCGAGTCGCTCGCATTGCTGAGCCAGCAAGCAAATGAAAAATGACAAGAATGGGACCGCTCATCTTGCCCATCTGTCAAATGCTGACGGCCGCACTGAGACCAAGATCTATCTGTCGCTTAACAGCAGTCTGCCTGTGCCTCATCCATCCACCTGCTGCAGCGCCGTGGAAGTTGGGGTCGCCAAACTCAGTAGCAGGGCCGCCTTGCATGTCATATGCGCAACCAGTGAAAGATTGAACGAAGTCCATTGCTCCCACGCGCAAGTGTGTGCGCACTAAACGTAATGCAACGTGTTCACTTTCGTTTTGAAACACTAGCTGTCGACTGGGTATCCGGACAACTATTGTAATTTCTCGGACTTGTGTTAATGCGCGCGAACGTGCGGAATTCAATGTGCGATCATAGCTGATTTACGGGAATAAATCCAAATATGGTGGACTTACTGTATACAGTCTAACCTGCTATGGTAACCAGCTGTCTATTGAAAGCAGCGAAAATCATCCCCAACCTTTTCTCTACTCATTAATCTGCCCATGGCGACTACATGTCTAAGGCAACTACTTTTTATCACTCCCTTGTGTGGTCGCCTTAGACATGTTTGACTGTATAAGCAAGTGATCTAATGCATGCAAGTCTTTCCCCACTGGTCTTCGGAGTTCTTCTTGCGGTCTTTGGGTGAATGCGTCGGTAGCGACACAGCAGAAAAAACCGAGCAAACTGTTGGGCGATAATCATAGCGCCTGTCTTTGATGCTTTGGTTGTTGTTCGTCCAATTCAAGTGTGCTGACCATGCACAAGGACGATAGTCTTTTCATCGTATTTGCAGCTATGGAGAATACGTGGCTTACATCTGGTGGCAGAGCAAGCGGTGTCATACTTGGTTGAAGGGACGAAGCACTCAAGAAAGTGAAGTTGCATTACTGCCGGAATGTGTTGTTCGCTTCTTATATATTTAAATAAATAAATAATTTATTCTCGACAAAGCGAGGCACGCCTATACAGACATGCTCATGGTAACAGGGAAGCGACTGGTGGGAAAATGTACAAAAATACATGTTTGCCGTAACAGTGAATGTATATACGTGAGCGTATATCTGTACGTAGATATGTGTGTAGCTGTAGTGCTTGCATCAGACTAGCTCCTACACGTAGAACCGAGATTCCGTGCTGCACTTTGCAAAGTTTGCTGACTTACTTGTATGTTAAGGCAGAACTAGCACTAAATCTCATCGCTACATCTCCGGTGTTTAACTTGTTACTTACAGACCCATTTGACGCAGTGGTTTCGTTATGTTATGTTGGCAACCAACGCATGCACACTCAGACAGCCTGGCAGGCTAAATCCGTGAAGGTCATCCATTTTCGAGTTTGGCTCATTAAGAAGGAGTTCGTTTTATTTAACGCAGTTGCCCTTAGACCGGGGAACAGGGCGGCGAACTCTCTTCAGGCGACATCGGGAGCCTGTTCGGCTATGATAGACCAGTTAACTACTTGCATGAGGTCAAACAAGATGTCGTAATGGGTAACGATATGGGATTCCTCGTTGCTTCGCCAGCAGATGTAACAGAAGAACAGCGTCGCATGATCTCTACGGCTAAGCGGTGCGTCTATCCTTACGGTATTGAGCAGTAGTTCCATGTTGCTGAGTACAAGGCCTAAAACAGGTGGTTTTTCGCCAGTTTTGATGCTCTTTGCAGCAGTGAGATGGTTGTATAACTGTATATCGGTGATTACTCTTTGCAGGTCCGCTATGAATTGTTCACTGGGAGAAGCTAAAACTTTGATTGAGTGCAGGTTGAATTCCTCCTCCAGAAGGAAGTGGCTACATGACCGTGCCAAGGCGCATATCACGGCGGAATTTAGGCCATATTTCATTTCTAGGGTAGACATTGGAGGGTGGTATACTTTTGCTTGCAACTACACATCACGCTTCAGGTATACACGACATCAATAAGAAGCGACAACTTGCGTTTCTAGATCCTCAATGATTTCAATGTTCTGGTCAGGTCAGTACTATTGTATGACGCAGCCTCCTCTGCTAGGTGGATCGTTTTGTAGAAGAAGTATATCAAGCGGGGCAATCTCAACCTTGGGTTTGATTGTCGGTCGTTTTAGGTTGCACAGTAATCACAGACCCAGGGCGCTTCCGGTTTGGTGTATAGGGTTCTCATTGTTAGTGGTTGGCTGAAAACGTAAACTTGCTTCAGCTGACTGAGAGTTTTTACTACATCCCTGTTCTCAGCGACATACTGACATGGTCGCGCACAAGTGTGATATCTTCGCTTTGTGACGGGAAGTCCATCAACTTTACACGTATTTGAGCTGTTTGAGTCATATTTCGATTGCCTTTTACGCTATGGGCCTGAGTTGTCGTGCTACTCTCATCACTCGGGGAAAAGTTCCTTTGCATTTGGACGAGACTGGTAGCTTTGAGATAAAATTGGCAGTCACGTTTTGAGTGTAGGTAATTCACGGATGGAAAAGTGCAAAAAGTGTATGAGGTAGTTCGGAGACTGGTGGATCACAAGTGAACGACCTTTCATCATCTCATGACTGAGGTGTTTTACGGAGTAATCGTAATTCGCTGCAGTGTATAGAGCTTGGATGATAGGCTAGGCGAGGCCAATCCTACTGGCCGGCTTTACTTGGAACCCGATTAATTGACGCAATGTTTTTGGTCGTCTAGTAGTTTGATACAGACGCTGAGCGCGTCAAGGTCATGCTACACTACCTAGCCTGTGGAGCTGCATTGTGTACGCTAGTGCGTGAGTGTCCGTCTCCCGACTAACCAGCGATGCTTATTGATTGGTGCAAAAGCGAGTGCTTAGCTAAGACATGTAACTGCGTAAAACTAAACAGTTGCTATGTACCCAGTGTGGACTGCCGATGTACTATTGCCATTGCTTCTACTAAACTTCCATTTGCAATACTGTTGTTCTGATTTCGGTTGAGTGTAACAATTTGGCGACGGAGGTTATTCTGATGGCTCATGGCAAATTCAATAACGGCATTCCAACGCTTTTGGAATTCTTCTACTGAAAGGCCTACTGCGCAACAATGGTTGCAGTGGAAAACTACATTTACTAACTAAGTTGATTTGCTTTTGCTCCTTGGCGGAAATTGCACGATTGATGATGCAGCGAACATTAAATTACTACGCCACCATCTCGACATCGAAGGCCAGCGACATTTCGACAGTTTACAATTACATACGAAGCGAGACCTAAAAATTGTGTCCTATTCCCTAGACCGAAAATGGGGGGAAAGGCTCCATGTGTTTACTGCTCGGTATAAATTCAGTACCATGCGACAACAATCAAATGAGACTGTAAATGGGTTTATCTCTCGTCTCCTTACTGCTCCCCCTGACTGCGCCTATGGTCAGATCCATCCAGCCCATTTCGATGAAGCGATGCTGTTACAGGCATTAATCATGGGTGTTTTCGATGAGAAGGCACGAGAACGTCTGCTCTCCGAAGATGAAACGCTACTGACGTGGGAGAAAGCATGTGATATAGTCCGACAGCGTGCCAACCTCGTCCAGGAACTAGCCACATTTCCCTCTTCAAATCAATCAATCGCACATGACGTAAACAAGGTCTACCAGGCTAACCGTGGACATGCCTTACCTCGCCCCGTACAGCGCAAGGAATTCCGTTGTTACCGTTACAGGGAGAATCACTTGTCCCCGACTGACTGTCCGCACATTCATTTATTATGCAGGTTTTGTGGAAAAATGGGTCATACTCAGAAAGTGTGTCTTTCCCAGCGGAAATCACTCGTCTAGGAACAATCTAAGGCCACAAACTGCATTACCGCTGAATTGCACCAGAATGGGATTAACACCGCAACCGTTTTTAATTGCACCATTACAGCAGAAAAACCGTTTGTAGTATCTGTCCAAGTAAACGAACAACCGGTGGAGTTTGTAATTGGTACCGGTTCCGCAGTCACTTTGATCCGACCAGACGACTTATCCCAACTTCCAAAGCTGTGTCCACCGAACATACAGTTGCGATCTTACGCGGGACAGATGGTGAATGTGCTTGGTACCTTCAATGCACGCATTTCTTACCGTAGTGCAACGAATCATATGTGTGTGTACATTTCTGCAGGACCGGGTCCGAACATCCTGGGCCGATATGGAATTAAGCGCCTTCCTGGCATAGTGTCGAACGTCAACCTGGTGAAAGACAATCCGCAGTTATCCGAGATTTTGCAGAAGCATGCAGTCTTATTTGATCAGTCGAGATCAGGACTTTTAAAGAATTACAGTGCACATCTGGTATTGAAACCACAGACAAAACCGCGGTTCTGAAAAGCTCGCACTGTTCCTTATGCCCTCCATGATAAGGTCGAAAGTGAACTGCGCCGACTCCAGTTGGAAGGTACCGTTGAACCCGTCCAGTATTCAGACTGGGCAGCCCCCATTGTGCCAGTATTGAAGAGCGATGGTACAATACGAATCTGTGGGGATTACAAGGTTACGATAAACCAAGCATTAGAATTAGACCGATTTTCGCTACCAAAGATTGAAGACATTTACGCTTCCCTTTCCTGTGGTGATCTATTTACAAAACTAGATCTGAGTCATGCCTACCAACAAATTGAACTCGATGAGGAATCACGCACGTACACCACCATTAGTACTCATCTCGGATTATTCCGCTATATACGCATGCCTTTTGGAATAAGCTCGGCTCCATCTATTTTTCAACGTATTATTGACACACTCGTGAGATATACTAAACACATGTGCGTACTTAGATGACATTTTAATTGCTGGACGAACTACCACCGTAGCACTTACCTACATTGGACGTCGTCCTGAATGGGTTATCGGATGCCGGTTTGGTTCTAAAAGGAGAAAAGTGTGAATTCCTTGTCCCGAGTGTACAGTATCTTGGCTATCGGTTGTCACGCGAAGGATTGTGCCCACTGGAAAAAAAGACAAAGGCGCTACTTGAGGCGCTAGCACCTAAAAATGTTCATGAATTGCGGTTGTTCCTCGGTGTTGTCACTCAGTTTTCCAGGTTTATACCATCGGCAGCAACTCATCTGCATGCGCTTCACCAGCTGCTACGTAAAAACCAAAGCTGGAATTGGAACAATATTCATGAAAATGCATTCAAAGCGGTCAAGGAGTTCTTAGCATCTACAGATATTCTTGTGCATTATGATCCGCAGAAGCCAGTTGTTCTTCCTTGTGACGCCTCACCTTACGGTCTCGGAGCTGTTTTAATGCACAAATTACGGAATGGCTCACAACGTCCCATTGCTTATGCTTCAACAACCCTGACACCGGCTGAAAGGAACTACCCTCAACTTGATCGAGAGGCAGCCGCTGTCATCTTTGGCACTACACGATTTCACCAATATTTACTCGGACGACCTTCCGTGATCCATACGGATCATAAACCTCTTGCTTTCCTCCTCAGCCACGAGAAAGGTATTCAACAAATGGCTTCACCTAGAATGGTACGTTGGTCGCTTATTCTTTCTGCGTATACATACGAAATTCAGTACGTTCCAGGCAAACAGAATACCACCGCTGATGTTCTTAGCCGGCTTCCCTTACCAGAGAATTTATCTCACAAGAGCTCGTAAACCTGGTCCAGCATTTTAATAATTCCCCAGTCACATGTACAGACATACGTCAGGAAACTGACGGAGACTCTGTTCTATCGTTGGTCAAACGCTATGTCCAAGTTGGGTGACCGGACAACACCCGCAAAGAACTCATGCCCTTCCGTAAAAGGATGTCTGAACTCAGCCTCCAGAATGGATGCTTGCTGTGGGGCGCACCAGTTATTGTCCAAAGAAATTTCGCTTACGTATCCTTGACGAACTACATGATGCGCATCCAGGTGTCGCAAAGACTAAGTCGTTAGCTCGATTTTATGTGCGGTGGCCTGAATTAGACCGTGATATTGTGGCGAAGGTTGAAAGTTGCAGAGCTTGTCAGGAGACCCGAAGCGCCGCTCCTCAGACGCCAGTGCAGCCTTGGAAGTGGCCAGAAACACCCTGGAAACGAGTCCACGTAGACTATTTCGGTCACTACGAAGGTCGGATGATTTTGCTAATCATCGATGCCCATTCTAAATGGATTGCTGCCCTTATTCTTGTTTCAACTAATTCAGCTGATACTATAGAGAAACTACGCACAACGTTCGCAACATTTGGCCTTCCCGAGACATTAGTATCTGTCAATGGACCAGCATTCGCCAGTTTTCTACCTTCCTCAACTCGAACGGCATTAAACACATAACAACTGCACCCTATCATCCTTCATCTAATGGGTTGGCGGAGAGAGCCGTACAAACAGTGAAGAAGCTGCTAATAAAACAACCAAATGCTCCGCTGCGTGTGCGGTTGAATCGTTCCTTGTTCGCATATCGAAACATGCCAATCGAGCCCACAGGCAGAAGCCCCGCAGAGTTAAGGTTTAGTCATCGGCTGCGTACACGATTGGATTTATTGCATGGATCTATTGAGCCACAAGTTTCGGAAAAACAACAACGAGTGAAAGAGCGTTTTGATACTTGTAGCAGAGACAAGCATGTGACAGATTCAGATCCCATCTACATCCGCTTACCTACAGGCTCGGGGTGGGAGCCAGCCGTCGTTAAAACAACTAGCGGACAGATAATAGAAGCAGAGACTGAGGATGGCAGGATCGTTTGACGCCATTTAGATCATGTGCGACCGAGATTGTCCGACACAGAAACAGTTGCCGAGACAGAGCAGCCAGCTCAAGCATCGAACGACATGCACGTGCGTGACGCTGAGTCACAATTGCGGCGATCTGAGCGCCGACGCCGACCGGTCGATCGTTTCCAAGCTGGATAGCTCCAACTAAAGGGGAGAAAAGTGATACAGACGTTGAGCGCGTCAAGGTCATGCTACACTACCTAGCCTGTGGAGCTACATTGTGTACGCTAGTGTGTGAGTGTCCGTCTCCCGACTAACCAGCGATGCTTATTGATTGGTGCAGATGCGAGTGCTTAGCTAAGACATGTAACTGCGTAAAACTAAACAGTTGCTCTGTGCCCAGTGTGGACTGCCGATGTACTATTGCCATTGCTTCTACTAAACTTCCATTTGCAATACTGTTGTTCTGATTTCGGTTGAGTGTAACAGTTTGCTTTTGGTTGAGTTCGCCGCGGCTTCTGACATATTAGAGTAGTAGTGGTGGTAGAAACAGTTATTGGGAGTTGTAAAGATTCGTCGCAGCCAGACACAGGCCGACGGCCCCAGATATCCAGGAAACTGCTATACGGTCATTGCACCTCATTGAGACTTCATAGTAGCGCGCACCTGCCGAACCCTGTTAGATTCGATCCCACGACCATACTCTTACTAGCTAGCGGCTTATACCACTGAACCATAGGTGACGGCGGCAGAACGACACGACTGATATCTGGCTACGATATAGCGCCTTTCATCTTCTACTGTCTTGCATGTTATGAAGCTGCGGAAGACAGGGTTGGCACCCAGAACAGCAAATTTATTTGCAAACCACCGCCAATCAGCACAAGAACCCAACACATCTCTAATACACATTACTAACTAGTGATCGCCTTAGCAGCTAACGTGTCGCATCCGCTGTCTAACGTCGTCACCCATTGCTCAGTAGTATAATATCTGTCTCGTAAGAGTAGGGTCGGGGGTACGCATCCGGCAGGATTCGTTTGAGGCGCGCTACTGATGAGGCTGTTGGACGGAGCCTGAAATAATAATCGGTAAACAATGACACGTAAGACGTGTCAATTACGAGACAGTATAGAAGTCAGAGGTGACTAAACCTAACATATATTGTGCAGGCTACAAAAATAGGAAGCGAATCAGCCAGAGCGAGAAACAATGCAGCAAAGCATTCACCAAAACGCTTTGTATCAACGGATGTGCAGTAAGCAAAACAAATGGACGTTTTGAAGGTTAAAACAATGATAAAATACAATGTTTTAAATACTGGAAGATCGTGTTTCCCGGTACACTACAAGGGCCTCCCCCAAGAAGGCTGAAGGATGGAAGTCTTCGATAGAGCTGTTACTGGGTGAAAACGGAAATTGAGGATGAGTGCGAATAGTTGCGTTGGCTTGTGTAAATGCTTCCAAAGTGGAGTGTGTAGCAGAGTTCGGTGGCTCCAGGCTTTTGTTATTCATTGGTTATGGTGATCGGGTGGACAAGAGTGCATCATCGGTGCGTAACCGGGGCGGGCTGGTCGGACTGCAAAAATAGTCGCTAGTCCAAAAAATGGCCGACAGCACCTTTCCTTTGCTGCAGCCCCGACGGTACACTAAGTAGGTGTCACCCCCACCGCACTCCAGTCCACGGTCCTTGTCCCACCAAGAAATCCGGTGTCAGCCAGACGTTTTTGGACCAACCCATTCCTAGTTGTCTGCGGTCGAGGGCGACTGACTGTTCCTTAGGTGAGGAATGAAGTCTTGGGTAGACTGGCGAATCAAGTGGAGGTTGCGTTGAGCCGGTTGGCTAGTCACCCGAGGGTTGCTTTGACAGTTCCGGCGGTTGAGTTAGTAGAAAGGTCGAACTCAGAGGGGGTGGGAAAGGGTCGGTGGAATTGGCTTGATGCCGGAGAGAGAACATGACATGCATGATAAAGCAAATAGTCTTTTAGGTTTTCAAAATGTTTTGGGTTTTGTCGATTTTGCAAAATATTTGTGACCAAGACGCACGATTAACACTAAAGACGAAAAAACGTGTTAATGGAAGTAGCAAACGTTTACAAAATCTGAAAAACGGAACGGAAGTTTGACCTGTCTACCGCGTCGGTCGGTTGCTTGGGGTTGAGGCCAGGTAGGTTGAGGGTCAAGGAGAACGGAGAGTTTCGGGATATCCTGTGCTCGGGAAGTCACCGCAGTTGCGGGTGCTTGTGTGATGGCATCCGGATGGATTGCAAGTGGTTCGTCAAAGAGGACCACTTTGAGGCGGTCGACGGCACCGTCGTTCGGTGACCATTCTGGTCTAAACTAAAATGTTTCGGAGTCCTTTGCAGAACTCTGAAAGGGCCAGTGTATGGAGACTGAAGAGGGCGCCGCACTGCGTCGGTGCCGAGAAAGATGTGAGTGCAAGTAGAGTCAGCTGTGCATTTTCACATCTCTAGTCTGCTCACGGGGCGGAGTCGTGCGAAGTGGACGCACGTGTTGAGCTAGGGAGGACGCAACTTTAGGCTGAGGCATACCTGACGATGTGGTGGATGAAACGAATTCTCCTTTCAACTTTAAGGTTGTGCCGTAAACTAGCTCTGCGAATGCATATTGCAAGTCAGCTTTGATGCTGCTGTGAATGCCTAGAAGTACGAGCGAAACGTTTTCGCTCCAGCTAGGGTCGGAGGAGGCGCAGAGCGAGGCTTTTAGCTGTCTATGGAATCCTTCAACTAAACCGTTGGCTGCTGGGTGATACGCTGTGGTCTGAATGCGACGACAGCCTAAAAACTTGCAGAATGTATCGAATGGTGAAGATTCAAAAGGCGTTCCTCGGTCAGTCGTAATAGTGCATGGGTATCCGTAGCGCTAGACCCACCGGTCCAAGAAGGCCCGGATAATATTCTCAGCTGTGCAGTCTGTTACAGAAACGGCTTCTGGCAGTCTGGTGACGCGGTCGACACATGTAAGAATGTATACGAATCCGCGTGATGGAGGCAACTGGCTTAATAGGTCTAAGTGTACATGCGAGAACCGAGAGTCCGAGCAGGAAATGAAACAAGAGGACTGCGGGTGTGACGATGTACTTTGGAGCACTGGCATTGGAGACAGGCGCGAGCCCAGGTAAGAACAGCTTTGTTTACGAGTAGCCAAACGAAACGTTCGGTGACCCGTTTCAAAGGTGCACGGATACCGGGATGTGATAGTGAGTGCAGTGCGTCAAAGACTGTGCGTCTGAAGGAGACGGGCACGAGGGGTCTAGGACAACCTGTGGAAGTGTCACAGAGAATGGTTCCTTCCGTGGTTTGGAGAGGAACAGGTTGCACATGCAGCGAAGTGGACTGCAGAGTGCGCTGTATGTCTTCATCTTGAGCCTGAGCCGATGCCATGGCGGCAAGGTCGACGGTAGGCAAAGACTGGAGAGTGAGGTTGACGCGTGAGAGAGCGTCAGCGACGGGATTGTCGACACCTGAGACATGACGTATGTCAGCAGTGAACTGCGTGACAAAGTCTAGGTGTCTTGTTTCCCGTGGTGAGTATTTGTCGCAAGCAGAGTTGAAGGCGAAGATAAGGGGCTTGTGGTCAGTGTAGACCGTGAAAGCGCGGCCTTGCGAAAGAAGTTTACCCAATGAAACATTTACTTTTTGAAAACGCAGAAACCCGTTGTCCTAATGAACAACAGCTTGCATTCAACATCGCGACAGTGGCGGATCATGCATTCAAAATCGCGACAGTGGCGGTGTTGCTGGAGGACGGCTCCTACTGCGACTTCGGAGGCATCAGTCGTAATAGAAAGGGGTGCAGTCGACTCGGAATGAGCGAGGATGGCTAGGTTAGAGTTAACATCCTTGAGCACGGCGAAGGCTGCCTGTACGGTGTCAGGGAAGGCGAACATACGTTCATTTCCTCTGATTATGTCAGCCACTGGCTGCATGATCTGAGCGCAGTGCGGAATGAAGCGTCGATAGTAGCTGACCACACCACAAAATCGATGGTGCTTGAACGAAGTCGGAGCTGGGAAGTCCGTGATTGCCAGGAAGGACTTCGATACCAGGCGATGAAACGAGTTGGCCTAGGAATTCTACCGTTGATTTGCCGAGTTCGCACTTAGTCGGGTTGACTGTGACACCGTGTTGGGTAAAGCGCTGGAAGAGAGTTCGAAGAAGTTCGAGGTGCTCCTGTTCCCATTAACTGGCGACTAAAATATCATCGAGGTAGGAATAAGCGAAGTCCAGGCCACGAGTGACATCGTGGATGAAGCGTTGGAAGTTTTGTGGGACGTTGCACGGTCCAAATGGTATTCTTAAAACTTCAAGCAAGCCGGAAGGAGTGATGACAGCTGTTTTAGGAATGTAAATTTTTTACAGGTATCTGGTGATAGGCGTAAACCAGATCGAGCTTGCTGAAGATCTTTTTCCTGTGAGGCATGCGGTAAGGTCCTGTATGTGTTGGATGGGATACCTATCTGGGACGGTTAGGCGATTGAGTGTGCGGTAATCACCGCAAGGGCACCAGTCACCAGATTTCTTGGGGACCATCTGCAGGGGCGAGGACCAAGGGCTATTGGAAAGGCGGATTATTCCATATTCAAGCATGTGCTCAAACTGCCCTAGCTACCTTTAGTTTCTCAGGCGATAGTCGGCGTGGACGGCATGACACAGATGGGCTAGTAGTCCGTATGTGATGCGTGACTTGGGCTGCCACGGGCATAGCTGCGTTCATTGACTAGACCAGCTTTGAATACTGAGAAAAAAGGTTGGCGTAGTCTGGCGAAGTCTGTGGAAACGCATAGACCGGGATATAGATGCCATAGCGGTGATGCCACGTACACTGAAGTTCGTTGCAGTGTGGACAACCATCTGGCGTTTCGCATCGACCAACAGGTCGAAATGCCTGAGAAATTCAATGCCGATGATGGCAAAGGGGATTGCAGCGACGGTACATACCCAGCGGAACGTGCGTCGAAGACCAAGGTCCAGGGTAAGCGACCGATGACCGTAGGTGGCTACTGGCGTGACATTGGTGGCACTGAGGCTTGTCGACAAAGTAGCGAGTGGTTCACCTGGCATAGGGGGAAGACGCTGACTTCCGCCCCGGTATCAAATGAGAACTGGGTCTCGGAGTCAAAATCCATGATGTAGATGAGACGACTATGGGCATTGCCGACGTTCGTGACCATTACAGGCCGGCGTGGCGGATCATATATGACGCAGTAGCTACACGAAGCGTGAATGGTAAAAGCAGTAACCTGTAGGATCAGGTTTTGTGCAACGGGGCGATGATCCAGAGCAGTTTCGGTGCTTACGGTTTAAAGTGCGCTCCTCGATCTGGCGCTGAAGCGACGCTATCTGCGATGATAATGTGTCTATTGCCGACGGCTGGCTAGTCGCGCTTGTCGGTGTGGTTACGCCAGCACAAAGCTACTTAGATGTTTTGGTTTCAGTCTCTGGCTGGTGCCGTTCGATGACGCGGTCTGCTAGATCTCCAATTGCTGTGAGTGGCAGGTCACTTGCTAATGCAAGGATAGCCCGTGTGTTTTCAGGAAGGCATTCCATCCAGAGCTCGCGGTGAATCACTACGTCCATGTTGGACGTGCCGATGAGCAGCTGCATTTCGCGCAACAAGGCAGAGGGCATCCTGTCTCCTAGTTGCAGATCACTAAACAATTGGTGCAGTCGGACTTTGTCAGAAGGCATGCTTCGCTGAATAACAGCCGTTTAAGCTTCTCGTATTTCATTACTAGAAAAAGCAAAATATGATTTCTCTCACCTGTGAGGATATACTCTGAGGAAGGCGAGCTATTAGCTGATTATGCATGGCGAAATCGGAAGAAATCCTACGAATATAAAAAACGGGTTCTAGGTGCAAAAACCATAACGATGGATCCCTCCCCAAAAAGAGGAGGCGCTACCGAAATAGAATTAACCAAGACAGGCTCAACGGCGTTAACCGCGTTTAGAGACCGCTTATCCTTTACATAATCCATTGCAAAAAGCAGATAAAAAGGTGGTAGGTGAGAAAACAATATGATCACAAGAAATGAATCACAAAAGCACTGGAACGGGCTCACCAGAATGAGGATTCAAAATGGCGGACGGTGTGTTAAAGTTCAATCGGGACCGGAACGATAGGATTATCCCGTGTGTGTTCCTTCTTCGGCGGGTCGTTGAACCAGAAGTTGGCAGACTTTTAACTACTGATGAAACTTAAATGAAGACCGCATCACACCCTGTCCGACCAAATAATGCCCACGTATCTTGCCCTAGCAGTCCCTGCTGGGCCGATTACGGGAAGTAAGAAAGCGAACAAAGTAAACTCAGAAGGCAAAAGTGAAAGTGAAAAGAGCTAAGCAAGTGGTATACGAAGATTTTTGAGTCATTAAAAAAGAACTGAAAAGTGAAGGTTAGTCAGCTAGGAAAAGAAAAGGTTTGCTGTTGCCACCCAAGAGCATCGAGCTGACGCGCAAAACCCTGAACCGTAAGTTTCCTAACCAAGTTGTCTGGAAGCGAATTCCAGCGCTCTATAACTCGGCGGATAGACGATTTTCCCTCCTAATGCTATCAGACCGTGATTTATACAGTTTCAGTGGGTGACCGTGAAGATTATGTAACGTAGTGGGACTAAATATCCCTGACAAATCCGGGCCAATCTTACCCGCCAAAGTATGATAAGTGAGAATCAGGTCTACTCTTATTCTTCGTTAGTGTACTGAGTACATCCACAAACTGAGCGAGCGTTCAGCATACGTCTGTCTCCGTTGACCTTGCACTAACCGAGTGCCCACTCGTAACACCCTCTCCAAGTCCATTTTGTCTCGGATAAGACATGGTGGACAAGCCTGAATACAATGTTCCAGGTGGGGATCGGACGAATGCCGAGAATAGCTTCACAAACAAATTGGCCGTTAGAATTCAAAAACAGCGGCGAACGGACCACATCATACGAATCCCTGACAAACAGCCTTCCTCCATTTGTCGCCAGAATGAAATGCTGATGAGTGTGCGAGCCCTAAATTAACCTGCCGAGTGACAACAGGGAGTTCACCATCGCCGAAAACATATCGTGTGGGAGGATTAGCAGCTCTTATTCGAAGAACAGAGCACTTGGCCCTATTTATGGGCATTAACCATAAGGTAGACCACTCCCAGAGTCTATCCAAAGCACGCTGAATTGCCTCAGGACCTCTCGGGATATCCACAATATTCCAGAGCTTAAGGTCGTCGGCAAACATTAGTGATAACAGTCCTAGCTCTCCGGGCAAGTCAAGTATGTAGGTCGCGAACAACATTGGCCCCAATACTGAGCCATTCGGGACGCCACTAAGGACAGCTTGCCTAAGCGAAAGGCTACGCCTCATCCGTATGCACTGTTCCCTCCCCTCAAGGAAGGCAGACACCCATTGAAGGGCGCGAGCAGATATCCCGTAAGATCTCAATTTTAGTGAGAGCCGAAGATGTGGAACAGTGTCAAAAATTTTCGAAAAGTCCACGAATAGCACGTCTACAGGGTGTTCCTAATAGGGCCCTGGTAGCACAATCGTAACAGTAAACGTAGCAAACTGGACAAAAACTACACAACAGTCCAGTTCAGGTATAACTGCATTACTTGAAGCTAAATGCATTTAGATTGGCATTTGCTACTGAATAAATGGTTGGTAAGCATTATAAGTAATATTATTTGACCATAAGTCTTGTGGCTTAAATGCATAGGCAGGTCATTTTAGTTGCCCAGTTTCGGGTTCGTAACCTTGGTCGCTGCTAGCAGTTGGGTATGCGCTATTGCGTAGCTCCTTTGATACCGCACCACTTAAGGCACACCTATCAGGTTTTCCAGTTATAGCTTGTTTGATACAAATGTGTTTCTTTTCAGCATGCCGCGTCAAAAAAGTTATCAATGAACTGCACTGTTTCCGTCTCGTAGCACCATTTACGGTGCAGCAGAAAGAATGACATCAGGATTTAGCTACGAAGAAGTGCTTCTGTTGTCAGCAGCTAGGCGACAAATGGGTAAGAGGATTTGTAACATAGATTGCATATGATTGCTCACACAGTGCAGCCATCTGATAAGGTTACCAACTGCTGTGCCGATGACAGGGACCCCGATGCAATGGTCCATAACTTGAGAAAGCTTATTACAAAATCTCAGGTTCCAGCGTCATTTGTTCGTCTACTGTTGGGCCAGTGCAACCGTGGATGCCATTTTTGCCAAAGGACTACTGGACGCTTATGCGAACTCCACGGAACTCCCGTATACGAATGGGTGCACCGAGCACTTACGGTCACGTAGGTCTGCTGAGAGGTTTACAGCTTGCATGCTCTGCTCTTTCGCTCGCCGCTGATGACACTGTATACTATCAATTGCATATTGCTGCGAGTCCCACCAAACCCAAAATAACTGCTGAAGCAATTTACGCACGTGCTCTCAGTTCTCTCCTCAGTGGCATTAGTCCACCCCGTCCAGGGCCATCAACAAGCAACCGTACGCAGCGCTTTCTTAATGCCCCTATTAAACAATAATCGCACCGACTGTTATTGCTGACGTTGCACCAACCAATCTGGAGGCACTACAGGAACTGAAGGTGAATAAAGGTAAGACATCACCGACGCATTGCATTATACTCAGCTTTATTTTAGATGAATTTTGCCTCATCCGATCAGAACTGGTCGGCCATCGCCGCATGTCCGAAGCCATGTGGCAGATGCTGCAGCGACAGTCCCAAAGTCTTACACCGGGACTTTGTCTGCCATTTATCTCTCTGAGTGAGCTTAAGAGATATGATGAACGGCCGAGGGACCCAGATTTCAAAAACAGAGTCGCAAGTTCGTCTTATTATTGAAAGACGTTCAGGTCAACCATTTGTGTGCTGTGCATGGTGTTAACGTGCAACTCGTCGTCAGGGGTACCATGGAGCGGCTAATGATGAGATTAGTTGCCGCGGAGATCTACTACTCAGGCGCAGAAGGCTTGTTTGCATTCAGGCGAACAAATAGGAACTGCATTTTACAAGGTAGGTTGACATACAGTAATGTATAACAACTACAAAGGCATCATTCGGCAACGCGTGGTTGACGCAGCCTCGGATGCTGACATTACACGGCACATCAAAGCGTGATTGCATTCTGCACGGCACAAGAGGCCGTCTGTTGAGCAAAGAAAAGTATGCAGCACGAACGAGGTGAGTCCACTGCTTCATTATGAACATCTTTAGCCTCCTACATTGTCCATCGCCGAAGCGGCTTAACCATCTTGACAATGCCACCTTTTGCTACTAACGATTTTTGTACTACACACCTTCACGTACGTAAAGCATTCTTATACCCCAGTTGTCATGTTCTTTCGCCTTGTGATGCTCGCCGGTTCTCGGTAAGCTCCATTCCGCTTGCTGACCAACAGCTGGAAGCGCTGCCTAGGTGTGTTCCCACGCCCAGCAACTACGTCAACACCTACTGCGTTAATCTTGGGTTCGAACCGTCCTTGTATTCCTTAGGTAGTAAGTGAGTAGAAGTGTGATGTCCGTATTCGGATATCCATGGTAGGCAATCAAAGTTTCTGAACCTGCCGGATTGCCACACATTTTTGTGAATTTCTATTGCTCAACGCTGGCATCATTTTCATTCGCCCGCCGTAAACTGGACAAAATCCCTTTCAGCCGTCTCTTGGTATAAGTTTCTGTCAAGTTTAGCGTAATGTTCCCATAGGAACGTTTAGGAGGCTAATCTGGACAGGACTTGGACATGTGCTACCAGGGGGTCACCAATTGTTGGGTGGACGATGTGTCGTTGACGATATGTGAATGATCCTCCGGAAATGGGAAGAGGCAGTGACTTTATTTAGTGGCGTGTCGCATACGCCACTTCACAGTGTTGTTAAACGGACATCTGTGATTATTTTATAGGGAGAACGCTTGCCAGGCGAAATCCCACCACATCCTGGAACACTGCCGCCGAACGATTTGTGGAACGCGATTTATCCGAACCACCCAGCTGGCACCACGAGGAGGTTGTTCGGCTAGCCAGCCAATCCGTTTTGCACCTTGTTTTAACCCGCAACTGTTTCTGTTGACCGCCCCGCAGGTAACAGCTTGTCGGTTTTACGTTTTGATACTTGTTTCATACTCTTTGAAAGCGTCATGCCAGATTCACGGAATACCGGCGCTAATGTGTCTTCGGCTGCGTTGATCAGCGAATCTAATGCTGTATGCGGCAGCGGGATCTGCTTAAACCCCGTGACAGACGAGTCTGGTGACATGCAGTGCTATGTATGCAACTGCTGGTACCATGAGACGTGTACCGATTTGAGCCCTGGTCAGTACGCAATGCTTTTGACCAGCGATATCATATTGTTCACTTGTCTTCTATGCCGTCGCCGTCGATCTACGCGTCTTGCGGTCAATGAGGAGACATCGAGCAACGTCGGGCTGGGTAACCAGCAGTTGTGGTCTTTCCTCACATCTCTTGATCGGAAAATGGAGTTCCTGATGAAGAAGATGGGAGTGTTTATTGATGTCGGCTCATTGGGGGAAGACACGCAAGTAATCACAATTGATGTCGAGGAAAATCCGACTAAGGTTATGGCTACTGTGTCGTGTGTCCCAGCGGTCCAGAAGGCCTATAAAGAGGCCTCTGATGTCGTACTGCAAGCGGTCAAAAGTGAGACCGAACTTATAGCCCCTCTGCCAAATAAAAGCAAGAGGAAGAGGTTGAGAAAGTCCGTTAGGCTCCTTCAAAGCCTGAAGGTACTGAAAGCATTAAGGTGCTGGAGGTGGAACACAAAGCTCCAACGCTAATCACCCCAGTTCCATTGGCGAATCAACGCGCCGTGTCCACTTCGGCCATACCCGCAGTCTGAAAAGACTAGACCGGTGAGGGAGTTGGAGGTAGAACCTAAAGCGTCAACCTCAACTACTCCAGCTCCCTTGCCGAAGAAACGCGCCGTGTCACCAGCCAAACCGATCGAAACTGGGGTCCAGTCGAAGACGCATGGAGCAAACACGCCTCGTCGAGGTGCTTATTTTACTGATAGTAGAGTTATCTTTCGTAATGTCGCTGAATCTGTGGCAGCTCTGCTAAAGGAACGCATGCCGGATGACCTCCAGTGGTTCAAGCTCCGCGTCAACAAGATGCACCGACCAGGTTTCCCTGTGTCACTATCAAGAAACTAACCAGATTGGGGAACGTCTATGTAGCTCCGCCAAATCCGCGACCCCGACTACTTCTTGTATTCCTCTCAACCCCGGAGGAACGCAAAGCGTTATTACGCTTTGCATTCAAAATCAAGGGTAGTAATGTCAGCGTTCAGCCGGACCTCCCACTGGCAGATCGGCTGGGGTTAAAGGAAGCCATCAAAAGCCTCAAGAGCCGGTGGGCGGCTGGTGTGCAAGGCCTTCATCTTGTGGTTTTCAGGTGGTCATTTGGAAGTCAATTTCTGCCTTACCAGAACCCCCTCCTGCTGGCGTACGACCCAGGGCTAGTCGTGCCGAGTTCCTTCAGGTGGTGCTTAGTAATGTGCGTAGCCTAAGGAACGAGGTAAACGAGATGGGGTTACTTGTAGACAAATCTTGTCCCGACATACTTGCTGGCACCGAAACGTGGCTGTCCCCGGATATCACAGACGGTGAATAATGTTTTCTTGGCGATGCACTGCTAAGATGCGATCGCGCCGTTGGCCGCTAGGGTGGCGGCGTCGCTCATTATGTGATTTCTAAAAGTGTAATGAGGACCTGTGTGTTCTAGTCGCCAGATCAAACGGTTGAAGCCATGTCGACTCTTGTGTGCACTTCCTCTGCTCAGTTTACAGTTGTAGTGGTATATCGAAGTCCTGGAAGTATCTCCAGGGACAAGGTCGAATTTATACGTACTCGGGGTGCCGATAGGTGTCTAATACTGGGGGATTTCAACCTACCTGAAGTCTGTTGGGCTGATATATCTTGCAGTTTAGCAGTGAGCACTTTCGGTTCGGATCTCCTTGAGCTAACCTTGCAACTGTCTTTGCATCGGTTTGTGGACCTCCCGACTAGATATACGCGCAACCAAATTCCGTCTACCTAGGATCTCATCTTTGTGAAGTCACACGATTTCGTAAGTGTTATTACCAACCTCCTTCAGGAGCCAGTGAGCATGTCTGCATACCCTTTCGATGTGCTCTAACTAAGTGTCATCAAGCTTCCGCTGAGATATGTCCAAATATTTGGCGGGCAGACGTTAACTGACTGCGAGACAAAGCTTGAGTTCTGCGTTGTGCGATCACCGTGGCTGACACCGTTGAGACAGCCTGGAAGAAATTTAAAGCATGCCTCACCGAGATCTATGCTCCCTACATCCCAATCACTAAGAGACGGGTGACACGGGCGCAGCCTCCTTGGATAGATCATACAGGTAAATACCTGCTCAGGAAGCGCCCCAAGTGCTGGAAAATTTACCAAGCGGCTTCATCAACCAGCACCTAGGAAAGCTATCGAGCGGTTAGAAATAAATGTATGCATCACCTTAGAACTCTTCGGCTTCAGTACGGGGAGGATTTGACTAACGCAGCCGTAACAAATTCAAAGTTTACTTTGCTTACGTAAAGAGACGCAGCGGTACAAACTCATGTATACCGGTTTTACTACGAGCGAACGGGACCCATGGTCATACCGACTATGATAAGTGCTGTATGCTTAGCGAACAGTGTGCTGGTGTCTTTTCTCATGAGGCCTCTCTACCTCAGGTTGAGCTGGTCACAAAAGTTTCAGATGGTTCTTGCCTAACTGAAATCAGCATAACGGAGACACAAGCCTTCGAGCTATTGCAAGGGCTAAGTCTTTCCAAAGCTTCTGGCCCTGATTTAATTCATCCGAAGCTGATGCATGAATTGGTCGCTGAGCTAAGTGGCCCACTGACATGCATTTCACAATATCACTCGACAGCTGCGCCTTACCTGTCCGAGTTTCAAGGGCGGGATAGGGCTCTGCCCGCGAACTATCGGCATGTCAGCTTAACAAGCTTGGTAGCTGTTGTTTGAAATTTGGTCAGGGATTCGGTGAGAAATCACTTGATTAAGTTTAAGTTTCTCAGTGCAGACCAGCACGGATTCCGAAAGAGATGTTCATGTCTGACAAATTTACTTGTAGCTCGTGAAAGCTGGGCTGAGGCAGCAGACAACGGACACGCCATCGACGTGCTTTTCGGTGACTTCTCGAAAGCCTTTGATACTGTCCCATATCAACGACTCTCATCGACACTGAGTTTCTGTTTTCTTAGAGGGGAGCGAACAGTGTGTACGCGTGGTGCGTAGCCTTTCGTTTAGACGAGCTGTTCTTAGAGGCGTTGTTTTTCGTAATTTAGGTCAATGACCTACCCAAGGAGCTTGAAGTACCGTCGCTATTCTTTGCTGATGATCTCAAGCTCTAGAATATTTTGGACACCCCTGGTGGCTCTGAGGCACTTCAGCGTGCCTTTTTTA
Organism: Dicrocoelium dendriticum; assembly: GCA_944474145.2. NCBI lineage: Eukaryota > Metazoa > Platyhelminthes > Trematoda > Plagiorchiida > Dicrocoeliidae > Dicrocoelium > Dicrocoelium dendriticum. The sequence goes on along the minus strand of OX104065.1, from coordinate 87,620,373 downwards.
GCTTCTGGGATGGGTCAACCTTATGGTTGATGCCTATAAATCGGGCGAAATGTTCTGTCCCTCGTATTGAAACTGCTAGTCCTCCCACGCGCTATGTAGTTGGTTGGAGTTAACTCACTGTTGTCATTCAGCAGGTTGACCTAGGTATCACCCAAATCTCATTGCTTCACTCTGTGGACAACTGGAGGAAGGCTGCTTGTAGAGGGTTCCGTATGATATGCTTTATTCACAGTTCCTTCGGTGTCCTAACTGCAAATATTTTGGTGAGGCTGTTCTCAGCTTTTGTGCTACCCCACTTAGAGTACCGTATCCAAGCTCATCCACTTTACCTTGTAAGGGACAAAATGGGTCTGTAGAGCGTTTTGCAAGTGGGTACAAGGGTAGTGCAGGGATTACGGGGACAAACGTGCCTCTCATACTTAACGTGTTCATTTCTGCCGATTCTCTCCGACAGAATTCATAGCTTACTATTACGCCTTTCTCCTTATGAGCCGACTTTCTAGTCTGGTCTGAACGACCTACCTTCCAAATTCTGTGACCCTAATGATCAGGAGTCGGCAGACCCAATGGTCTGTGCATAACACGTCGGGAATATCGCTGACTTTTCCACTCATTAATGAAAACTTTCCTTTCTCATTTTGTTTGCACTCCTTTTTCCACTGGTCAGGCAACTCTCCGGGTCTGGCACTACTCTAGCGGTGTTTGACCAGCCTCCTGCTTTCTGTCTTCCTTACATTCCAACCGCTGACGATCTAGGCTTTGTTGTCCAGGTGCTCTGTTCCCCTTATCCTGAGACCGTTCCTCGGCATGCAACCGCCTTTTCATTTAGCCACTTGCTTCCCAAACTGCTTTTCTGATGACACTCATTACTTTATTCCCACCTTACTTTGGAGGTCTAGCTTCAGCTTGCTGACTTACCCGGGTTTGACTGTACGCTCTCCTGTTGTCTGACATCGCTCGGACTGCTGTGATCTTATGAGCTAGGCTCTGCCGACGACAGTCTGTTACCCTCACCGCAAGACCACCGCTGATCATGATTGAACCTTATTATCATGTCGACTTTTTTCCTTAACATGCCCATTTCGGTTAATGCTCTCTGTCAGCACTTAGACTTTACTAATACGACTTTCACCCTACGAGCTGACATTCTGGGCTCGTCGCCACGATCTCGTACCTTCCGACTTCCGTGACCCTAATGATCAGAAACCGGCAGCTCCAACGGTCTGCACACAGCACCTAGAGCATATCGTTGGCGTTCTTTTTCTTTCTTTTCTCACCCATAGAGCCTTTATTCATACTCTAGTCTGACTTATCTGGTTCTGGCTGTACGGCCTCCTGCCTTCTGACCTCTCTCGGACTTTTAAGTTCTAAATGATATAGTCTCTGTAGACGCAATGCCCTGTCTCCCCGCCTCCAGAGCACTGCTGCTCATGATTCAGCACTATTATATCCGCTTTTATCCTTAACGCTTTTATCCTGTTGACGCTCTGTTAACATTCTGACATTTATAATACGGCTTTCTCTCCATGAGCCAATATCCTCCTCTCATCTCCATGGTCTCCTGCTTTCCGAATACTGAGTTCATACTTTTGAACCATCGACAGGCCCGAAGGTCTGTTCGCAACACCTCGAGATCTTTGTAGGCTCTTCCACTTCCTCTTAAGCGTCTCCCTCACGATTACATTTTTTCATTTTCGCGCTTTGTCTGCCTTCCTTTATCCATTGGACCGATAACACTTCGGGCCTGGCTTCACTCTAGCCTTGTTTGACCGGTCTCGCACTTTCTGACTGCTTCCAGAAATCAGAGACGCACGTGTTCTAGGCTGTGCAGTCACAACACACCCTGTCCCTCAGCCTGAGAGCTTCGTTTGATATGCTAACGGGCTTTTTATATAGCCACTGTAGTCCCGCAATTTTTCTTTTCTCGTAACATTCACTACTGTTGTCCCCACTTTAAGCTTACTGCCTAGCTTCATCTTGCTGACTTATCCAGTCTTATCTAACGTTCTTTTGCTTTCTGACCCCTCCCAGACATCTGAGTTCTAAAAGATCTATGCTCGGCCGACGTACCGCTTTGTGACTCTCTTTTCATGAACAGTACTGGTCATGATTTATCTTATTTATTCTACTCCCCTTACAAGCTTAATTTATCCATTTCTGCCGACTGTTAACATTCTGGCAATAATAACATCGCTTGCTCTCTATGAGCCGACATTCTAGTCTCTTTTGAATGGTCTCCTCTCTGACTGCTGAGGCCTTAGCAATGAGTCATCGACAGATCCAATGGTCCGTCCATAACACCTCGAGACCATTGTAGGCTTTTCCACTTCTCCCCAATAGTTACTTCTCCTTTCAGATTTCATTCTTTCGTTTTCGCGCCCTCTTTACATTCCTTTTTAAATTGCACGGCAACTTTTCGGGTTTGGCTCTAATCTATCCTCGTCTGCCCAGTCTCCTTTCTGATTGCTTCCAGACATCCGAGACATAAACGATTTATTCTCCGTAGTCCCAACACTCTTTGCCCCTCATCCTTTGTGCTTTGCTCGCCATACTATCTACACATCCCGGCGCATCGCCCCGCCACATTTACCCTAATTACATCACTGGGCATTATTCATCCTTCTTGTGGTTAACAAAGATGAAGCATCAGCAGATGAACGTCGGCAGCTTTTTCACTTCCCCTCAATAGAACCTCTTTTACCGACTATCTGCTTACCTTCCTGTGCTTTCTGGTGCATTCCTTCTTCATTCGACGCTGACTTACATGTGTTTGTTTTCCCTGACTTCTTGCATTCCTACCAATTTAGGATTAGGGAAATACGCCTCTGTCGCTTCTTCTGAGTGATATGCCTTCCCATTATCTGCACACCTCGTTCTCCTCACTCTGGTTCCCACCGATTTAGCAGGTGTCTCTTTTAGGACTCCCAAACACTCCTGCTTCATCTTCAATCTTTCATTCTTTACTGATCCGTGTTCTGCTCGATTCTCGTCGTAGTTCGCCACTTACGATATACGTGTATATGCGATATTTATATAACAATTACATGCATAGGGGTACAATAGTTCAGGCATCGCAGCAATTGGTTGACTGCATTCCAGCTGCATTCCTTTCGTCTGTCTGTGTGGCTGTCTCTGTTCGTTTCCTTTTCCTCCCGAGTCTGGCACAGGTACGGCGACACGCACCCAGGGAATTGTCCTCCATTTCGACAACATACAAGGCACACAGTTTCTTTACCTGGACATGAGCGGAAAATTATCAACTTTTTTACAACGTACTAACCGGACAAATCCTTCAATATCTTGCACTGATACAATTCTTCCGCAGCATGAACCACTGAGTCCAATTTACCTAACAATACCTCTTCCACATATCTCTTGACTGGAGGACTTTCGACCACGGAAGGCACATTCTTCTGCCAATACAAAGCTTGAACAATCGGTCATTCTAAGCTCTTCAATCCGTTTGACCTCTCAAATGGCCGTGGTTCCCCATGTTTCTAATTAATTTCACTACATACCCCGGGGGATCTGCGATTCTTTCTTCAGAACCTATCCTATCCTCCAAGACTTCAACATATTTCAACGTATATTCTTCGAGACTTCACGTGGTTCTGTAGATGATCAACACATCATATCCAGAAAGAATGCTTAGTTCCTGACCTACCGATCTAGCACAGGAGAGGACCCAGGCACGCAATGGCCACTCGCATAGCGCATCAGTCAGCAGAAAAATGGGATGCAACTTGACTGCGAATAACGGAGCAAAAAAGCGTTCAACAAGAAACATAGCCAGTTACAACTTAACATTCAATGGATTGGCGGCAGTGTTTCAGGACGTGGTGGGTTTTCGCCTGGCAAGCGTTCTCCCTATAAAAAGCCACAAATGTCCGTTTAACAACACTACAACTTGGCGAATGTGACTCGCCACCGAATAAAGTCACAGCCCATAACTTCACACTGGCAGCTCAATTAGAATCATCATACTGGATAGCTTGCTCTTCAATTATCTTCCAATGGATCACTCAGGATTCTCAATCTATTATTAGTCGAGGTATGACTGCGATATATGGCAGAGCGATTATGTCCAAGCAAATGGATCCCGATCCCACTACAACCAAATCGTTGTTTCGCATGTTCACTATTGCACAGTTCCAAGCATGGACATATGAACAATTTTCTACTGTCACTACAGTTCCCATAAAATGTCTGTACAGCTGTTCGTACCTGATCATGCCTCAATTGGCGTGCCTCGCATAGTCGAGAATAAAATAGTTATTTATTTATTTATTTATTCCGAAGTTTACTTAGCTTGGGTATGTACTCATTGCACTAGCGCAAAATTAGAGGAGACTTGAGCCTCACTTGGCGTATCTTAACTGGTAAGATCAGTCCAGACTTGTCCTGGCTATTTAGTCCTGTCAAGCCGCCTAGTCTCCGATGTCGCCTGCTGAAGCTGCACAGACTGCGTTCTGAACGGGTAAGGACGGAAACCCGCTTGTCTTGTCTAGTTATTGAACGTTGGAACTCTCTTCCAGAGCACGTCCTTAGGCAGTCTACGGTAAAGGGTTCCGAGTGTCAGTTAGATGCTTTTGGGTGTCAGTACCAAACCTTCCCCTTATCCTAACCGACTTGTATCTTTAACCTTCCCATCGTTTTATTAATTTTCTTCTCACACCTTGGTATTATCCTTATTTAGCTAACGTTCCTCCTCTTCTTTTCTTAGCTTATTGTTTACTCTTTAACTTCACATAAACCGGCCTGGCAGGGGCTGCTGGGCAGGAAAATGTAAACAGTAATTGGTTGGACGAGGTGTAATGCGTCTTTGTTTTAGGCTTCCCAAAGCCTCAAGCAAACATGTCGATTCCCGATCCGACGATACGAAAAAGCAGGAACATTCACGGGATTATCTTATCGTTCCGGTCCCAAATGAACTTGAACTTGTATCAGCCAGAGAGAGGAACCATGAAAAGCTACTCACCAAAACACTTTTGTGTCAACCGGCGTCCAGTCAGTAAGTAAATGATCGTTTTGAAGGTTAAAATAACCGCAAAATCCAATGTTGCAAAATACTGCAAGAGCGTGCTTTTCGGTACACTACAATTTACAAGTCTGTGAGCCTTTTCTATTACATTACTTTGCATGGGTTCATCGTAGCACTGGATGATAGAGAGCAGAAGGTAGTTCCTTTGTCAGCTCCGTCACTTCCCAATCGTTGTGGAGATAGCCTGGCTCATTGAGGAACAAGGTCTCTCAGAGAACCACTGGAGCTGTATTAGCAACAGCTGGATCCACGTAAACTAAAACGAGAATGCAATAAATGCTTGAAACCTTCCCCGGTCTCTGTAACGACGATAGACTCTGGAGGGCGGTTCCAGTCATTTACAACGCGAGTGGAGAAAGCCAGGCTGGATCACACTCGATGACTCCTCGATTTGAACGGTTTCAAACTATGACCTCTTGTTGATCTCTGTGTTGAGATGAAAGAATTCCTGTTATTCCCTCCTCAGCTCCCCTCTACGAACACGTCAGGTGAAGATCAAGTCTCCGCAAAGACGACGGTAACCCAGGAAAAAGAGGTTTATTTGTTTGAGTAGGAGAGACTAGGACAGGTCCCGCAGCGCAGGAGCGGCTTTGGATCCACGCCGCTGAACCTTCTCAATGATATCACATTCAACTTTCGTAAGAGGGTAGGCGGCAGGTAGCCCGTATTCGCGAAGCGGGCGTACATGTGAAGTAAACAGGAGTCGGAAGGTTCCAAGGGTTAGGAGAGAGAAGGCTCTGAGTATAGAGCAAAACATCCTGTAGGCCGCAGCGACATTTCTCTTGATATCTTCATTAGATTTGTGGTCAGGCGAAAGTATCACTCCCAAATCCATCTCCTGAGTGGCGCTTCTGAGCAAGGAACCACTAATATGGTAGATGCCAAATCCGTCCGACGCACCAACTGGAAGGACCGAACGCTTCTCAGGATTCATTGGAAACTGTCACGTAATTGACAAATCATGTAGCAGGTCGAGTGTCGATCGTAACCTGCCAGCGCCTTCCATACTGGATTCCTCCATCTATAGCTTCAGGTCGTCGGCGTAGATTAGGCAATCCGCCTGGAGTGTGGACGGTAAGTCATTGACGAAGACGCTGAAAAGCACTGGGCCGAGGACAGAACACTGTGAGACTCCACTAGTCATGAGAACAAAAGCGGAAAATGTTTCGTTTAGTTGCACCTGCATCGTGCGGTCGCGAAGTAAATCAGAGATCCAAGGGAGAAGATTCCCGGCGATACAGATCCCTCGGAGTTTAAGCAAATGTTGTTCGTGCGGGACCTTGTCGAAAGCTTTGCTAATATTCACAAACACAACGTCCAGGCTTTTACCGAAATCTAGAGATTTCGTCCATTTCTCTTTAGCAACCAGTAAGTTCGAGGTACATGTGCGTGCCCTTCGAAACCCATGCTGTGCACGAGAGAAGAGATTCAGTTCTTCGAGGTAGAGCTGAATAGCCTGCTTCAAGATCCGCTCCATAACTTTACACAATATTGACGTTGAGCAGATAGGTCGACAGTTGACTGTAGCTTGCCTGTTCCCTCCTTTGTATATGGGTTTGACAATGTCTACTTTCCCAGCCGACGGAAGACACCCAGCTTCAAAGGAATGACGGAAATCCTGACAGGTAGGGGGAGCGATGTACTGCGCTACAGTCCTAAGGAACAAGGGGTGAAAGCCATCCGGGCCGGGTGAAGAATGCGGATCTAAATCAAGGAGAGGTTTGGCTACAGAATTGATGTTAACGTTTACTTGATCCAACAGATAAGGAAAACTGGACACCGAGTTGTAGCAGGCGGGAGTTACTTTGCTAAAACAGGGAAGTACTGCTGGGCCAGAAGACTAGCTTTATTGGCGCCTTCGTAAAGTAAATTTTGATGTTCAAAGGAACGCAAGGTAAGGAGGCCACTGCCAGCCCTGGTGCTTCTTTTCAGATAAGAGGAAAGCATTTTAGGCGTCGTTCTGGAGCGTACTGCTAATGATACTGCCTAATGCTGATGTTCCTGACGCTTCAACGTGACACAAACATTCCTGGTAGTCTTGTAGGAAGAGTAATCGGACTCTGGTTCGGATTGCTCGAAACGGTCCAACCATTTGCGTCTTCTGTTCATCAGAGATCTCAATTCCACTGTCAAGCAAAGGTTGATCCCGATTGAAGGACTTTCTAAGGGAGAAAGAAACGACCTTCTCAATTAGAAGTCATTTTGAAGAGCACAAATTTCCACGCAAGAGGAATAGGATCCGTAATATTCAAGTCCATAGCGCCTGCGGCTCTTCTCAGACGGAGTGGATCCGCATGCCAAAAGTTCCGACGACAAGCACCTTGGTTATGGATCGTGAGGCGATGTGTCCCTTGGAATGAGGCGACAGAAGGATCACTTTTGCCGACGGGTTGAAGAACTGACTGAGCTGGGGTGAGCATAAGGTCCAGAATGTTTGGCGGTTGGTCGGCAACAAGGCGGGTTGGCATGATGACTTGCTGAAACAAATTTCCATCAATAACAGTCTCAAGTAAGGTAACATCAAAGGAACAGGTGAACGACCACAAGTAGTAGGTCCCAATCGAGATTAGGGGCAATGAAATCCCCACGATAAGATCGTCCTTTCCGGCGCCGTGTTTCCCGATCGAATCGAGCAATTGAACTCCGAATCCCAATGGGGCTCTGTAGACAACACCAATAGTGAAGGATCTGCATCCATCTTGAATACGGCACCAAAGGACATCAAAATCACCATCGTCGCTACTACTAGCTTCAACCTAATGGGCTTTGAGTTCCGCCTTCCAGCAAAGTATGACGCCGCCACCGGGCCTACCTCCAAGGTGGTCGGCTCGACAGAGACTGTATCCGTGGATAGAAACCTCTGAAGCTACAATGTCCGCATAAAGCCAAGTTTCCGTGAAGGCCATCAAGGCTGGGTGGGTATCTGACGCAAGCAGCTGCACCTCATCAAGTTTACTTCTCAGACTGCGTACGCGGGCGAAAATTACACGCAGTCCGTTCTCATGCTCTACTGTCCTGTGTTGAGGGGAATTGGCCTAAACCGGGATCTCCGGGTTACGCGAAACTCCACGATGGGTAGGTTTGGCTCACCATTCGCTCGGCGGCACCGGAGCTCACCAACAGCTGCTTTCATTTTAATATGATCTTCCGGAGAACGATCTCTCAGGACGTAAAAGGCTCGCCTTTCAAACGTGGGCTTCGTCGGAGGATGCGTCGGCATTCCTCTTCGCTTCGGCATACCATCTTGAGGGGTGTACCTTAGAAGGATCCTCTTGCTTCCTGCCCAGGCGGAAGGCAGAGATAATGTTTATATCCAATGTACCTTCATCGAATAAGATGGAAATCATTCGCTCGAGGAACCCTTGGTCATCCAGCATCCTCGCTGCGGAGGTGTCCATGGTGGATTCTTGGGGTTCACAATGATAAGACAACTTTCACGTGAGGGTGGTAGAGCCCGGCCAGAGATCTGCGGCTGTGGTGACGCACTGTCCTTGATAAACTTTTACAGCTCGTTGAAGCTGTCGCGAACAGCTTTTATTTAGGACTGAGAAGCACTTTGTTTGGGTTTGGACTTGGACTTCGCCTGAACATTACATAAACTTTGACTCCGACCCATTGAGACAGTGAGAGTTTTCCTCACCACAGCATCGTAGGTCTCAGTCGTGGGCTCACTGGGCAAGGCGTGTATCAGAGGTTCTGATTGGGAGGCAGATGGGACACGGCTTTGTTTACCGGTGGGAGTAGCTGAGCCGGAATTAGGTTTGGGCAAAAAAGGTGATGAAACAATAGAGTCCCATGCAGTGGAAGTTCCAAACTTCCTTGGAGTAGAATGAGGGCTCAAGACTCGCAGTCCGGCTTGAAGGCGTCAAATGTTTAATGAAGTACGGCGGCGGCTACAGGAATCAGTGATAGCCGATGTAGTATATCGCTGCAGAGACTCATAGAGTTTAGGACAATTGTTGCAGCAGGCAATATGCAGCCATCAGCCACACTCAAAGTGTTATACAGCCTTAGAACGCAAAGTCACACCTTTACTGCAACTCAGACATTTTGAACTCATAGCTAACAACCCAGATAGCTCTTCGCACTCGATAAATCGAAAGCAAATCCTTCGCAATGTCCGAGAACTTGGAAAGGCGTCGCTATTCTGCGTTCTGAGAAAGACCGCACACTGCAGGCAATAGTATTGGCTAGGGCTAGCGAGCTGCGCAACAAAAGTATAACATTCGGTGAAGACTTGCCAAGCTTATTTTCTTCTGCGAAGCCAAAACGTTAAACATTTCATAGACTGTCGTATCCCGTAGTTTTCACAAGATACTGCAATCTTCACCGTTATCTAGCAAATTTTTCCTTTACTATCTCGTCCTGAGATTCACAACGCAATCAGAGGTGACGATGCAGGGCAAGCGTATTTTTTGCATTGTCAATTAATTTTTTAACTGTGAGCCATGTGACGTCAGACTGACGATATTTCCATTTTATCTAATCCTCGACTTCCAATGAGGTAGCAAACAATAATTCACTATCCATTCGTATCTTTGGGCGGGGTTGTTAGATACCTCTATTGCAATTTTCGCCACCTGCACTCTGTCCTTAACATGGCAAAAGTGTAGTGATGTGAGCATGCTGCAACGGTGCTGCAGTTTCATCCATTTGTTTGGATAGGTTACGGTGCAACAAAGCTTGCTGGGTGTGCCTATCTCCACGGACGCTGGAACAACATAAGCCGCCACGACAGTACCGAGCTGAGAATTAAACGTGCACCTAATTTTGTGATTGCATGTTCACCTTATGTGATAAGTACCAGAGTAGTACTGAGTTCTGAGTGTTTCTTCATCACAACACTTACGGTGTCTGCTCGACTACTCCATCTAGCTTCCACAGTCTGTTTGCTACATAGACCAGTCCTTTGCCATATAGCGTGTGGCGGGGCATTTAAATTGGCTGTTGGTGTAGCGCGCCAGTTTCCCAGTAGCAACGCAGCAACTGAGTTGTCGTCGAGCGTAGCTTGTGCTGTGAGCGTCCTTTCCTCATCGCTTTGCTTTCGTACGCTTTCCCGCCATCCATCTAGTCGCCCCGCGCTCGGTCCTCTACCGGCAGCTGTGACAGTACGGCCCAGCTAGCCACGAGTTGTGACACTCCGACACTTACTAGGTGGTTTACAAGCTTCCCATGTAGTATCTTCTTTCCTCCTATCCCCCTTCTGTCTCATACGACCCTCGTACACCCCGGACATAAAAGTCCTCGGAACCCTCGATCGGACGAATATCAAGGTTAGTACCAAAATCGAAACCGAAATGACCGCTTGAAATTATTACCCCACAACTTTAGGTTGACTGCTTTTCTTATTGTTCGTTTATGTGAGCCTATTAAATCATCCACTTGTACAGACGTTGCGTTCTGTTTGACCGTTGTTTACATACACACTTTCCCAACTAGTGGCGCGGTGTGATGCCCTGATAAACGCTTCGTGCGGATCTTGTTGTTCTTCCTTTGCACTTCGATGCACTAAGGTCACATGTTTGCGTCGCAAAGTTCGTAGGCATCATGTGAACTCTCGTCAGCACTGCCCGTTCTTCAGCGACTGGAAACTTGTGTACGGAATACAGTACACCTTTTTGTTTCCTTCGCGGACGTCATTCATTTTACACGATCTACGACAGACCTATAACTTTCGTTAGTTTACTTTACCCGTTATGTTTGAATGGACCCCATTACAGTTAGCACTGATGTCCTACTCTGCTGATCCTTTAAACTCATTTCAAAGTGCGATAGTTACTCGTAACTAACGGACTGGCGGGAAGGATTTTAAAATAGAGGTGCTCTGAATCAGATTATTTTTCAACGAGGGATAAGTGGCAAGAAGGAAGGCAGTGATAAAATAAAATAAAAAATAAAGTTTTAATATAGAAACACCTCAAATGACCTTGCCAGCGTGTGCGTGCTAATCCTGCAATCCTGTGCCCTGTGGTAAATTAGACGTATCCCTTCAAATTATTGTGCCACGTCTTCGGAAGTACGCTCAATCGATTCCGATCACTGAACTCTATCCAACAGCGTCTATATTTTCGAAGGAAGTCCAACGACACGCTGGTACACCACAAACAAAATCTTCTAACGTCTATTCACAAGGTCAACTTGAGTAACTTTGCTTAGTTGGGTTTCATCAGTACCTTTGGGATATCAATAGACAGAGCTTCTTTATCGCTGTCAGACAATATGTACCTTAGTACTGTGCACCATGGTATACCATAGGTACAAGCAGTTTTTGTCACCTCACCTTATCACCATATTTTTACGTGCATTTCACTGCACAAAAGCCTATGTGATTTTGACTACCCGTGCGCCTAGTGACGCACCACCAAAAAGCTCGCTGCCCAAAACAGACAACTGAGGCAGCCCAAACGGCGTAACCAGCGCAACTTAAAAGTGCATACCGACCATTGGTTTATGGACCGGAGAAGTTTATCAACCGGGAATCCAGTGAGCAACAAACCTATGGTCAACCGTAGCTCAGACAAGCGGGGACCTGAAATCCGCTCAAAAATCACGTGTTCGTTCTGTGCCAATTCATATGACGCGACAAATGTGAATATTACACTTAACGTAGCCTACAGCATATCGACAGATAGCTTGTGGTTTTGTGACATATGTTCAGATTGTCCGATAATTACGATTGTTCAAACGCTTACGACAAAGTATGAAGCACTGGCTGTTACGTCGGCAGACCAAAAGGAACTGATCGCGGTATTGGGAGGGAAAATCCCAGAACTCGAGTTGCGGATTAGTGTATTACGTTGCCCGATTCCCCGACCTGTTAAACGGCAAAAGCTCTCTGGCAACAGTGCCACCCAGTCCGGCGAAAGGCAAACACCGTTATTGAAAAACAGCAGTGAAAACAGGCCGCTTGAACGGTACCAAGCCTCACGTAATGCGCCAAATCATGCAGAGTTACGTGCAACTTGCACGGTCACCTCCATCAGTAGCTGAGCAACAACAATTGACCCCTACAGATAGTGCAACTAACGGCGTTTCACGTAAAATTTCTTGTTGTAGCCTTGCCAGACAACCCCACTCGACAACCCCACGCTTACAAGGAAATGCAGAACAAACAATTACTACGCAACCAAATGACGAGGACAGTAATATGTTCAAACTTCTCATAACCCACAAGCGGATCGCAAAAGGTAGACAAGCCGAGGAGCAAAACTGGTGGGCTGAAATAACCTGCGCACTCGGACCGAAAGTTCTCCCGACTAGTCTTACACGCTTTTCACGAACTCCATCATCTCCACAGTTAGGGGCACCTCGGTTACTGCGAGTACCGTTTGGCACCACGCGCGACCTGGATGATGTTCTCTTAGCAAGGCACATGCTAGTGAACTCTTCTGTCAGTGCTCGCATTTTTCCTGACAGGCCATGTGCAGAAAGACAGAAGCGGAAATCCAACCTAAGTCAAAATGAGATGCAGAAAGTGGTACTGGTTCATGGTGTGCCAGCATTGAAGCATGACGATAGCAGTGAACGACAGAAGCACGACATTGAAGAATGGCGGTACATCGCAGAACTATATGACAAGCAGAATGTCGTGGCTTTTGACGTCACCCATCTAATTGCTTCCACAAACTACCAAGGTAGCGGGCCACGAATTTTGAAAGTTGCCTTGGCTGCGCCCGAAATGGTATCAATAGCCATCGAAGCATGGCATGACAACAGGAAATTTAGGCCACCAGAAGTACGGTTAAGACCATTCCTTCAATTAGTACAGACCTCAGATACAGATGAGCCAGCCTCAATTGTACCTATCTCAAACCAGCCAACTGTGCAAACAACCGTTTCAAAATACGTCAGCAGCCCGGCACTATTTGTGCCGGTCACTCACAGCCAATCGAGCTCTTGATGCGTCAACAAATACAATGCTGCTATACCAATACTCAGGGGTTGTATTCTAATTGCTCGGAGCTGCGCCATCGACATGAAATAACAAATTGGGACCTCATAGCAGGTACTGAAACGGCTCTCAACCCACTACTTGATCCAGAGGTTGAACTCAGTAAGATGTCAGTCATTCGAAATAATCGTCCATCTCGCGGTGGCGGTGTTGCTCTCTACTATCGAGATTATTTGAAATGTGAGGCTCTTACCAAAACTTTCCTTGTTATTCCCGGTGCACTATTTTGCCGACTGCACCTAGCAGGTCGAGATGTTGGTTCAGAGAGGAGTGGTGCCTCTTAGCAGTTATCTATAGACCTCCGAACTCATCAGCAGACAGCGAGAACCTTCGTTTAAACGCCCCCGCTATGTAGTTTCACAAAAGTACTCTCACTATCTTATAATGCGTGACGTTAATGTTCCTTCAATAGCATCAACGTCCCCTAATGGGCCATCCTTTAAATCGAAACTCCTCGAATTCATGGATATGGCAGTTTTGTATAACCATGTGCATCGACCAACCAGACATAGCTGTTCAAACAAGCCGTCACTCCTGGACTTAATCTTGACTAATGAAGAGTTGATGTTTGAGTCATAGCATACGATCCTCCACTGGGCCGTAGCAACCATTCAGTCCTACCATTTGGTTACGGATGTTATGCCAGTATTGTTGATAAAGCAAGAGTGACTCAACGAACTATTACGGACTATTATAAGCTGCGCAGCTTAGCAGCAACCCTTGACTGGGCCCTACAGACGTACAGCTCAACGAATGACGCGTGGAATGAATTGAAAGACAAAATTAACCGGGTCATACAATCAGCATCGAAGGTTGTACCATCACGAGCATCGCGTCAGACCAATACGTGGATCCGAAGCAGAACACGTAAACGGATCAACAGAAGAGATGAAATCTGGTGGCAACATTTGCTAAGCCCATGTGATATCACATGACAGAATTACAAAGTCATCATAACCTACTGCACATCACACATTAGAGTCGATAAGTACGAATGGCAGGAGAACATGGTGCTGAAATTTACGAGTAACACCAAACTGCTATACAGATTTGTGAATGGCAAAAGAAAGGTTAAGCCCGGAATACCACCACTCAGAATGGCCTGTGGCCTAACAACTACTGATGTGGATGCCGCAAACGCTCTGCTCTTGCAGTTTGGCTCAGTAGCTACAAATACCATGAAACCTTCACCCCATCAACTCCCAACAAATGTCGTTGGCTTATCCAGCGACACCTTTAATCCAGCAGCTATTGCAAGCAACTTACAGTCTCACCGGGAGTACAATGCCCCTGGAAACGACATTAGCTGCCCAAAAGTACTAAAAACTCTTGATCCCACCATAGCGGCACCACTTGCAACCCTTTTCGAGGGTCTGCTTAACTCCCATACACTCCTATCTGAGTGGAAAAATGGAATTATCACTCTGATATACAAAAGAGGTAAGCGCTGGGATCCTGCTAACTACCGACCTATTACTATCCTTCCAGTTTTATCAAAAGTTATGGAAGCGGTAATCGCAGATGGACTGACGCGATACTTTGAAAGTCAACAGATAATTTCTAATGCCCAACATGGTTTCCGACGCAGACGATCTTGTCTCACCAATATGCTGATTACTCGGGACTTATGGACCATGGCGGCTGATAAAGGAGTGCCCATAGATGGGATATACCGGGATTTTTCTGAAGCATTTGATAGTGTCAATCACTTCTTTTTCCTCCAAAGGCTTGCTGCCTACGTTATCAACGGTCCCCTGCTCACCAGGTTAGCAGACTACCTACACGACAGAGCAATCAAGGTAAGAGTAGTCGACACCTATTCTGAAAGCGTTTGCGTCTCCATTGGTGCACCACAATGATCCCTCCTCGGCTCGCTACTGTTTCTAGTTTACATTAATGACCTTCCAGCAGACATTCTATCTCTGGTGCTAAAATATGGAGATCAATTCGCTCTGCATCCGACCGTGTCTACCTCCAGGAAGCTCTGACCCGGATCAACGAATGGGCAGAAAGGAACCAGCTCCCACTGAAACCTGCAAAGTGCCACCTGCTGACGGTGCGCAGCAGCTTCGTCAACACATACCTTTTAGGGCAACACGTCATGCAACACGTGACTAATGAACGCGACTTAGGTATAATCGGGCAACAGAGTCTTGGAAATGCGCTCCAATGTTCGAAAGCAGCAAGTGTGGCGAACTAGAAATTGAGACTTTTGGGGCGAGTTCTCGGCACTTTTGAGCGACGGCTAGTACCGTTGTTGATTAACTCCTACATTCGTCTTCATGTTGAATATGCAATTCAGGCCTGGTGTCCATGGTTAAAACGAGACATCCGCCTCTTGGAACAGCCCCAAAGAAGAGCCACAAAGGCAACGCGTGGACTATCCGGTATAAGTTACGAAATGCGTCTGCGTGTACTTGGTGTGTTCTCATTAGAATACCGACGGCTTCGTGGCGGTCTTACTCTCACATACCGGATACTAACCGAAGGCCAGCATCCATGTACATCACTGTTGACTCTAACCCCTTACAAGCAAAATCGAGGTAACCACCTGAAACTAATGACGCAACACTCTTGTTTGAATGGTAGAAAGTATTTTTTCGCACTTAGAATTTGTTCTCACTGGAATGCGTTACCAAATTATGTGTTGAGCGAATCAGACATGACGACATTCGAAAGACTCTTAGATTTTTATCTTAGTGATAAACGATACACAACACTTTGCTAAAGTGCAACGATTTAACCACTGATACTTTAAGTTCCACGTTGAAACATTTTGACTTTAATTTTCTTTTGCATATCCATCCAGTGGGTCTTGTAAAGTTATGCTTTTTATTCCATCATACACCATTGAACCATTGAATCTACTAGGATAAACTCATTAAATTTATTACTGTAGATAGGATATCATGATCTTCACAACCTCTTTGGTGTGTTGTTTGTCAAAGAGGTCGACAGTGTATAACGATTTTATCATATGGCATTCACACTAATCATAAACATAGGAGTAGGAAGTTATAAGTAATACGTTTATATACGGTCCCGTTGGCTGCTGTATGGTATAAAACCGAGATATCTCTGGATACGACAACCACGTTATGGCTTTTAATACCGCTGATACCCAATAACTGGTACACTACATCGAGCGGTTCCAGAGAATATCCGGGTAATATAATAGTGTTCAAACGCCGAAAGCGGATGCCTCCGACGAGAAGATCCTGCTAACGTATCGGTGCCACCGGAAAGGGTTTGCCTGTTATCTTAACGAAGGCAAAAGGCGACGACGATTGGATCACACCCACTGCGGGGCAAATTTCCATGTTGGTAGACTACGGATTTCGTGCAAAATAACCAAGTTCCACATGGTGCATAGCCACGGGCTTCTGGGAGACGAAGCATTAAAGTGGTTTAGTAGAAACTGTCGGTTGGAGCCGGAAGAGCTGAAGATAATCAGGCCGAGGCTTAAGTGCCGAAGCCGATGTTTCAACACTATTACGAAAATAGCGCACGGCCTCCATCGGCAGCAAAGCGGTCCTAATCCGGATGACCCACAATACGTAGGTCACCACGAGACGCATGTGATATCGCTTTTTGTCGGTTCTATATCAGATACGTCGCGCTCATCCGTGACACTCGCATGGCTTCCCATGATCCAATGGGCCTATTCAGTAGATCCACCTTCAAGCAGCCATGCATGGACACCACCACATTAGTGTCGTGTACGCCGTAGGTTGCAGCACCAGGCATCCTGCTGCTGGCACATCGGCAGGCGTTGGGAAGAATAAAGTAACTGATGTAGTGGAAGAAAGGTTTATTATTAGTAAGGATAGTTCCAAATTAGCCAAATATTTCAAAAAGTTGCGCATGTACATAGCGACGAAAAAACGCATGAATGAAGTGGATTAGTGAAATGTTTTGATAACATTTCTAATTATATGAATACGACATAAGGAATGATGTGCGGAAGGAAAAACGTTATGTACAGCGTTCTCAACGGTCAGTGCACCGTCGGCATGATGCGCTTGACGACAGTAGCACTACCTACAAAATTCATAAAGGTGAGGAGGAAGGTTCTAATGTCGGTCTTTGTCTCCCGTCAGGGAAAAGCAATGGCGACCAGCCAAAGTTTTCGACAGCCGTCAGCTATAAGTAGTTGATCTAAAAATACCTCTGTTGGTTAGTGGAGAAGGTGCCATCAATAAGAGAAAAGTCGGGAAAACTGCAGTGCAGTTCCTGCATCTTGGGAGTGAAGTAGACGAATTAGGTGATCCGATTGTTTTCGTCGCGCAAACACCGGTCACGCTCTCGCCGGTCAAACGGTGATTCCAACTCCAGTACATATCCTAAAACCGTGCAGTTTAAACTACCTAATTAAAAAACATCTTACCTGGCTTGTTGCGCCCGAACACGTGCCTTGCTCGAATGTTGCCGGCGCCCGCGTTCGTCAGGTATTTACCGAACTATGATCGGAGGTAGAACCGGATATTGAAACATCGGCTTCGGCATTTAAGCATCGGCCTGATTATCTCCAGCTCTTCCGACTCCAACCGACGGTTTCTACTAAACCAGTTTAATGCTTCATCTCCCAGAAGCCCGTGCTTACACACCATCTCGAACCTGGTTAGTTTGAACGAAGTCCGCAGTCTACCAGTATGGAAATACGCCCCGCAATGTGGGTGATCCAATGGGCTTTGTCTTTTGCCTTCATTAGGATGATGGGCGAACCCTATCCGACGGAACTGGTACTTTAACAGTATCTTACCGTCGGAGACAGCCGCTTCCGACGTTTGAACACTGTAATATGACCCGGAGATTCTCTCTTACCGCTTGACGTAATACACCAGGTTGTAAATAAAATAAATAAACATTTCATTCTCGAATATGCGAGACACGCCCATGGAGGCATGATCAGACATGTATAACTGTACAAACATTTTATGGAAACTGTAACAGTGAGAGTAGAAAACGTTCATTTGTCCATGATTGGAACAGTACAATAACTAAATAAATAGTTTATTCTCAGTTTCATAGAGACACACCAACTCAGGCATGATCAAGGTTTAAAAACAGATATGTATCACGACCATATATCGGGTTCAATCGTGTGTAGTTGAAACGGTGTCGGGAAGAGTTGCTATGTGAGTCTAGTCGACTTGCCAGTATGTAGTTGTGGGCAGTGACTTTATTCAGTGGCGAGTCACATCCGCCACGTCGCAGTGTTGTTAAACAGACATTTGTGGCTTTTTATAGGGAGAACTCTTGCCAGGCGAAAACCCACCATGTCCTGCTTTGTTATACAGGCGGCTGCTCACATCCCCAACTAACTGTGTGGCAACGGTAACTGTCCCACTCTCTACCTCAGTTTCACAGTCGGCGTTGTAGGATCCAGCAGCAGAGCCTTCAAGTTAGCCGCAGCGACATTCCCCATTGGTCAATGAGCCTTTCATCCCCTAGGAACACTAAACTGTATCCCCACCGGAATCAGCGCCGCAGACGCCATCAGAATGCTCAACTCGCATAACGTAGCAACGGTAAAATTTCACAGTACCGACAAGCTCGTTAAAATGCCTTAAAATGCATTTGCTATTTGCATCTTCTCATGTTGTGGCGATAGCATCAAGCTTGAGGAAACATCACCATGAAAAGCAATTTCAACTACATACGCAAGCTTAGATACAAGCGTTTATCCATTGTGCATAAATATACGAGTAGATATATAAAAAAATAAGGTTAAACCAAAACGAGTACGTTGCTAATTGTTTTATGTTTCAAATAAATTTGCCATAACGTGGTGGAAACCTTCTAATGATAATCGTGGACCCTATATATGCGTAACTTTTGATGCAAGCCTTAAGCGCTTGTTATTTATGGTTCATCACTAAATGACACGTTGGCATCAGGGTACCGCTGCTGTACTAAACAGCACAGCGTATTTTCCGCCGATTTAGAGTCCGTTAGTAACATATTTCAAAGTGCGACGCGTAAAAAGCCTTTCGTCAACTATGGTCATAAAGCCAGGAGCACTTCCAAATGGTTTGTGAGCAAACATTATGGCACATAAAGCGACGCCGCGCTGGTTGGAAAGTTTGCTTCCGGTGGTGCCCTTTGCGGAAATTGCAATTACCACCCATTCGCTCCAGTAATGTGCGTGCAGTACTAAGCGAAATCACTGAACGTGGAGTTCACATACAACGAAAAGCATATATGAACACAGGCTGTATAAGGTTACAAGAAAGCTGGTTGTACCTTGAATTTGAAGATGGACTTGTAGCTTGAGTACAAAAGAAGTCGAAAATTGGTGGTCAAACTGCAGAGACAGGCCAACTACTGCTGTGAGCTTAGGCTGGCGCAAGACGTAAGAAAAAATCCAGAGCATTATTACGGCTACGTCCAGTCTGAAGTCTCTTTAAGGGAAGTAGTTTGCAACATAACTACAGAAGATAGACAACAGGCTACAGGTGACCTAGATAAGCTGCAGGAGTTGCTGCGTGTTTTCCAGAGAGTTCAACGAACGGACTATGGTTTTTCAGTACCATTGTCGTCAGGTCGCCTAAGTGAGTGCAAATTGAACGAAATCGGCCTAAATGCTTCAGATGTCTTCTCTGTACATAAGGACTTAGACCCATAAAATTCACCTTCCTCCTATAATGTGCATCACACTATTGTTAAGCCGATTGCCGACATACTCCAGCTTCCAATGCTTGAGTTGTAAAACCTGTCTCTTCCTGAGGGGAGGATACCACAAGCATGGATGAAAGCGATTGTAGTGGCGATTTATAAGGGTGGTACTAACTCTTCGCCCAATAAGTACCGGCCTACTAGTCTGACTAGCGCTCTCCTCAAGTGTCCAGAGAAGCTCATTAGGAATCAAATCTGTGAACATTTGGCTGCTAATTACTGGATCGGCGCAGAAAAGCATGGCTTCGTCAAAGAAGAAGCATGTCTTACCAACCTGCTGTGTTTCCTTGATAAGTTAACGATATATTGATGATGGCAAGCTAGTAGCTTTACGTTATCTTGACTTCATAAAACGGTTGATTCAGGGAATCACTGTTGCTTGTTAGAGAAAAGTCTTGGTTTATAATCCGCCCCCAACTGCTTTCTTTGCCATCTGCATTCCTTTATTGTAGGACATTCGTTGTCAGTGTTGGTGACGTTGTTTTGACGACAGGCCCTGCTCATATTAGAGTTCCCCCGGGATCGGTACGCGGACCATTACTGTTCCTCACGTTTATAAATAGATTGGTCTCTACTTGAAGACTCCCTCCCATATGTTTCATGACGACTTAAAGTTTGTCAGCAGGGGAGACATGGCTAAGTTATCTAGAGATTCTACTACCGTTCTCAACTGGTCACATTTGTGGAACTTGCCACTGAACACCAGCAAATGCTAAATGCTAACTCTGCGTGCTGAAGTGTTTACTGAGCATGCACCTAATTGGTCCTTATCGCTGCAGCATATTAGATGTCATCGTAACAAGTGACTTTAAGCTGTTGGTGCAGTACAGGCATGCAACGAATAAAGCGCGGGAGGAGTTATTTCGTCTCAGGAGAGTTTTGAGTTGTACCGAGCCGGTGGCCTTTCTTCCATTCTCCAAAGCTCTGTTCAGACCACATCTGTAACACAGTGTTCAGGTATGGGCACCCTGCCCGCATTAAGATAGTATTTGCATTATGAATGTACAAGGACCGGTCACACGAATGATAGAACGCTAGCGCGGGTTACCGTATGAAGCTCGGTTAGCCAACTTGGGTTTGTCCTCAATGAAAAAAGCGCAGCTTGCAAGGTGACTTAATAGAGACATTCAAGCGCATGAAAGGTCAGTGGTTTCAGGCCCACCACTCTGTTTGCACCAGGTACGTCAGACAACTGGCTGGGCCGCTGCGTGGAAGTGAAGCAGAGTAGAGCTAAGCCGGAGTTAAGAGCAAGGTTCTTTGCCAATCTGGTTGTGCCTGTTTGGAATAAACTTCCTTCTGCTCTACTGGGATGCAAAACTGTACGGGAATGTGAACCTAGTCTAGGCAACCACTGATTGACTCCGTTTACTGAATTTTCTTGAGCTGCATTGACTGCTCTTATCTTATTACTCCATGGCAGTATGTTGTTCATCTTGCCCCTGCTTTTGTTGTTTTTCATCATAGAAGCAAGAATATCCTACCAAGTCGCGGTGCTGGGGGCTCTTTTGCGCTTGGTGGCGCACGAAACGGGACTGTCGTTCACTGGAAGTTTGTTTCGTCCCTGGATCCTGTGCTGTCCCGTCCTTGCAAATATCAGTGGCTACGGTGAGGTTAAGTCGATCGGCCAGGCAAATCAAGGACTCTTGTTGGTGGCGTCGTCAAGTACATTTATCAACTCCGGTGAAACTCGGTAAATCAAGCTTTTACTCACACTATGACGTCTCTTAGCTGTTATTTACTTGAGTGTAAGCCTAAATTTCTCATACATACACGTTAGCTGGAGTTGGGAAACACCCCATCTGCTGTGCCGCAATACATAAAAGAAAATAGGAATAGAATGCAACAGGTGCAAGCCAGCCGAGCTACCGATAACGGATAGGCATCGTTCCTGTAAGCTACCAACCGGTTAATATGCAGCAGATAAAATAAGTACTATTCAAAGTTATAAAATGCTAAAAATTGAGATCGTGGTTGGAGGGGAGACTAAGAGGGATGGGTGAGACAGAAACTCAAAGCACGAACTCCTAAATTTCTCTGTGGCTTTCTATCCGTTGTACTCAGAAACTTCTACATAGCTCCTGGTAAACCATCGTCCAAACTGAGGCATATAGTTGAGCAAATTTCTATGTTATTGCTGCCGAAACTAGAATACATTGTTGCCGGTGATTTTAATAAATGTAATGCAACATTCTTAAAGTCACTTGAGCTAGCGAATTTATCAACCTTCCCAGCCAGACAAAACGCACAGCTTGATGTTGCTTACACGTACCAGCTTCTTTCTTTTTCCACTTAAATGCATGTACTCGGTTGCCTGTGGGCACGAATATGCAACGGTGCGTATATTTTGCGTTGCTGTTCAGATTTGCGAAAATTGTGTATAGCTACTTTGTCGGTTGTTTTGTGTTAATAATCAGTAACACAATGTGTTCTATACTTCCTCCATCTTCGTTTTTGCAACTTTCGATCTTTTTTCGTGTCGTACCAATTCTTGCAGTTTTCACGCTGTCTATTGCTTTGTCATTCTTTGTTTACTCCTGATCAGTGCGCGCTAAGCGTTGTAATCCCTCATGTTTTGCAAAGGGAGCAGTGCAAACAGCAGTAACGACAGCCCCCTCAGCATATTTATATGTGGTGAAGGATTGCATGGTCGTGCTTACTGACCCACTTAGTGCAGCTGACGTTCAAATTCACCAATTAGAAAATGAGTTTAGCATGTTTAAAAATGAGCTGCTTACGATGAATGCAACTTTGGAGAACCTTTAACCGCTGTAGGTTCTGTCGAGATTAATGACAACTTATAATCCTAATGAACTGAAAGCGGCGGCCGAATTATTAGCAGTACGTACTTAGCGACGAAGTACCGGAACGTGTGCGTCGTTCCCAGAACGCCATCATATTCTACCTACCTGCTCCCTTACCACTGGAAACAGTAAAGCCTTCTCTACCGAGTGTATGCACCACACCAACAGATGGCTGTGCATGCAAACCGTTACGCAAGTCCGGTAAAACTCGCACTTGCCCCATAGTTTTGATTTCCCCACTCCACAACTTGGTAAAGCATTTATAGGCCGTAAGCTGACTGTGTCCACAGGGTAAAACCCTGGGTCGATTATCATAAAGCCTGACAAAACCCCTCTTTAAAGATCATTAACGTCGTCAATCAAGCCAGATGGCAAGCGCAATGCTCTTATGGACTCATCTAAAATTCTCCGGCCCAACCGACCATCGTGCGGACGATAGACCTCGACCTGTCTCCAAAACAAGATCTCACCACGAATGCGAACCCTGCCACAGAGCGAAGCTTGCTTTGGACTGAAGTTAATAGAGGATCTTCGTCTGCACTGGCTGCTATAATCATCGATTCTACTAGCAGTGTGACTTATAGCTACTCAGATATGCATGACACGGACGTGGTACCTGGTCAACCGTCTGATCGCATTCTTAACTGGGTATCTAACTTGGTTGCTACACTGCCTGCTGCTACCGACCCTAAGCAGAAACACCTTCTCACAGCGCAACCCACCATAACAGGACGCTTCTTTCAAACCATATTGAACAGGTAGTTTTCACCCTTACTTTCCGCTATTGCCGTTGATACTGCAAGTGATACCTCGCATAACAACTCGGACATGAGTGTTGGGTCTACTATTGGCTTTGTAGGCCTGATTCTGTTGTTTACTTGCCTACTGACAACTATCGGCCTGACAGTCGCAATCGGCCTCAAACCTCAAGAGCCTCGAACTACTCACGTCAACCCAACAACAGGTAACGTCCTGAAATATAGCTTTCAACGCCAGCGTGGTACAAAAACAACGCCGATTCCATATTCACAACGCAGAAGCATTGGAGCGCAGGTCCCAGCAGCCATCACCTCCATTGATGAATGTAGTAACATCCCCCACCGAAAACCTTATCTACTTGAAAAGCCCGATTCTGCTGTTCTGTTTGTTAATAACAACAACGGATCCAAGAGTTGTACTTGGCTTCCAACTCAGAGAATCCTGAAACCTTACGCCAACCTAGCAACAGAAAAAGCCACAAAGCACGGCTATCAAAGCCAATGAGGTACCATCACACCGCTAAATCCAATTATCACCGTGCAGCTGAACAAGAGTGCAGATCGCCGCAGACATCACCTTCATTTATGAATGTGGTAGTGCTTCAACACATCTTCTCACCTCACAAACCTTATCTACTTGAAAAACCACAGATTACGGAGCTCAATCGCGGCCACAACAGGACCAGTGTAAGCAGCGCCTCTGCGCCATATCTTCATACTGTTTTACATACACCACTCGCGCCAGCAAAACAACTTGCTAAACAAGTCATTTCTAGTCGCCGACTAACGCAGTCTCGTCTGATCGGTCCCCTGTTCTCCGAGTTCTCTCAGACTTCTGTGAAGTTCCCGGCATTTGTTCAGAAGACCGCACTATCTGTCCCCATTACCTTGTGTGACTCATCCATTTTTCGAAACTTTATAAGTAAACCTTGTTCTAACCGTAACCTCTCCTCTTCTTATGGCGCTCTCCCAGACTATTGTGACGTGAGTGGCCGTTGCTCGGAAGACTAAACGCTCTGTCACCATTACCTCGAGAGCCACGTTACCTGCCGCATTGCTTATTTGTAAACGTTTACTCTCAATTCTGTCTTCTCCTTAGCGCGCTCTGTCTTTATCTCTTCTTCAAGTGGAAAGCGAGCTCTCAGTACCCTGCCCTATCCTCAGCTTTGACTGCCTCCTGATCACCAAAATGCATTTTAACCCTCTGCAAAACAAACACACAATTTCTCCCACATTGCGGGCCTGCCTGACTTGCGTACCTGGCAACTAGAAGTCTTCACGCAAATGCCATGGATAGCCGTTGATACTCTCACCCTTAGTACCGTTATCAGTTCTTCGTGTTACATACCTTACCACTTTTCAGCTGCAGCAATTCATTGTGGGTAGCACGCAGCTTTGCTATAGAATCCACTCCTAATCTCTCCAACTCATACTCTCTTGCATTGTCTGCATCACATACCTTCACTGGTCCGTTGAGTGATTCTGTCACTGTAGGTAGTCACTGGTAATTAGAAGGCTTAATCAGAATGACATTGCTAGCCACCGATACTATCTTCTATAGCCACACTATCTGTTCCACGTCTTAACTTTGGTACCTCATTCCAGCTGCAGCTATTCATTGTAGGTAGTGTGCCTATTTGCATTAGGAGCCACTCCTTATCCCTCCAACGTTTATTTTCGGATCGTTT
Organism: Dicrocoelium dendriticum; assembly: GCA_944474145.2. Classification (NCBI taxonomy): domain Eukaryota; kingdom Metazoa; phylum Platyhelminthes; class Trematoda; order Plagiorchiida; family Dicrocoeliidae; genus Dicrocoelium; species Dicrocoelium dendriticum. The sequence goes on along the minus strand of OX104065.1, from coordinate 87,595,456 downwards.
GCATCAAATACCTTAGCCCGTTTTTTGACTTACTCTGTCGCCGTAGGTATCCAATAGCACGTAGAAGGCTTCATCCAACTGAAATTACTGATCACTGATACTCTCGCTCCTAGCTCCATGATCTGTCGCTCTTATCTTCCTTGCCACTTAGCAGCGATTCGTCGTAGGCTCCATGCCCCTACTGCGCAGACCTTCAGCTTGCTGGGATACACTCCTTGTCACTCCATCATACATTCTCTTGGAATGTCTGTATCACTTATCGTAGCTGGCTTGTTGATGCATTATATTACTCTGTAGACATACATTAGTGACCAAGTGTTTTATTGGAAAGGATACATCTGGCCACTGGTAAGCTTTCCTAGCGCCACCTTCTGTCGATCATCTTAAATTCGGCCTCTGTTTAGGAACAGCTGGTGGTCATAGACTCCATGCATCTGCGAATATCCCGAGCTTGCTAAGAGCCACTATTTGAGTTCTCCAACTCTTATTATCTGGGACTGTCTGCGTCACATACATTTGCTGTTTGTCGACTTATTCTGGACCACTGTAGGTATCCACTAGCAACGAGAAGGCTTCACCCAAATGCCATTGCTAACCGTCGATACTCTCTTTCCCTTAGTACCATCATCAGTTCTTCGTAATACCTACGTCACCGCTTTTCAGCTGCAACGAGCCATTGTAGGTAGCATACATCTTTGCGCCAGGAGCCACTCCTCTCCAACTTTTATTCTCGTGGGTTGTTTGAATCACGTACCTTCGTTGGTTGGTTGACTTGTTCTGTCACTTTAAGCATCTACTGATAACTGGAAGGCTTAATGCGAATTCAACTGCTGTCCACTGGTTCTCTCTCTTGGCACAATTATCTTTCCTTCCTCTTATCTTCATCACGTGTTCTGCGGCGATTCGTTGTAGGCTCTATACATCTTTACGCATATCCGGAGCCAATAGGCGACACTCCTTGATTCTCCATCCCGTAATCTTTTAGAATGTCTGTATCACTTACCTTCATTGGCTTCTTGATTTATTCTGTGACACTGTAAGCATCCAGTAGTGACCAAACTGCTTAGTGGAATGGTTACATCTAGCCACCGGAAACTTTTCATAGCGTCAGTATGTCGATCGTCTCAACCTCAGCACCTCGGTTTAACAGGAAATACTGGTCGTAGGCTCCATGCATCTCTGCGCATATCCGGAATTGCTAAGAGTCACGCTCTTATATCTACAACCTTCCTTCTTTGTGACTGTCTGCGTCACATACATTTGCGGTTTGTGAACTAAATTTGGGACACTAGTTTTACACAAACATATGTATATACAAACGGGCAGCCAAATCTCAATGCTCTTCCTTAACCTAGCCTCATCTGACAAGCCTGCTTCTCTGTGACCTCTTCCAGTCCACCAGGATGTTAACGGTCTAGACACTGCGGACTTTATGCTGCTTTTATTACCTCAAGAATCCTCTGAACTGGCTAATCCAACGTCGCAGCCACCTCTTCCCTCTCTTTCCCACCCTTTACTGCTGATCCTCCCTATTTTCTTTCCATTTTATCTGTACGACTCAATCTCAATGCACCGATTAATCACGTTTCGTCTGATTGGTTTCCCTCACTTCGAGAGGCTTGCCGGACCTCATCAACCTTGTGTAATCTAGCCTATTTATATTTAACCTGTCTATTTCCGCTAACTCACCCCGCAGTTGTTCCCACCACAATTGTACGACCAAATCTCAGTGCGCGGACTAAACTATTCTAATATGAATGGTCGTCTGCCCTCCTACTGCTTCCAGATGTCCGTGACATTTCCGACCATGGTCTGGCAGCTTGTTGGGCAGTAACCATAGCGGATAGATCAATGTTGGTGCCAGGCGATAAGCTGATCTGTTGAATACGTGAAAGCGCATCCGCGACGGGATTGAGAGCACCTGCGGCATGTCGTATGTCTGTCGTAAACCGAGAATCGTAGTCTAGGTGTCTAGTTTCCCTCGGAGAATACTTGTCCGCTGCACCATTGATTGAGTAGATCAATGGCTTGTGGTCAGTGAAGACTGTGAAATGTCGACCTTCGAGATAGTGACGGAAATGGCTGATGCCTAGGTAGACAGCTAACAGTTCCCTACCGAAGGTGCTGTAACGCGATTCGGCAGGTTGTAAGCGTTTCGAGAAGAAACCTAGTGGTACCCATCGATGGTCGATGAGTTGTTGAAGAACTGCACCGGCGGCAGTGTTCGATGCGTCAGTTGTCAGGGAGAGTGGTGCAGATGTGTCTGGATGGGCGAGAAGCGCTATGTTGGTGATAGCGCTTTTGGGCTTCTCAAAAGACAGTCTAGCGTCGTCTGTAAAATGAAAAGACCGTCGTTTACCGCGGAGCAAGTCAGTCCTTGGTTGAACAATGCTCGCGCAGTTAGGAATCAAGCATTTATAATAGTTAATCAGGCCAAGGAGTCGGCGAAGCTGTTTGAAGAAAATGGGAACGCGATAGTCCTTCAATGCCTGGATTTTGTTTGGCAGAGCTTCGATACCCGAAGCGGATATGCGGTGGCCAAGAAAGTCAATGGAACTTTGGCCAAGCTCGCATTTATCGGGGTCGACGGTAACCCAATGCTGTGTTAAGCGTTGAAAGAGTGCGTCGAGGTGATTGAATGTTCCTCGTCAGAAGAGCTGGCGATGAGAATCTCATCAAAATAAGGATAAACGCCTTGGAGTCTTCGCGTTACCTCATGAATGAAAAGCTGCAAAGTTTGGGCAGCGTTACTGAGGCCGTAAGGCATTCTGAGATACCCGAATAGACCGAAAGGCGTGATGGCTGCTGTTTTAGCAATGCCGTCTGGCGCCACAGGTAGCTGATAGTAGGCGCGAACTAGGTCGACTGCTAAAGATATGCTTACCAGCTAGAGCAGAGGTCAAATCGTGCGTGTGCGGAATAGGGTATTTATCCGGGACGGTAACTTTGTTAAGTGCCCTGTAGTCACCACAGGAGCGCCAGTCACCGGCTTTCTTCGGTACTACGTGTAATGGTGATGCCCATGGACTTTTGGACGGGCGTATGATTCCCATTTTGAGATTTGCTCGAATTCCGCCTTAGCAGCTTTGAACTTGTCCGGGGCTAGTCTGCGACGGCGGGCCGAAACAGGTTGGCCCTTAGTGCAAATGTGCTGCACGACGTTTGATGTTACAGGAGGCAAGTCGTTTAGGACGCGAACGCGTTTAGGATGCTTGTTGAAAACTTCTATAAAAGGTTGTGTAGCTTGAGGTAGGACGCGAATGGGAGTGATAGCAGCCACGTTGGTGCTAGTCCCTATAATACTGAGCAGTGTCCTAGAGTCGATAAGCTTCTTCCTTTTAAGGTCAGCGATGAGGTCGAAGGTTTGTAGAATGTCTATGCCTATGATAGCGAAAGACACGGCAGCGATTATGAAAGGCCAGCGAAAGGTTCGCCGGAGGCCTAAATTGAGCCATGGCAGCCTTTGGCCGAAAGTTGCCATTGGTGTGCCATTGGCGGCACGTAGCTTGGTCGGCGATGGTGAGACGACCTCATCTGGGCTACGGGGTATAACGCTAACTTCGGCTCCAGTGTCGACTAGAAACTCGGTGCCGGAAGTTAAATCCCTAACGCGGATGAGGCGACTTTGGTGTTGGCCGGTCGCGTCCGTCGCCGTTACGGACCGGCCGAGAAGTTTCCCTGCTTCTCGGCGAAGTTGCAAGGCTTTACACATTTATGAGCTGCGGTACCAAAACGCTGATGGTACCAACAGCTAGCCTGCCTGTTGCTAGACTTAGAACGTTTGCAGGGCGATTTTGAGCGGCTATGACGACGACGGTTCATAGTAAGCTGCTGGACCTGGCGACTAAGTGTCGCAACTTGTGTTTGCAGGGCTTCTATAGTTGACTGTAAGCCAGTGATAGAAGTGCCCTGGGACGCGACGGCATTGATCTTGCTGGCGTCGGCTTGTGGCTGTGATCGCTCAATAACTCGATCCGCTAAATCTGCTAGTTGAGTGAGCGAAACGGAGCTCACTGTAGCGAGAATCGCTTGCGTGTTTTCCGGTAGCCGTTGTAGCCATAGTTCGCGAAGTAAAGTCTCATCCATGGTTGAGGAACCAAGGAGTTGCTGCATCTCCCGTAGCAGGGTTGAGGGCAGTTTGTCGCCCAGCTGCAGATCCCTGAAAAGCTGCTGCAGGCGAACTTTCTCAGAGGGCATAACACGCTTAATCGTGGCCTCCTTGAGAGCCTCATAGCGGTTTTCGGTCTGAGAAATGATAACGTCACGAACCTGCATTGATATCTCCTTGGGGAGATAGGACAGGAGCTTGCAATACTTCGCGTAGTCGGAAGTGATTCTGTGGTTATAAAACTCAGCCTCAAGATGAGCGAACCACAAAAGAGGATCCATGTCCCAAAAAGGTGGAACAGAGAGAGATACAACGCTAAGCAGAGACTCTACCTTATGGTCTACAGATTCCATGGCTTAAAAAATGACGCAAAAATAGGCTACCGTATGCAAAAATAAACCGGAAAATATGAAAAATAAATGGAACGAGCTCACCGGAGAAAAGTTCGAAATATCCGGCGCTGAGATTGTTCCGGAGTCGGGGTCACCAATTTAGAGGGTTGCCTGTACCGGGAGCCCAGAGAGCGATTCGAGAAGACAGATCGAGTTGCAGGGAAACTTTTATTGGTACAGTAAAAGATTCCCTGTTATCTAGCTATAAAAGAACGACACCGTGGACGCTCTAGCTAGGGGAACGGAGCAAGCACAGCACACAGGGCAGTTGCGAGTTGCAACCGAAACGAGCGCCAAGCAAAAATGGCGATGAGCAAGTCAAGCATTCGAACTCAGCAAT
>OX104065.1:87566448-87590118 GCA_944474145.2 Dicrocoelium dendriticum | reverse complement strand
GCTGAACCTATTGGCCACCGCCATGGTGTCAATTTGGTCCATGAGTTGGACATCGCGCAGGTCAGCTAAAGCCGAGTTGAATTTAACAGTGGAGAACGTGGTTGATTTCACTCTTCTTTTATTACGCCTCATAACTGCAAGGCTTCTAGCTACTATTCTACAGAAAAATGGAACACGACACCACAAAGATACAAAAGACGACTTGGACAGAAAATCAACAAAAACCCAATGTACGGTCATAAGATGACGGTGTGATATAATTATGTATCACAAACGGTACGATAAAGTCAATGGGAGCGAGTTAGCAACACTGAATAGCCAACCAAAAATATTCAGCTTATTCGAAGTCACCGCGATTTATCTCTAGGCATGCCGCGCCTAGTCGTCTCACGTGAGTTTCGGCAGAACGCTTTCGACACGTTGCACGGTTTGCCTCATCCAGGAGTTCGTGCATCGGCTAAACTCGTGACCACACGGTTCGTCTGGCACAAGGTGAATCGTGACGTCGTAGTTGGGCAGCCGCCTGTATTCCGTGTCAACGCATAAGCACACGAACTGCCTAGTAGGAATATTTCCCCCGCTAGGTGCACGTTTTCACCACGTGCACGTCAAAGTCTAGGTCCACTTCTATATTTGAAAGGCTCTGTTTACATATTGACTCTTGTCGCTCGCTTCAATAGGTGGCCGCAAGCTATTTCCATGTCTAAATGCTCTTCGGAAAAAGTAATGAAAGCTTTGCTGGGGCACTGGGTAACTTAATACGGCTGTTCCGCCATCGTGACCACCGATAGTTGGTCACAATCTTAATCAACTATTGTCACCTCGCTTGACGCTTTAGGCTGCCGCCACGTGCAGAAGACGGCGTATCATCCGGCCGATACCGGCACCTTGGAGCCTTTTCATCGCCAGTTGAAGGCAGGGCTACGTGCGCACGCAGATCCTTCATGGTCTGAAACACTTCCTCTCCTGCTCCTAGGCGTAACGGGCCAGGTTAAACGATTTCGACGCAACATTAGCGCAGCTAAGTTATTGATGCACGCAACGTTAGCCTGCATAACTAATGGCGCCAGCCCCGTCTACCTCCTCTTTTGACTACGAAAGTTACACCGACCGATTGGCTCGTCGGACGTGTGAGCTACGTCGCCGCTCTTCAATTACTGAAGACACCAGTGTACTGACCCGAGAAGCTAACTACATGTTCTTATTTCCTCCTCCGCGTAGACTGTGTTAAGTAGCCTTTAGAGTCATCGTACATAGGACATCTCAAACTGCTACACCGAACAAATAAAGCGTACAATATTGACCGCGGTGGCCGACGCGAAGTAGTCACCATCAAGTCGGCCCGTAGCCTAGGGGTAACGAGCTTGTCACGTAATCTATCTGCGCGGGTTCGAATCCGCGTAGGCGCAAGCGTCCTTGAGGTATACTCAGCCGGCTCGCAACTGGCAGCGGTAGCACGGCAACGAAGCCTCGTCAGGGCGTACATCTGACGCATTAGTCTTGTGATAACCAAATAAATAAATGGTTTATTCTCAAATGTATCGGGGCACACCAAACCAGGCATGGTCAAAATTTACGTGCAGTTATGTTTCGCAACCGACGGGTTGCTCTGTATGTATGTAATCGGCGTTGGCCGAAGGATGTACAGGCTTTAGAGTTTTAGAAAGTAATCACGGGAAATAAAGTCATCATTGGATGACGATATTCTCAGTTCAAGTGAGCATAGTGCAAACAGCCAAGGCACTATAATTGTAGGCAAAACTGTATATGTAGACAGAGTGTCTTATTCTTGTACCTGTCAAGAAAAGCTTGAAATATGACTCCAGTCGAGTTGCCAGGGTGTAGTTCTTGGCAGTGACCTCATTCAGTGGGGATTCGCATCTGCCACGTCGCAGTGTTGTAACACGGCTATTTGTGGCATTTTATAGGGAGGACGCTTGCCAGGCAAAAACCCACCACGGCCTGGAACGCTGCCGTAAACCCTGTTGAACAATAGTGTAAACTACCAAAGCAGCTTGCCGACTGCGTTCACACTCGGTTATGCGAAGGAAAATGACATCCAAATTCTTCTGTTAGCTGATCAGGTAGATTGGTCGGGGTCGCCATAAGCACTGCAGCCGGTCGAGGTTAAAAGTCACAAAGTGTCATCGTGTTGAGTGGTCAGGCAAGCAAAACTTACAGTTTCCGATGTCTGGATTTTTCAGGTTATGTTTACATTCATGAAGTGTGAAGACCTCGTGTCCACTTATTTACAACGGGCAACTGTCGTGGTGGTGAATGCAGTTGAATCCCTTTGGTTTACAGCCATGTTCCATTTTAGTCCTTGCCAGTTCAGCCGTCCGCCGCGGGCGCAAGCGCCGTTCCACAGTCCAATCCCAAATCCCGAAGAAGTTCCGGACCTCGTAGAGAAGGGAGAGTGAAGAACACCGAGGGAAGACTGCAAAGAACAGGCGTGCAATTAAACATTGTTTAAGTCGTATGTTATAACCTTCAGATTGGAGACCAAATGATGTACAACGTGCTAAAATAATCACGTTGAAGTCCTTTAAAAGTGCTACAAGCAGCAATGTCCGTACAGTTAGATTGCTACCATTTACATAGAGTGCAGAGCGTTGTACCAGTAATAAATCCACGAATGCTCAGTATAGTAGGATGCATAAATTGCATTGGAAGAAGGAAAAGAGATTTAGAACAATGGCGGCAATGAACTGTTAAAGAAACAGCAGATAACTAACCTAATTCAATAGGAAGCGCAGAATAAGTGTGTAAAAGTATGCATAGCTCGCGACGTGAGAGGTTCAAATGAATAAATAAATAAAGCTTTTATTCTCGACAAGGCGAGGCACGCCTTTACAAGCATGATCGTCTTGACAAAACAATGCGTGATGAAGAATGTGCAAAACTCCGATATGTTTGCCATAACAGTGCTTGCTTTTGCAGGGGTATATAAGTATGTAATTGTGTTTGCGTTTATGTAGCTGTGTAGGTTGCGGTTGTAAATGTGCTGCTCCATTCTTGAAGGTTTGTTATCGTCAGCAATGTGCGAGTAGAAGCTTTTTGTCCGTGGGTTGGAAAGGATTATCCAGATATCCACGGAGCAGTGACTTTATTTTGTGGCGAGCCACGACCGCTACGTCACAGTGTTGTTAGGCAGACATTTGTGGTATTTTAGGGAGAACGCTTGCCAGTCGAAAACCCACCACGTCCTGCAACACTGCCGCCGAACTATTAGCTGGAACGGGTTAAACCTGAACCACCCAACTGGCACCACGAGGAGGTTGTTCGGCTAGCCAGCCAATGAGTAGTAAAGCAGCGGAAAGATAGAACGCAGGGGCGGAGTAAAAATATTCAAGATCTAGAAATATAGACGGCATGAGTGTGCTAAGAGAGTAGTGCTACTGCAGGCTGAGCGAGCTGGACTCCAACGTAAGCAAGGGACGAAAACTTTAGTGCAAAGCGGAAACAGTAAACTTAAAAGGAGGTGGTTAAGAAGCTGTTGCATGCTGCCTAGATAAGAAAAGGTTACTGAATAGAAGAGCTAAAGAAGATCAGTTGAAGGAAAGTAAACATGCGGCATGCAAGTATACATTAAGGTTGCTGAGGTGGTCACGACATACAAGTCAATCTGGGGTGCTAAGGGAATGGTATTTAGGTAGACGGAGCCGGAAAAAGCCCGTGATAGAACTGGACATATATATGAACAAGTGTCAGGCATTGCAGCGAGTAAGGGACAAGAACATCAAGAAAGCAGAAACTAAGGAACGGCTCTGCAGTGACAAGTATTTCTAAGTTGCTAAGAAAATGTTACTGTGGTGTGCTGAGCCAGGGAGAGGGCTAGGACTCCTGCTGGAGCAATTGTCACAGACGAGGCAGCGAGTGGGGGATAATTAAACATCTTGAAAAGAGAGATTAAGGTGCGGTTGTGTGCTGACCTGCTACGTTTCGGGGCTAGAAAAGAGCTAAGAGAAGGTTCATGATGAAAGGACGGCTAACGAGCAGAATACAAACATACTTTTGGTTGTTAAATACGTCAGAGCAGTAGAGGCTGAAGTGCGGCGGCGCGCAGATACGCAACTCGTGCTCAGATAGCAGTTAGCTGGCTAGCCGAACAACCTCCTCGTGGTGTCACCTGGGTGGTTCGGGTTTAACCCGTTCCAGCTAATAGTTCGGCGGCAGGGTTCCAGGAAGTGGTGGGTTTCGCCTGGCAAGCGTTCTCCCTATAAAAAGCCACAAATGTCTGCTTAACAACACTGTGATGTGGCGGTCGAGACTCGCCAAAAAATAAAGTCACTGCCCCGTGAATATTCGGATAATTCTATCCAACCCACGGACACCAATCTCCTACTCGCATATTGATGACGATAGCAAACATTGAAGGTTGGAGCAGCACAACTACAAGCACACAACGCACCGCTACATACACATACACACACTACGACATACATACATACCCCCTACACAAACTCAAACTGCTATGGCAAACATATCGGCTTTTTACACATTCTTGATCATGCATCGTTATGTCAAAATGATCATGCCTGTAAAGGCTTGTCTCACCTTGTTGAGAATAAAAGATTTATTTATTAATTTATTTAGTACCGTGAATGGAGCCAGGGAACGCTAGTCCTAGAGCTGAACGTACCTAATAGGTTAGTCCTACAAGACACACCGCTTGGTGGTAATCTCACCGTTAGGGCCCTGTAGGTGCATTACTCCAGTTATTTGAGGACAGGGAAGTTCCCCACTGCCCTTTCCAAAATTAACTACACGGCTGACTTCGACACGGTAGCTACCATAGAGTGATTGGTCCGCATTTTGCACAGTAGCCTCTGGTCCTGCTGGCAAGAATGGCAAATTTCCTCGTCCAAGCTGGATGGGGGATTTCGTTTGGGGCATTGACAGCTTTTAGCGCTACCGAAGCGCGAGTATCACTTAGCAGATTAAGTCAGATGGCGCCTATCAGCACACGACCTCTTCCGAATGCGCCGTAGTCTCAACGGTCGGGTGACAAACATACCGACCGCACGTTTGCCACTTACACATCGCTGAAACAGCCTCAGCAACCAATGTGCATTGGCTGCAGCGGGAGACATGGCGTTGGAGTGCCCGAGGTTTATGTCAAGGCAAGAAATTGGTTCATGCACCCTGTCTGGGTAACTATTCAGCTACAACACGAACGATCTCGAAGACGTACTACGAAGGTAAAGTGTCAGATCAACAAGAGACAACACGGGTAGATAAACACAAACAACACCATCAAGCTAAAAGTCGACAGTTCAAGTCAAGTATGACAGAGCTGGGGTATCGTAAAAGACGCGAGAAGCAAGGGATTGTTGATAAGCGATAAGGTAGTATGCGGGCACAGAGCAGCTTGTACGTCTGTCTAGTAGACGAAGTTGATAACCACGCAGATAAGGCAGCGCGTAGGGGATGAGTTATATCGGAAAATATCTTAGAGCGCCGTATTTACAAGGACCTATGTGCGTAGAAATAACGGTTGCTAAACGTCAATATCGGAACACCGCCAAGTCCGGCTAAGTAATTTAATCATCTGGCAAGTAACTTAAAATTCTTAACCAAAAGACAGGTAAGCATCACGGGGGAACAGCATGTCTTAAGACGTCTCTGGCCGATGGGAGCTCGCAAAACCATAGATGAGGTGTTACAACTGTCTGCGCCTGGGCCATCGTGTTGTGAGCTGTCGAAATATTAAGAGATGTAGTCTGTCTTCAGGTAAGGGAAACATCACCCCCTGTTACAAATGCGAAAGACATAACGTTCCCCTTGAAGCCCAGCATTTTCATACTAACCGTTCTGCTTCCCAGAATGCATGTCTCGGAGTAGCCACGGTGCTTTCGGTAGGTCCCGTCGCGATGAGTTGCAACGTATGGCCTATTGAACCGTGGTTTCGAAGTCGGATTTGCCCAGGAAGACATCCTCAAAGAGGCCAGGATAAAGGCGGATAATGCGGCACTTAAAGTACAGACAGTGAGCAGTTTTGAATATCTGGAGGCAGGTCTGCGGATTTCCGGCGATCGACTCTAGATGGCTCGGATCCACTTAACGTAGAACGCGAATGTATCCTAAAGCCTCAATCACTGAATAAAGTAAAGGGCCCCAGAAGCCAAGTTGCAAGAATTGGACCCATTAAGCTTATGATCAATTTGATGGTATAAAAGATTCTAGCGTTCGAATTTTTCGAGGAGCCGATATAACTGAAGTTAAACGGCACCTAGGACGCAGTCGGTTCGGTCGGAGACCCGTTCGCTGCAAAAACCATGCCATGATGGACATCACTGGGACCTGCGGGAGAATGCCAACAGACAACAGGGTGGGAGCATTGTGTGCAAACAGATAATATAGCGCTGGGGGCGGAAATTAAACTGCTGTTTGAAACCGCCTTTGAAAGGGCGACTTCGAGCTGTCGCTCACTCTTTGTAGGCGATAAATCTCCCTGTCTCTGGCTGAGAATTTAGAACGGTTGATAGATGTACACATTTAATTAGCCTTCCAGTGGTGAAAACGTCGAGCTACTTTATCAGCAATTATAAGCTAACTTGGAATCGACTGCCGTGTCTCAGCAGCCGATTATTGCGTGAACGTGTGGCGGCAAACGTTGATAAATGGTATGCGATCCTGGTGCCATTCCAGCAGTTGCGAGCCCGTTATATTCCAAACTGGTATGTACTACGTCATCGTGTTGTAAACCCGAGAAAACGGAGAAAACTCATACTCGGTTTAGATTGCGCTGCCAATCACAAGGGTGTGTTTCTACATGACCAGCTACTTAAATGCCCAGCTAGCACTGCAAACGTTATCGGTATAATAATGCCTTTCGGCAACGAAAACTTGGCGATCTCAGAAGATATAGAAGACAGGTACCTGCAATAAAGAGAGTCAGTATGTACGCTTCCGCTCGTCGAAGAATGAAGTTATAGGCTCTGAGATGGCAGAGTATCAGATGACGGCTTTCCTGCTCTGTGCAACGTCGTCTCCACGCTGTGCAACTTATGCGTTTTGCCGAGCAGCAGATGTGTGGGATGTCGGTACGACCATTCTAGGTCGGCGGCAATCCGTAACCTTTCCTACGTTGACCGCCCGCTTATATCTATGCAAAAGTTAGAAAGGGCAAAACAGTTGGTGGCACAAAGTGATGCTGAGTACAGCAGGGTTTCTTCGATGAAAATGGATCCAAAACCACCCAGACGTGTACAAAGCGGTCCCACTCACAAAGCTCACTGCTTGTGTCAAACCAATAGAGGATTTACTTGGGTCAGTCTGACGGACCCGTGGGCTAGCATGGGACTGTAATGTGTTTTCCTTCCAATTTTCTGCTGACGAAACGTCAAACCTCAAAGGGGTATACTGTCCGTCACCTTCTCCATGTACAATCCCCTGAGGTTGATAGCCTCCAACGTTATGCCGGCAAAGCTACCACAGCGGTTTTTGTTGGAAAATAGTTCACTGGGATGATCTGATCACGAGCTACGAAGAAGAAATGTGGAACACCTGGTTAGGGAAACTGAAAGCCTAGGACGTGGTGAGTTTTCTCCTGAAAAGCGTTCTCCCTACAAAAAGCCACAAATAGCTGTTTAACAACACTGCGACGAGGCAGATGTGACTCGCTACTCAACAAAGTTGTTGCCCAACCCGCGCAGTGGCAAGTTGACAAATACCACATTCCACAATTTCTGTACATATATCCTCATGCATTCGACTACGCCTACTATTTTTGATCTGTGACTGCCACTACGCTTAAAACTTTTTCACTGTTTTTTCTCATGCTGCACCCACGCGACCCGCATGGTTTACACAACCTAATCGGACTAGTTCCTCACCAATATACTCCACTCCAATGACCTCTGTCATACGTATCTTTACTTCTCGGACTACGAGAATAGACTTCATTTCATCTTTGGGCATGTGAGCTTACACTACTAGCTACATCTGTATTACGCCTGCCCTTGGTCCTGCTTATTATGCTATCATGTATAACATTACGATATTCTTCTCATGCGCAAAAGGCGTACCGCGCTTTGCAGGGAATAAAGTATTTATTTATGTAGATGCAATAGCAGCTACGACGAGCCTGTGTGCACCACAGAGGCACATTTTTGTGATGCTTCCGAGGACGGATACAGGGTGGTCGCTTACGCCAGACTTCGCGGCATGGCTGTTCTACACTGCACCTTATTGTATGCCAAATGCAGAGTGGCTCCATTAAAGACTGCACCTGTCCCGCGAATCCGCTTGCTGCCGGGGTACTTGTAGATGTAACTGAAAAGGCGCAACTGCGATTTGAGAAAACTTGATGCTGGAGTGATTTCACTACAGCGCACTACTACATTAATGACGAATGCACCTTATTCAGCATGTCCGTTGGCAATCGATTGTCTGCCAAAATGAGTTCTCGACCCCTAGCCAATGGAAGCACGTTAAGTCTAGTCAAAAGGCAACGGATAGTTTGTCAAGAAGTATCTGTACGCTGGTCTGTCTGAAGTACTAGTTTCGAAGACCAAACATTCTGCTGAACAATCAAGACAAATGGCCAGATTTTTGCCTAGGTTCCGAGCCGAAAGGTATAAAATTCAAGCGGGTAGCGGCTCAAGTAAACGCGTTTTCGCACGATGCACAATGGCATACTCTAATTTGAGGGTATTCAGCTTGGAGCAGGCTATTAAAGCCGGTTGCGTGGCTTTCCCGCTTCAAGGTATACCTAAAGACTCGTAAACGAGCAACTGATGGTGTTCCACGATATGGCGGGTTGTCTATATTGTCTGAGCTTCAGAGGGTCAAAGTTTACATTATTCGAACTGCTCAGAGGGAAGTTTATAATACTTAGTTGAGACAACTTGAGAAGAAAGGTACAAGTCGCGTCTACTAAAGAGTGAATAGGGAAAGGACCTCTTGCGATGTTTGTGGGAGTAGTACGTACTTGTCCTAGAGGTTGCGCTATCGCCTTGGTTTATCGGTATGAGGGTACGTTACATTTCGCCGGTGAGGTCATGAGCTTCCATATTTTTCACCAAAATATTTAGCCCTGTGGTTGCTTTTACTCTGAGAAAAACCGGCTCGCATGTTTAAGTTGTGAATGGATAACACAATTTTTATGTCATTTGCAAATACATAGGAGTTGCAATGTTGTATTTCCTGGAAAGTTGCACTGTCATGTAGAAAGAAGAGTAGCAGGCCTATCACATTTCCCTGAATGGCACTACTTGTGACAGGTTTGGTGTGTGCTACAGGCTCGCTGAACTTTACTGATTGAGTGCAAGCTGAGAGATAAAATTGGAACCATGTAAACACTAGCAGAGACGCCGTACAATTCAAGCTTTACTAATAGTTCTGCTTGTGGTACTTTGTCAAAGCTTTTCTCACGTCAAGGAGGATAAAAACTTACGCTTTTTAGGAGCAACCTGTGCAGTCTCATGGTTAAAAAACTAGATTAACACGTCCGACAAGCTTTGGACGGTAAAAACCGTGCTTTTGTCTACTGATAACGTTGAGACTTAGCAGAAACTGCAGCAAGTTTTCCTTAAGTATTTTTCAAGCACTCTCGAAGCAATAGGCGTGTGGCTAATGGTGAGGTGGTTTCATATGTTTTGATGGCTACCTTGTTTATGTCTGGGGACATATAGTAGGATTCCACGTGGTTGGATGTACGCTGTATTTCATTGAGGGTGTAACTAAGTTAAGAAGTAGATAAGGAATACCTTGGTCGCCGGGTAGCAGCAGTGCAGATAAGTGACCCTCAGGGCCAGGGTGTAGTGACATCTTGAGTGATCGAATTACTCGCAGTACGGAACGTAGGTCGAAGGTAATTACGTCTAGCGAGTCGTGGGTAAGTTTGGGTAAAACATTTGGTAAGATCCCGTTGATGTCAGTGAAGGAATCGCAGAAGTGGCTATTGAGAATCTCAAATATTTCCAATAGATCCCTGAATACGAACTCATCGTGTAGTCTCGGTGAGGTGACGGAAGTTGCTGTACGATTGTTTCTATATTTCAGTAAACGTGTGAGGGACCTTATTTTGTTTTTGGATTATGAGCAGCGCGCTCCTCAGCTAACTTAACCATCACCTGTGAGTGTTGCCAGTTGTTTCTTATTTTGCTCATGCAAACACGGATATTGAAATCATGAGTCTTAGAGTACTGGTGACACATACTTGAAGCTTCGGCAACAACCGGTTTATATGAGATGAACGCTTTGTCTGCTTTGCTCTGTGCCTGTTCATGCGAGAAGCCATCACGTTTAAACTCTTATTGATGTTATTGAACAGATGGCGGGCAGCGCTGTCCAATTCCTTAAACAAGGCAACGGTAGCCCAACTGGCTGATCAGACAAGCAATGAACACTATCTCAGTGAATGTTGCTGTAAGTCCGAGACTCACCAGCTGGACTAGTTGCAAAATAGGGTGATGTAGAAAGCGTAAATGCAAAAGGAACTACCTTGTGGGCACTTCCTGGGATGTGGTCTCTTTCTCTGGTGACAGTATCTAGGATGCTATGAGTAAAAATTAAGTCGACAGTGTTACGGAGCCTAGTCAAAACATAGACTGCGGGATCCACTGGTTCGCATATTTGGTGTCAGCAAAGGACTTGTGGCTGAGAGGTGCACGCTGGCCATTCCAAGCGATATGTGTCATATTAAAGTCACCTTCCACTATCTTGCAGCGTGCGGACATTGTGAATGCACCAGTGCAGAAGTTTATTCGCTCGTTAATCTTGGCATTAGACGCATGTAGGGGTTGTGTATGCAACCAATTGGGAAGTCATGTTTACCCCCATTCGTCTGGACCCAGACTGAATCCTCAGGGTCTCCAATTGGTAACAGCTCAAAGTCATAGGCAACAAAGTCCTCCCGTAAGTAAACACAGCATTTACCTCCGCGTTGGTTAACGCGTTTATTGCAGAACTAGGTGTACCAGGGGATATTTGATGAGTTGTCTGGGGTGCTTGAGCATTGCCTAGTTTCAGTGAGCAGCACAATTTGTGGATAAGAGAGGCACAATTGAACGGATGTAGTGTATTTTATGGTTTACAGACCTTGCGTTGATAATGCGCATATATTAGGTTTGACTGCATGCGTCTTTAGAGAGAATGGGTACCACAACGGTGGAGTCTGTAAACAGTGCAACATGTATTTCATGCGTAGGCAGTACACACGTTGCGGTTTCCGCCCGACAGCGGTATGGGGAGATGCACTGAAGTGCCTGGCCATATACGTTATTGGGAGTCCATTTGTCTTCCGCTTGCAAGCTGTTAGACGAATGCGATATAGGAGTTTGGTAAGCTAACGGGCCTAAAGGCTCATTTCTATGCGCAGCAAGCTGTAGACTGCCACAGAAGAAGGTGGCTGTAGTAGGGGCAGTATCATCGTCGTACGCATGTAGATCATGCAGTAAATTATGGTCAGCTCTTGTGTAGGGTTGGTTTGGTGGCGGTAAGGCGCAGGCTTGGGTTTAACGAGGTCCCTAATATGGACCGAGCGTGGGTAGATAGAAAAACGCAAAAGGGGAAAACTGGTTCGTCGATGCACCGATTGCGAAGGCGCATCGCTACATGGGGCTACACTGCGGGTTGACGTGGGAGACTTCCAGTTTGTATTAGAGGAGGGGGCACCGAGGTGTTGGGGGATAGAGTTGCGGTTCATGGGTGTACGCTTTGCATGTATGTATTCAAGGGTTGGCAAGGTTTGGTATTGCTGAACATGTGGCATTGACATTCCAAGAGTATGATTGGGGATTACTGAAGCTACCCGAAAGGCTGAAATCAGCCGTTTTGGAAAAGCTGTATTGAACATAGGCGGTTTCGCAGAAGAAGTAGAGCAGGTGCTTGCTCTTTATGGATTGGGCTTGGTAGACAATAAACTATCGTGTCTCATAAAAAGACAGTGGCAAAGGGGCCGTTTTGCTTGCGGTTATGTTATGCAGATTCAGGAAGTTTGGCTGTCCGAATTTTGTGAAGTTATTGTTAAGAGAGGAGTCGGCAGCTTTAGTACACCTTGTTCGGCGGGTAGTACCGTAAACCTGTCCAGGACCAGATGGCATCGAGCCTCGTGGGTTGGGTGGTTTTTGATAGGTCGGAGAGCGAACTGCCAACTTGGGAGTTTCGAGTAGGTAAAGGTTAGCTTGCGGCTGGCGTAGTCTAGCCATTTTCACAGACCCCGTCGATGACTGATATCTTAGAGAAGATGGTTTACTGGTTACCGGCTGCCTCGCCAGAGTCCAAACGTTGGCGTGTACCATCCAGTACTCAGGAAGTTTCTCGTCAACGTTTTTGTGAATCCGGGTTTAATGGGTCCTGCGGATGTTTGCTTGGTTCGCTGTAGGTGTGGGTAGCAGATAGTTTCGGCGTGAGGTACAGGGTATTTGTAGATTTCCGCAGCAGGCGTCCGCAGTGTTGCGTTCACGCATGATGATGAGGGTGGCGGGTGGAGCGATAGAGAGGATTTCTGGTTCAGTATCAGAATCGCACATACCAGAGCCACAACTCAATATTGCTCTGCATGTTTCATTTTTGCAGAATAATAGAGTGGCGTATTTGCAGTAGCTTGCTGGTTGCCGGGCTTGGGTGAAAACGCTTTGGGGGCTACTCCCTGCTTTTGTGACAAACCTAACCCATTGGCGTACAGCGGTGTAAAGCCTGTGCCGGAGGTTGCATCTTTTGGTTCAGCTCGGGCTTTTGTGTTTGATAATGGTGTAGAGCTGCGCCCCATCGACCCTTGTAGGGGTCAAATCCTCTCTGATCGATATGGGCCCGAGGTTAGCCTATGTTTGAGGAGAAAGCTGGCGGCCATGAAGCGTGTCTCAAACTCAGGACCTTCAAATCCAAGCACGAACCTTTCTTAGCGGTTAGCTGTGCAGCAGTCTAGGGGCAATCGGCAGACGTTTAGACGCTTACATAGCAAATGTTCGAATTGTGACCGATCTGTGCCATGGAATAATATGACATTATTAGCGCGACGCAAGCGCACTTTGGCTTCTTGAGCAATTACGTGAGAAAGCATGCCAGCCTGGCTCGAGGCAGATGACTTTGTAGGTTGTTGGATTTTCGACAGTTGAGCAATGGGCATCGACTGATTCAAAGTTGCATTGATATTCATTATGTCGCTTTTAGCGATCACTTGCTTTTCGAGTGCGTGAATGTTTAGCATCGCTTCAGCAAGAGGGGTCAAAAAGTATGACGCTGCATACTTGAGAGGAATTGGGAGCAAATAGGTCAGGTGTTGCTGTAGGCTTTACAACCTCTTTATCGAAAAGCATTGGGCTGGAATTATTGACCAACACAATGGGGTCATTTGGATCCATGAATTGGACATTTACCAAGTCAGATAAAGCCGTAGGGTACAACAGTGGAGAATATTGTCGATTGCACCCTTTGTTTATTACGTCACATAGCTGCGAAACATTCAGCCACCAGTATAAAGAAAACTGGAGCACAAAACCACAGCGGTACAAAAAACGACTTGGACAGAAAGTCCAAAGAAAACCCGATGGACGATTATGGGATGACAGTGTTGGATAATTAATATCAGAAACAGTGTGACATCGTTAGTGATTTAGCAACACAGAATGGCCAACAAAGCATATTCCACCAGTTCGAATTTATTATTATTAGTCACCAACGCTCGCCACAAACTTTCACCTACGACGCCGCTGAGCTTATGGCCACTTCTAACGCTACATGTGACGCTACTAATAATCGCGCCGCATTACGAGTGCGTAGCGCTCCCGCAGAGCGCACTGATTTAGCTTCAAAGACTAGGGTCGTTCCAACGTCAACGTCTACTGTGAACCTGCGACTTCCCACGATCAATCGCTGTGGTCAGGAGTGTCGTAAGCCTGTTTGTTTTCCGATTAGGTACAGTGTCAAGACTTTTAGCTTGGTAACTATTGTAAATGGTTGCGCTGCTTTGTCGCTTAACGCTTGGAAAATATCAAAAAACTAAAACCGACCGAAAAAAACTTAATTAAACTTTATCCACAAACACAAAATACCCAAACATTTTTGCGCGCAGATCATCTGCTAGTTCTACTTAGCATGTTGTAGGTGCGTTTTCCGCTTCCACGTCAATACCAGCCCCAACCTATCCCCTTCGATCGACTGGTCCACACGAGCGACGTTTCCGTGGATCGCTGCAGTCAACAAGGATCCAGACGAAAACACGGATCGTTTCTCCTCGGGACGAAGGTCGTCCCTTCGTCGGACCACAGTCGTTACTTCGTGGGACGATGATCTTTTTCTTCGTGGGACAGCGGTCGTTTTGGCGCAGAGCGGGGTGCGGCAGGGTGAGAGACCACTTCCAAGCGAGCAGGTCCTGTCGGCTGTTTTCTTGACTAACCAGTTTTATTGAAGTTGGTCAAGTCCGCTCCAACGACACCCCGAAGTGCTCTTTGCCACGCATTCAATAAAGCATAAACCACAAACAGTACGGCGGACTCCTACTTCCGGTGAACCTCATTGGACGAGGATGGCAACTGGCAAACTCACGCGGCACGATTTTGCCAGACCGATTTTGGTTCAGCCGTTATTTGCAACATCAAAGGCTACGTTGTTTTAGCCTTATGGGGGAGTTCTGCATCGCCTCAACAGATATCCGTTCTCTTCTGTGTAAACTTTTACCGATGACCAATTGTATACTACTATTTCTTGTTTTAATCTAGCTTATAATACGTGCAGGTTGACCTACATTCCCTCGACACATGACCACCGTGTAAGCATCCGTGCTAACGGGTCGCTCCTTTCTCGCTTCAACCGTTCGCATCTTCTTATAGCCCATTGAAAACAGTACGCACTCTACGACACAAATTGTCTCTCAACATCCGCGCATAATTACGCGCACCGTCTCCCAATATTACTTACTACCCCATAAAAATCAACCGAGGTCCTTTCCCTATTCACTCTTTAGTAGACGCGACTTGTACCTTTCTTCTCAAGTTGTCTCAACTAGGTGTTATAAACTTCCCTCTGAGCAATTTGAATAATGTAAACTTTGGCCCTTTGAAGCTCAGACAATATAGACAACCCGCTATATCGTGGAACACCATCAGTTGCTCGTTTACGAGTCTTTAGGTATACCTTGAAGCGGGAAAGCCACGCAACCGGCTTTGATAGCCTGCTCCAAGCTGAATACCCTCAAATTAGAGTATGCCATTGTGCATCGTGCGAAAACGCGTTTACTTGAGCCGCTACCCGCTTGAATTTTATACATTTCGGCTCAGAATGTATGCAAAAATCTGACCATTTGTCTCGGTTGTTCAGCAGAATGTCTCGTCTTCGAAACTAGCACTTCGGACAGACCAGCGTACAGGTACTTCTTGAAAAACTATCCGCTGCCTTTTGACTAGACTTAACGTGCTTCCATTGGCTAGGTGTCGAGAACTTATCTTTGGCAGACAATCGTTTGCCAACGAACGTGCTGAATAAGGTGGATTCGTCATTAATGTAGTAGTGCGCTGTAGTGAAGTCCGTCCAAAATCAAGTTTTCTCAAATCGCAGTTGCGCCTTTTCAGTTACATCTACAAGTACCCTGGTAGAAAGCGCACCCGCGGGACAGGCGCAGTCTTTAATGGAGCCACTGTGCATTTGGCATACAATGTGGTGCAATGTAGGACATCCGTGCCGCGAAGTCTGGCGTAAGCGACCGCCCCGTATCCGTGGTCGGAAGCATCACAAAAATGTGCCTCTGTGGTACACACAGGCTCGTCGTAGCTGCTATTGCATCTACATAAATAAATACTTTATTCCCTGCAAAGCGCGGTACGCCTTTTGCGCATGAGAAGAATATCGTAATGTTATACATGATAGCATAATAAGCAGGACCAAGGGCAGGCGTAATACAGATGTAGCTAGTAGTGTAAGCTCACATGCCCAAAGATGAAATGAAGTCTATTCTCGTAGTCCGAGAAGTAAAGATACGTATGACAGAGGTCATTGGAGTGGAGTATATTGGTGAGGAACTAGCCCGATGAGGTTGTGTAAACCATGCGGGTCGCGTGGGTGCAGCATGAGAAAAAACAGTGAAAAAGTTTTAAGCGTAGTGGCAGTCACAGATCAAAAATGTAGGCGTAGTCGAATGCATGAGGATATATGTACAGAAATTGTGGAATGTGGTATTTGTCAACTTGCCACTGCGCGGGTTGGGCAACAACTTTGTTGAGTAGCGAGTCACATCTGCCTCGTCGCAGTGTTGTTAAACAGCTATTTGTGGCTTTTTGTAGGGAGAACGCTTTTCAGGAGAAAACTCACCACGTCCTAGGCTTTCAGTTTCCCTAACCAGGTGTTCCACATTTCTTCTTCGTAGCTCGTGATCTGATCATCCCAGTGAACTATTTTCCAACAAAAACCGCTGTGGTAGCTTTGCCGGCATAACGTTGGAGGCTATCAACCTCAGGGGATTGTATATGGAGAAGGTGACGGACAGTATACCCCTTTGAGGTTTGACGTTTCGTCAGCAGAAAATTGGAAGGAAAACACTACAGTCCCATGCTAGCCCACGGGTCCGTCAGACTGACCCAAGTAAATCCTCTATTGGTTTGACACAAGCAGTGAGCTTTGTGAGTGGGACCGCTTTGTACACGTCTGGGTGGTTTTGGATCCATTTTCATCGAAGAAACCCTGCTGTACTCAGCATCACTTTGTGCCACCAACTGTTTTGCCCTTTCTAACTTTTGCATAGATATAAGCGGGCGGTCAACGTGGGAATGGTTACGGATTGCCGCCGACCTAGAATGGTCGTACCGACATCCCACACATCTGCTGCTCGGCAAAACGCATAAGTTGCACAGCGTGGAGACGACGTTGCACAGAGCAGGAAAGCCGTCATCTGATACTCTGCCATCTCAGAGCCTATAACCTCATTCTTCCTCGAAAGGGAGCTTGGTATTCCTCTGGTACTTTCTAGCTCTCTTAGTTGCATATATATATATATATATATATATATATATATATATATATATATATATATATATTCTGTCTTTAATGGGTCGCCAAGTTCTCGTTGCCGAAAGGCATTTTTATACCGATACCGTTTGCCGTGCTATCGAGGCATTTAAGTAGCTGGTCATTTAGCGGCACATCCTTATGCTTGGCCCCGCACTCTAAACCGAGTATGAGTTTTCTCCGTTTTCTCGGGTTTACAACACGATGACGTGGTACATACCAGTTTGGAATATGACCGGCTCGCAACTGCTGGAATGGCACCAGGATCGTATACCATTTATCAACGTTTGCCGCCACACGTTCACGCAATAATCGGCTGCTGAGACACTGCAGTCGATGCCAAGTTAGCTTATAATTGCTGATGAAGTACGCTCGACGAAGTACGCTCGACGATTTCTCCACTGGAGGGCTAACTCGATGTGTACATCTATCAACCGTTCTAAATTCTCAGCCAAGGACAGGGAAATTTATCGCCTACAAAGAGTGAGCGACAGTTTGAAGTCGCCCTTTCAAAGGCGGTTTCAAACAGCAGTTTAATTTCCGCCACAAGCGGTATATCATCTTAGCTTACTGACTCCTCTTCCGACGATGCCCAGATGTATGCTTGCGAGTAGTGGCACTACAGCCGGGAGGTACGTTCTCTCGATAATATGGTGGTCATCTGGTTGGCAATGTTTCCCATATCACGAAACTATAAATGCTGCGGTCCCAGGCTCTTAAAACCTGTGTTACACTCAGAACAAATGGCGCAAACCCTACTAGCGAACTGGATTAAATTTCGTTGCAGAGTGCCAACAGAAATTCGTCTGATAGCAGCAAAAACACCGACATCTTTTATTGACAATTCGGTAGAGGCACAACTCTTAGTGAAAACGTAAGCTGCGGGACCCGTCTCGGGGACGGTTTCAAGAGTAGCCATAATATCCGGAGGGGCGCAGCAGAGCACGAGCAAACACCAGGATTCGGAGCATCTGATACCTTTACAAATATCAAGTACTTCTCGAGATTATGCAACCCACCCAAAAGACGATTAGTCGCCGACCCTATAACGGTCGGCCTAGACTCATTTGCTTCATCCATCCATCCAGTCGCCGGCCACGCACTGGTCGGCGGAGCTTCACGTATGAGTTGTACAACTTCTGAAACATTGATTAAATCTGAGAAACTTTCATGTATGTACACCAACGCCCAAGGGCTCCTCAGTAAAATTAACAAACATCGACTACGTCAGGTTGCAAATGCTTGGGACCTAATTTCTATTACTGAAACTTGGTTACATCAAGAGATGCCTGATGCTGTGTTTGAGATAGCCGGAATGTCACTCATCCGGAACGACCGCCCCAGCAGAGGAGGTGGGGTTCTACTCTACTACCGCATAGATCTACAATGTACAATAGTTGAGGACCTGGAAACACACTTTACCGACTCACTCTGGTGCCGTCTCCAACTGAGACACAATGACACATGTCTCATAGCTATCGTTTACCGCCCCCCAACGTCCACTCTGGAAATGGATTCCTGCTTGGTCCGTGGCCAAAACAAACTAACACTCACTAGGTACTGCCACATTCTCATCTCCGGGGACTTCAATCTACACAATCTGGAGGTTTCGGCATCGCCCAGTGATCAGTTCAAAGCAGACTTGCAGGAACTGATCGCTAATATTCCTTTGTACAATCATGTCACAACGCCCACTAGATTCAGGACAGCAAACAAACCGTCCATATTGGACCTTGTGCTCACAAATGAAGAGCTCATGGTTGACAAGTTATTGCTGGATAGTCCATTAGGTCTCAGTGACCATGTAGTAATAACTTTTGAATATGTGTGTTGTGCATAGTGTCTACCTAAACACCCGGAACTAACTCATACAACCACACGCTACCACGTATTGAAAGAACTCGCCGCCGCAGCTGCTTGGGAAATCGCAAACAACAACGTTTGGGCAGAGTTCTTTACTAAACTCAGCGACATTGTCAACAGAGCATCAGAGACCAAACCCCTTCGTCCCGTGAAAATGCCTTCAATTCTAAGGAGTAGGACTCGCAAATGCCTGGCGATAAGAGATGCAGCATGGCGTGCCCACAAGATTAACCCCGACTCAGAGACTGAGGGGAATTTCCTGACCCATCGCAACCATTGCACTGCACTTGTCAGTGAGGACAAAGTATCAACAGTGCCTAGCCAAAAAGTTCATGGCAAACAAAAAACTGCTGTATGAGCATGTCAATAAGCGTCGTAAAGTGAAGCATGGACTACCCCACTATTCACGACAGGCGGTAGAGTACAAAGCGCCGAAGAAGCAGCTAATGCCCTGCGGCTGCAATACGCCCCAATTTTTGAACTCGCAACATCTTCCTGTCCCATAATATCAAGCACATTACCGACATCTATGTTTACAAATGTTATTTTCAAACCATCACTTGTGCTAAGGAAGTTACTCTCACTGCGTGAGCATAGTTTTCCGGGAGCAGACAACATCCGCCTGAAGGCAGTGAAGGCTGTGGCCACCAAGCTAGCTGAACCACTGTCACATTTCTTTCAAAGATGTTTTGCTGAACAACAAGTCCCCACTATGTGGAAGTGTGGCATTATAACCCCTATTTTTAAAAGCGGTAGGCATTCCGATCCTGCAAACTATCGTCCAGTGACTCTCCTCCCTGTGCTCGCGAAGGTGATGGAAGCAGTCGTCGCTGAGGCTTTGATGGACTACCTGGAAAAATGCAACATTTTTGTACCGGAACAGCATGGCTTCTGTCAACACCGGTCATGCACCACCAACTTACTTATTGCACGAGGTAGTTGGACGGAAGTGGCTGACGATGGGGTCGGAGTCGAAGTCATCCATCTGGACTTCTCCAAAGCTTTCAATCGCCTTGATCACCGAATCCTACTTCAAAGACTACAAAGTTAAGGAATCGGAGACCCTGTACTTGGTTGGATTGGCAACTTCCTTTACCAAAGAAAGCTCCAAGTACGTGTTAGGGGATCACTTTCTAACCCAATTGAGGTGGAATGTGGTGTCCCACAAGGCTCAGTGCTGGGACCGCGTTTATTACTGGTGTTTATCAACGACCTGGCAAGTCATCTTCTCAAACTTACTGCCTTTTGCCGATGACGTCAAGATATGGCGGGCGATTAGTAACAGGGCATATCAGGATCTGCTCCAACATGGCCTAGATTGCATTTACGAATGGTCAAAAAGGAACAAGCTTCAATTGAACATGGCTAAGTGCAAAGTAATTCATCTGCGTCACCAGCCGGTGAGCGCTTACAAGATTGGAGACCACACCTTGGCAAAGTTTTTTCAGGAGCGTGACCTAGCTGTATTGGTACAGGAAGATCTCGGGTGTTCAAAACAAGCAGAGAAGGCGACGAGGACCGGAAATCAACACTTCGGCCTTCTTTGCAGAGCCTTCGGTCAATTTGAACCATCAATATTTCCCCAAATGCTTAACGCCTACGTGCGATCTCACGTGGAATATGCTATTCAGGAGTAGCAGCCGTGGCAGAAACAGAATCTCGTTGCTCTCGAGACTCCACAACGACGGCCAATTAAGAACATCAGGGGCCTAGTTCATCTTCCCTATCAGCTTAGACTGAAATCTCTAAGAATATACAGTAGTCGATAGGGGCCTTTGCGGGGGGGATCTCATAATGGTTTACCAGATTCTGAAGAACCCAAAACACATTTGCAGTCCGCTGCTGGAAATGAACCACAACACTAAACTAAGAGGTCACCCTCTGAAACTGACAATTCATTATAGCCGGCTTGAATGCTGCAGAAATTTCCTATTTCTCCGCATGTGCCAGCCTTGGAACGCTCTCCCTAATTATGTCGTCTCTGCTCCCAATCTGGCGATATATAAAAAACGTATTGACGATGCATTGTCTCACTTACATTTCATTTTATGACTTGTTAGCCAGTGGCTACAAAACGCAGTCAAACGGTGTCTTGCCAAACGCCTAACCAATGGAGTGATGGATTTATACGTTTATTACGCGAACAGCTTCGCTATTCCACATAAGTCTATGGTGAGTCCACCACAACGCTTTCACTTTATTATGCAATTGATTTTCGCAATAAGTTCCATCCCACGGGACTTGTTAAGCGATGCTTTATTACCCTTAATAAACCATTGTTCCATTGCACACAACGCTTGCATACTGTAGTCTGTTGGCTTCCGCCCACAGGTCCCAGTAATGTCCATCCTAGCATGGTGTTTACAGCGAACGGGGCTCCGACCGACCCGACGCCGTCCTAGATGCCAGTTAACTTCAGTTATATCGGCTCCCCAAAAGATTCGAACGCTAGAAACTGTTATACCATCAAATTAAACATAAGCTTAATGAGGCCAACGCCTCGGCCAATTTCGCCTTTCACTGTACTTCGAGGCGTTCAATCCCCTTTACTTTTTACTCACCATAAAATTTAGCAGGTATATTTTGAGTACTTTACAGTTCATCTCTAAAGCTGATGTTCCAATAACTATGGTAAAATTTACACAACCAGCCATACTTATATTTACGCACCAATAAACACACTTACCATTGGTGTAACCAGTAAATGTGACATTCCCAAAGATGTATGTATACCTAATAGGTTTATATACATATATAGTTGTGCATACAGTCTTTTAGAACTCCTGTGTATCCGTGGTGCGTACCTCGGTAATCCGCCACTACTAATATGCCTCTACGTAACCTTTGCCTCCACTATCTACTCCGTTGCACCTATCGTAAATAGATCGGCTCGTAATAGGTTGCTTGTAGAACGCCCCTCTACCCGTCATGCCTACTTGTGATCCGCCAATAATGGTTTTCCTAAACGTGACATGTGCTGCCGCCTATAAACTCCGTTGCGCCTCCGGTAAGTGTATGGCTTATTCACATTTTGCTTTTATAACGTCTGTCTATCCGTGATGCCTAATTAAGTGATCCGCCACTACTAATGTGCTTCCACGGAACATGTGCCATCTCATAAACACTTCGTCGCACTTCGGCTTGTGTATTATCCATTCACACGTGGCTTTTACAACGTGCGCTTATTCGCTTTGCATGCATGACTGCTTTGACCATCCTGTCGCTGGCAGCTTAACGCACAATGCTAAGAGTCCATGCAGCACTGCGTATTTTACACACCAAGTGTTTGCATGTGACGTTTATTTTCAACAAAGTTACATGTTAACACGGTCCAACTCCTTTTGTCCCATCATCTGTTCGCATTGTGTTTGAGCGCTCAAGGTGGTCGCTTACGAGGCTGGCGAGGCCATTGCTCAGTGTTCACCCTTGGTGGGCTCCGAGTCATATACAGGCTCAGTCATCTAGTAGTGAATATTTCTGAATGGTTTAAACGTCGGTTACCTTTAGTACATCCGGTTTTCTAATGTCCGGAACCGTTTACATCACTGCTGTTTATCCGCCAGCACGTTACCATATAGCATTGTTACCATCGCAGTTATCGCTAAAATATAACAACCGCCACGTTGCGTACTTCAGCCTAGCTGCGAAAACTTACGAACGTGAACGCAGTAACCGGATATTGAAATGCATTACAGTTGCCGCCTGTCTGCACAGCATTGCGCTACACGGGTACCCATAGTGATAAATAGATATTGCTACGTTGTTAATAACCTTGTAAAGCACAGGTGAGTTCCTTGGATCACATTACCGCCACATGCGATCGCCTACTCTCAGACCGTGCACCCGGTAAATGCACCCCTCTATCCCGTTGACTTGTCTAACGGCTAGCAGAGGTCCCGACGCCTCCCTGAAGAAGGTAACAGTTTCCGTGGCACCCTCGATTAAATATGTATGTCCCGAAAACTCTACCATTGCTAATTGCATGTGCACCATGTCCCTTTCTTTTGAATTGCTTTGTTAAAACCACCGTGTTTCGTGTATGCATATTGCTTCCTTGTCGGCAATATTATCGCATATTTCATGGGAAGGACTTGTGGTAATTAATCCCCGTTCATGAAAGCTCGTGCAGCCGATGATGGGATTCAATCCCGACAATGATAACGTCTCTCTAGGGAACATGGACGGCCTTATTACGCAGCTTGCATCTGCGATGGTTAAAAAATCAAATGCATCGCATTTTCGTAGCGGATGATGGCGCTATTGTCATGGAACTTATATTACCTTTCCATGCACTGCTCACTCAGGCAAGTAACGCCAAATTTGGAGTCTGGCACATTATCCACAGCAATGCGATACCACAACGGATTAATATAGGCTTAATATGCACCCGTTATGTTTGCAGGAATACCCGGTAGTAAGTAGTCATGCGTATATACGTAGAATACATGTATGAATTATTTTCCTCCCTGTGCATAACTATTTTCGATTGCTCTGTAGTGACCTGGAGATTCCCCTGTTTGGCTGCCGCATGCTGCGTAAAATATTACAAAATCACAAAATTATATTTTATCGATGTACATAGCAAATTAGCCGCTCGCCTGTTTGAACGTTGCTCGCGTTTGTTTGAGTCACATAACATCCGCCTTCGAACGGCGCGACGCTCCTCGGCTCCGCTGCCATCTTTGCTCTCCGCGCACGCGACCACACCTTTCCCTAGCTAGCTATCTTTCGGTGCCTTATTTTTAGCACTAGATAGCCTTTCGCCCACTTAATAAATTTTTCCTAGCGTTACCTTTGGTGTTCTCCGGAGGTTGGCCTTATATCCGCGTATTTGTTCTAAAGCGTACCGATCCCGCTTCGCGC
>OX104065.1:87389236-87566323 GCA_944474145.2 Dicrocoelium dendriticum | reverse complement strand
CAACCAGACAAATGGCATTTCGCGCGCTTTCGGCTTTTCGCTTCGAAGAGGGCTCGCTGCGTCTCCACCGGTGAACACACCTTCCGCCTAGCTAACATCTTTTCGCGGTGACCTCAACTGGTGGAATTGCACGTTTCAACAGTAAACGTCCATCACGCCCTTATATTCGTCTTTTTCCGACCTCACCTTAGGGCGGGACGAACTTGAATTTATAGCGGCCGAAAAATTCTGCTATAGACTGCCCGTCGGACATCCTGAAAGTATTGACGGTATTGAATTGCTAGTTATCAGAGAGAAGCGTTGTAACTTGCGAACTTCGTAAAGTTATAACAGGAGAACTTGGTGCGCAAAGATCACAGTGAGCGTGTGGGTAAGTCCAAGTGCTAAAAGTGAGGCTAAAGTTCACCAGCAATTGCAGTTACGACACAGGCAAGCCAACCACCAATACAACCACAGTACTTTGAATACAATGTTTTCAATCATTGTATTCCAAATAGGAAAGAAAATTGGTTACAGTTAAAATGACAAATAAGAAAACATATGTTGCTATATGTTAACATTTCGATTGCACTCGTCAGACGCTACGCAATACAGGCAAGCCAACACATACAATATAGAGGGTCCACACTTAGTAACAAAGATAAGCAGATAAAAATGACAAGAATGACGTAATCAGGTCCAAGGCAAGCCAACTGATTGCCTCAATTATTTCTCGGCACAGAGCAGTGGGCATTAGAGCCTCGCCGGTTGCGAAAAACCTCGGGTTCCTGTTGCGCAAAAACACCTTGAATGAATCGATTGGGTTCTCCTGGTGACGAGTCGTCCTGAGGTGTTGGTGATAGACGAGGCAGGGTTCCGGTTCATTCTTTGGCTCGCTCAACTTTGGTTATACAGCAACTGCCTTAGCCACATGGTGACGTGTTCCTTCATCTTTTGAGCCAGCCGGCAACCAGTCTTGCCTATATAAGTTTCACCGCAACTGCGAGTGAACTGATAGATGATGTCAGATGCCGAACTGATTGGCTAGCTACTCGGACGGCTCTGGAGAGGATTCCTTCTTGTAGTGTGGCTAAGTCGTAGTTACGCGGTAGAGTAGGTGCGCGTTAGAGCGGACCTGAGCTTGTGACCAACTTCATTTTCCACGTGCTCCCCCTTAACGGTATGAACAAATAAACATGCTTCTTCTCCGCTGTTTGTACTGGCAGGTTCACCTTCGGAGGTCTGCTTTGAATCAGAATGAATGTTTCCCGATACCCATTGGCTTGCAAAGTCCGCTATAAAATGTCTTCTTCAGCCTTGAGCAATTCCGGATTGCAAATCTGCCTGGCTCTGTAGAAGAGAGGTTTTACGAGGCCGCGTTTGTATGCGACTGGGGCGAAGCTAGAAAATGTAGGTATTTTCCCCCAGGTCGCTTTTCTGTATACAATGCGCTGCAGTGTGCCTTCGGTCGTTCTCTTGATGAGCACGTCCAGAACGGCAGCCTTTCCTCTTGTTCCCTCTCTTGCGATACAGAAAGGTTAGGATGAATTGAGTTCACGAGGGCAGAAAGACCGTCAAAATGTTCTCCATCGGTGAAGACGAGAATAGCATCTACATAACGCTTGTAAAGCTCGGCTTCACCAATGCAGGCAACAACTTTCCTTTTAATCATACCCAAAAAGATATCTGAAAGAACTGGTCCCAAAGGACTACTTATAGCGACATCGTCAATCTGTTTGTATGCCGTCCCTTCAAACTGGAATCGAACTTTCTCGGTGCACAACAATATCAAGTCTCGCAGAAACTCCAGAGGTAGGCTCACAGAGGTTCTGACTAAAAAATTGGCATAGGTCGTCGACCGTTTCACGTAGGGGAACATTCATGAAAAGTGCTTCCACGTCTATGGAATACATGAGCTCCGCGTCGAGTGTAGTTTGTTCCAGTATATTCGCCAATTCAAAGGAGTCTTTCAAACAATGCGTGCTCATGAGCTTACGCACGAATTCTAAAAGCTTTGCCAACCACCGAGCCACTTTATGATAGTGTGAGTTATGCATACACATCATTGGACGTAGCGGTATTCCCGCCTTGTGCAACTTCGGCGCACCCCTCATCCTTGGTGTTTCCGTCTCTGTCGGTTTTAGCTGTCGATATTGTGCCTCGGAGATATAACCATGAAGCAAAAGAATTTATAGATGCCTTGCAATTTGTTACTCCACCAGTATATTGTTGTCAAGCGTCTTTCCAATACAAAACTTGTGCCTATCTCCGAGAATAGACTCCATTTTCCCGGTGTAATCAATTTGTCCATTATTACCACACCCGTGCCTTTATCCGGTTGCAGGAAAACTAAGTCCTTCATTTTCTGCAGCTCCTTGATTGCAACATAATGTTCGAACTTCAAGCCGCACCGCTGACTAATAGGCGCATTCAGAAACTGGTGCGAGATATCCACCATTTTTGCCCGAAACCATCCTGCATCCTCCGTTGATTTCGGCGAAAGATCACTGAGTTGATCGTAAAGGTATTCGAAATTAATCGGTAGGCTGAGCCTCTCCACCTTCTTCGGCGGGATTCGATATTTTAATCCCAGCGAAAGCACTTTCATCTGTTCTCGCGTGAACCGAGCTGTTGACAGACTGTACACATGCATCTGGCTCTCGGTAGGGAAAGGAACGTTGGCTGCTTTGATAAGGGTACCTTGAAGGCTGCGCAGTGTCTTGGTTCTAGTACGCTGGAGAGTTTCAGCAGAAAATGCCTCAGATTTGAAACGGCAAACCAGTGACTAGCCATTCAAAACAACCGCGAATCGTTTTTGTGTCTAGATGAAATTATCCTCTAGTTTAATGCAGGCTTCCATATGTGCGGACGCAATCCTGGCTAGGTTCACACTATTAGAGGGCAGCCTATTTCTCGAGATGGAAATCGACCTGACTGGATACATTCATGACAAAATTTTACCCGTAGGCGTTCCACCGTGACCTTGCAGCGCGTCGACAACAATCGATCCATTGACTTCACAACGTCAGCGAGGAGTCTTCTTTTAAGAAACTTAAGACACTGAGTCCACTTCAACCACTTCATTAAGGCAGTAAGAAGACATAGGTTGCGATATGTTAACCTTTCGGGTGCTCTCGTCATTCGCTACGCCATACATGCAATTTAACACACGTAATATATAGCGTCCACACTTAGTAACAAAGATAAGCAGATAAAATTGATACGCATGACGTAAGCAGGTCCAAGGCAATCCAATTGATTACCTCAATCATTTCTGGGCACGGAGCACGAGACCATTCAGCCTTATCAGTAGCTTTCCGCCGGTTGCCAACAACCTCGGGTTCCTGTTGCGCCATAAAACCTTGACGAGAGCAATCGAAATGTTAACGTGTCGCCAGCTATGTTTTCTTACTGCCTTAATGAAGTAGTTGAAGACGACTCAGTGTTGTAAAAAACAACTAAGTTCAAGTTCCAGCAGGACTAATAAGATAGGCTTAACCCTTTGAGTATTCCTTCTTTAGCGAGTCATAGAACCATGCGTCGGCATGGTTTGAAATACGGATGGACCTAAAACAACTACCACATCACACCCTGTCCAACCAATTACTGCACACGTACCCTGCCTTAGCCGTCCCTGCCGGATGATTTACGTGAATCAAGAAAGAGGAAAAAGTACACTCAAAGGGCAATAAGAGCAAGAGGAAATTGCTAAACAGGTAGAATACCATCGTATTTAGGTCGTTAAAATGTTTGCAAACTGAAGGTGAGTCAGTTAGGTAAATGAAAGGTTTGGTGTTACAACCGAAGAACATCAAGCTGAGGCGCAGAACCCTCAACCGTAGATTCTCGGACCACATGAGCTGCAAATGAATTCCAGCGCTATATAACTCGGCGCGATAGACGAGTTCCTGTCCCAATCGGATCAGACAACGGTTTATGCATCTTCAATTAGTGAGAAGTCCGGGCCGAACTTACCATCAAAAGAGGCTGAGTGAGAAGCAAGTCCCCCTTATCCTTTGGTAGTGCATGGATCACATCATCAACCTAAGCAAGAGTTCAGGACTCGTCTGTCCCCGTAGACCTCTAGTGACCTAGAGGTTCCAACGTAGGCTTGTGTGACGTATTTCAAACTAAAATAATTAATAGGTTTCTTATGTATTAGGGAATTAGGCGGTTTGCCGGTCAGAATTTTGTTTCCATTTGTTTGAAACACAAATGAGGCATTCGCCTTTAGAACGCACGACTCGGACTGCGAACGACGCTCCGTCCGTGCACTTGAAGCCCAGCTACATCTTCCCTAGCTGGCTTTCCTCTGGTGCTAGGTTCTTCGCATCACTTTGATATTCTCCCGTTCAATAAAACTTTTTCTTAGCTTAAGGCTTGTGTGTTCTACCGATTACCATTGGCTGGCCGTCTAGCCTCGTGCCAGATATATAGCGCACGACCTACGCACTACGGACACTGCACTAGTCTAGTACCCACTCGTATCGCCTACTCCAAGTTTATTTTCTCTCAGATAGGAAATGGTGGACAGGCCTGGATACAATATTCCAAAAGGGGTCGGAAGGATGCCTAGCATGGTTTCACAAACATTTTGACCGTTAGGAATCCGAAAGTGCAGCGGAATAACCAAGTCTTACGAAACCTCTGAGAAGCAGCCTTCTTCCAATTGTCGCCAGAATGAAGAGCTGATGAATAGACGAAAATTAAATCAACCTGTTGAGTGACAACAGGACTTTCACCGCGACCCACGACATATGGGGTGAGGGTGCTTGAAACCCCGATCCGGAGAACAGAGCACTTGGCCCTATTTATGGGCACCAACCATAGGGTAGAACACTCGCAGAGCCTATCCAACCCTGCTCGCACGAAAAAGAGTTTGAAGGCGAATAGGAGTTGTAAAGTCCTTCACGGGCTACTATGGACCTGAATACATGGTTACTGACTTTGATGACTACTTTGAATGCGAAATTTGTCCTTCCACTACAGTCTTATTGAGTACACAGTGAAGGACTATACAAAGTATACGATCAGGCAGCTAGTTTACACGATGGATGACGAACACACTAGCAGAGCATGAATTGTCACTGACAGTTGACCTTAGAGGTAGTCTACCAATGGCTTTACAAGCCCCGGACGGCGCGCACGCACGGGGCCCTTAGGCTCGCACGCCCACAACCCCTGGTACGATGCAGCACAACCCATATTCCTGTATGCTTTTAACGCCTCTTGGTAACGCAAGCATTAATCCTGCTTAATTATACCCTCTGCACCTGGGAATCATTGCTCATCGCCTACATAACAATGTAAAGCATGCGGCGTAACGTACAGAATAGCAGGAGAAATCGCGGTACCGTGATGCACATCCAGCTTTTTGTGGATCCAGGAACCCGTGTGCAACACCTTGCGTATTGTGCAGCCCTCATTTCGCCGTGCTGCCTCATAGCATTTTCATCGCAGTAATCACAACGGTAGGGAAATAGAAACCAAATTTTGCTCAGTGTAAGATCCAGGTACTGAATCATAGTAGTGGATAAGTTACAGGAATTCAAACTAAGATTGCCAAATGAGGTCAATGTTCCGTTTACAACTACTTGGCAACTTCTACCCAGTCTTTTAGATTGTCCATTCGACTTTTTCGTATACCTTACTCAGGAAATGTTGTTAACTATTCACTATTAAATACCTGCTGGCTGCTTTTACAACCCTTGGCAGAGTTGCGTCATGCGTTGCCACGGATAGTCTTTAAGCATTACTTCACGTATTGTGTTATGTCGTCCGGTGATATTGCTTCTGGCGGACCTAGTTAATAGAGCAGCTATGACAGGGATGAAAGACGGTAGATGTAGCTTACGTTGAAGCTCGGTAAGAAGCTTTATTTTCCAAAATTGGTTTTGCTTGCGTGAACCGGATGAATTTATTTCCGCCATCAATGGACTGGTCGAAATTCTCTGGATCATGAAGCGTACATCTCCGACAAGGTGTCTCTGCGTTTAGCGAATAGCCTGTAGCAGGAGCCCGGAGAGGGTTTCGAAAATTCAGACCAGGATCTGTTGTAGCTTTTGTTGGTACAGTAAAAGCTTCCTGTTAACTAGCAATAAAAGGTGCCATCGTTGACGGTCTAGCTATTTGAAACGAGGATACACAACTCTCGGGGCAGTCCGGAATTGCAACCGAAACATGCGTCAAGCAAATTGGCAATGAGTAATCAAGCATTTGAACTCAACCATCAGTTCAACAAACTACACCGGTCGTCTAGGTGTAAAAAGATATAAATTTAGTTAGTATTGTGCACACGCAACTCAGGAAACCACCAGACTGCTACATAACCCTCACGGAAGGGAATTTTAATTAGTCATTCGAGCTACTTGAGGACTGTCCGTCGCCGGCCAGTCTTCTACGAGACCAGTTGTGAAAACCGATGCTGCTGCTGGGAAAGAACTATGCAATCGGACCCAAGCTGGTTTTTACCCGTGTCCGCCCTACGGTATCGGAACGGTAATATAGTGCTTGTGGGGACAGTTTGTAAAGTGCACGTCGGTGGTTGAGCAGGAAGTTCGTTGCACTTCCAGTTGACTTGCAGGAATCCAGCGAAATGTGAAACCACAGTGCAGCCAACCGACGGTGTATATGGCAAGCAAAATGAAAAGCAACATAGCTGCATCGCAATACACGAAAGAGTGTAAGGCGAAAAATCGTGCAGATGTTTTTAGGATTTGAAAAAGCTTTGCTCTTTTATGGTGATTTAAACACACTTTGTCACCTTTTGTGGGTATTAGAAAAGGTATCGTGCGTGCACGCATATTTTAGACTTGTTTTATGCGAAATAGCAAGTACTAACCAAGTCCATAAAACAACCTGGTGGTTTGAGCTTCTTTCCGCGTCGATGGATAGCAGGGAGAGTAGAAGTGCTGTCGGTTGAGGACGTACGTTTTGCTGGAGCGAACTGACTGTTCTAAGGTTGCTTGGCTTGCTGGGACGGCGCACGCCAAAAAAGTATGTGTTGTACAGAAGGGCCAGAACTGTAGAGAACCAGTCACGTTAACGGTTGCGCCGTTTGGATCATGTGTAAGGAAACTCAATCCTGCTCCAGAGTAAACCAAATGGCAAGCACCCGTTGGTAGAACAACGACGAAAATATGAGACCGTGTCGAACAGTTACGTGCCGCTCGGCGTGTTTTTCCTGCGAGTTGCGTCTGAAAGAACATGGTGGGCACGACTGGTCTGCCGGCCAACTCGCTGCTGGTATCAGCAGTAGAAATACATGCGGCGCGGTGCTTCGACAGTGATTTTAATCGAGATGAGTGTTGACGACTTAAAGAACATCGGCAGCTATTCCCAGAAGTTGTGAACTCGGTAAACTTCTTGGTGAGTGCGGCAATCCGCGCTTTCATCTCGGCAATATCGTCTTTCGGCGCAGATCGAACTAGCGAAGTCTGACCGTAGGGTTCCCAAATTTGGTTGACATATCGGCCATCAGCGTTAGCGATGCGCCCGCATTTGCATACAGCATACAGCACATTTTACGCGGCAACCAATGCAGCCACAGTTCCTTGAGAAATGTGTCATCCACCGTGCCGGGTTTGACTAAACTATGCATCCTTCAAAATAGCTGCGATGGCTTGAGGTCACCCAACTTCGTTGCGCTCAGAAGCTTCGTGATACGTTGACGATCTGAAAGACCCGTCCTTTTGAGAACCGCTGCTTTGATTTTCTCGTATGTTTTCTCTCTGCTGGTAACCCGAGGATATCGTCGTTATCATCGGCGACGTGCAGAGTAAGCGCGGAGACGAAGTGGAAATATTTGGTTCTTTCAGATCTAATGCCACGAAGTTTGAAAAGTGTCTCCAACTGAGCAAACCAAGGTTTTGGATTGCTTTCGAGCATGGACGAAGTGGTGATGGTTGCTTTTTCAACCTGGCCGTCGAGGACTGGGTGACACGATCCATAGCAGAAAAATGATACAAAGTAAGCGATACAGAACCCGAAATATGCACCAAAATATGAAAATGGTTGGACGTACTGCAAAACTGAAGGAACCTGGAAAGAAAAAATTAGTAAGTGGCTTACCAAAGTTTCCGTCTGGGTCACCAGTTATAGCGCACTCGCTCGGTCGCTATATGTCAGTTTCGCCCCGTCTCAAGGAAACGTCTGGAATCGGTGGATAAACGGGCGAGCTAGAGGTTTACTGTCTGAAGGCACAATCCCGCTGGATAAAGGCACCGCAAACTGGTTCTAGCTATGGACAAAGCATAGTTGCCAGCCGAGATGCAGCAACGCCTTTCGAGGCGGAAGGGCCACAAGCGAGTATACGATTCTTCTGGTTGACTCTAACGGAGTTTTGATTTAATATGACGCTCGAAATTATGTTGCCGGCCGCGGAGCATGGTTACATTATTTTCAAACTTTTGCAAAGTTAAACTGCTGTTCTGCGATCGTGTGAACAATGTAGGATTATTGCTAAATTTAAACGACATTGTGCTTTTGAAATGGTATAAGCTTTGGCTTTAATGTGTGGTTAGGTAAGGGCAAATAATAAGCGTAAATAAGACAAGTGCATGCTGTAATCGGCAAATATTTTAGCGGGCGGTGATGACAGTCTCTATGGTAAGGATATGTCCAAGGGAGTTTCATGCAATACAAGTGCTGTGATAATGCAGTGGCCTGAGGCGATGTCAAAACCTGAGTAGGCAATGAAAAGGCGGAATTCAGAAAATCCGTGTATTTCTTGATTTGCTAAATGATATACTATGCACTAAATAACGGTGTACAGATAGCTTTATAAATAGGGTGAATGAGCTTTAAGCATTAATTTAGCAGGTAGATAAGCAGTAGACCGTAAATATGTATACTTACTAGCAAGAGCATTTTGATTGGTTATCGTCGGACGACATGGAAATAAGGAGGCGATTATGTGGTTCCGTTTGCGTGGTACATAAAACTGACTACTGACATAAGCTGGTGGCCAGTAATTAAAATACGTTGCCGGCTCCATTTAATGTCTCACAGAAATACTGTAATGTGCAATAGAGCGAATTGACTACTCACATAAGCTGGCTGCTCTTAGTTCATAGATTTTGCTGGCTCCACGGAAGATGTCACAGCCATATGCAATAGACCTAACGGACTACTCACATGCGCTGGCCTTGGTAATTATTAGATGTTGCGGGCTCCACTTAAGCTGTCACAGCGATGCCACTATATGCAATGGCGCTAACTGACTACTCACATAGGCTGGACGCCGGTAATTATTAGACGTTGCCGGCTCCACTTAAGTTGTCACAGCGATGCTACCATGCGCAATGGAGCTAACTGACTACTCACATAAGCTGGCCACTAGTAAATAAAAGATGTTGCCGGCTCCAGTTCAAGTCTCACAACAAAACAGCGTAAATGTAATACCACGGTAACACTAAGCCATACGCAACGGAATGGTTGCCCAGACCCATACAGAACGCTCAAGCTGAGGTTGAGGAAAGCATTTTGTTTGTCGCGTCAAAACAGTGGATCACTGAGGTCCGGGCTATATTTCATGTCATACGGGTAAGAAATAAATGCTAAACTTACCTGGTGGAGGATGTCATTATGGGCGTTTCGCACGGATACCCGCGAGGGGCCATAGAAACACATGTGTATACAAGGTGAAAATGTAGTATTGTGTGCTTATATGCGTCGGAACGAATATGACCATTACCTGTTACACGTAATGCTAACTGAGCAATGGTGTGTAGCGGCGGTATGCTTGCCATACGGTATACATGAACTGCCACTCAGAATGTGGTTCTCTTGTCAAACAAATAAACATTAAGGCAAAATGGTCGGTGGTAGAGCCACCACTGAATGCCATACGGTATATTCCAAGAGGTACCCAGCAGCTTACAGGAAGCGTGAGTTACAGTGGGGGAAAGCATGCCGCTACAGCACCAGAGGGTGGCCCTGAGAAGGGCCGGTTTATCGTTTTCCTGAGCATGCACGAAGGAAAATAGTGCTAGGGAAAAGTTGACACATGCAAAAGGCGGACGTTTAGTGCCCCTCGTCTCCGTTGTACGCCGCACATACTTGCTGAAGCTACCTGTTGCATTTGCAGCACATAATTCAGTGAACGACGTCTCTTGGTCCAGTTCTGTGTCGCAAACGATGCACACGCCTCCGTTCTTGTTTGTAGTTTGCATATTCCCTGCTCTGGGGCGTTTATTCGCAGTTTTGTAACGGCAGAAATGACAGTGGGCAGGCGTCGGAAGTAGAGCGGTTATGTTCCGTTCGACAGTTGCGGTGGTTCCATCTCATAGGCCACAGCGACTGCTTCCTTTTTTGTTGCCGTGGGGCGCTCACTTTGTGATATAGCGTCAGCCTGGTCGAGGTTGTCTATAAGGCAGTTTCCAACGGATATCAAGCTTTACCTACGTAGTAACGTACTCAAGCTGCTTCGGTAGAACTGAACCACCGTAGGGAAAGCCGTAGTACCCAGCTTGGACATAACAAAGGTTATATCACCGAACAGCCTGTTAGCACGGGACAACTTTTCCTCGCGCGTCAACCCCACCAGCGGGGAGGCTGATGGGGATGGCATCGGTTTAAGTTCCCCTGAGAACGTTTCGCTATCAAGGATGTGGATCTGACGGTCCCGCATGACAAACGACTGCTGTGCAAAAGCGAGGTTAGGTCGACGGTTAACGTGCATTTAACCCGCACATTGTGTGCACCTGTCATACCCCACTGTCTATTGAACGAGTAATTACAGCTCATTTCATTAGTCGTCACAACGGTGTGCCTTATCTAATACCTCATACCCAGTGTCGTCAGGTAGGATTGATGTCACCGTCTCCGGAGAAATGTCGCCTTAATATACCAGCAACATAAAAAGACAGAAAAGAAACCAACTCCTTCACCTGCCCAGTTTCCGGAACGGTGTGTGTTTTCTACATACGCAACTTGGCTAAACGACGTGGTCCAACGCGATCCTGCATCGAGTGCCCTCCGAACAACTGTCTCCAAAGGTTGCAGTGGTGATGTCCTTTCGCTTAAGCCACACTTGAGAGTTTATTCTCGTTCTCCACACTGTTTGTGGTGAACGCACCCAAAGTGCGCAATCTATGGTACGCCAATCTACATGCGAAAGGCAAACACATCCGACAGAGGTTGTGAAAGCCTCCTTTCTTCCTAGCCTTATAGGTTTAAGCGGCGTCTTAAACCAAACTTCGGTCTTTGTGTATACTCATCTGTGTATCCACTGCTCTAGCAAAATGCTGTCAGCCTTTTTCGCTTTTGACAGACCCTTGCACCTGCGTGAAACCTCCCGTAGGAAATGGGACTGGTATAATACTAACACTGTCTTTGGATACACAAACTCAAACGCCTCAATTTTCCCTAGGCACATATCCGTGACTATTGTCTTCGCTGAGCTAGTGGTGGGCAACCTTGCTGACATCTCACTAGATACCACCAGGTAACTACCTGCCATCTTGTTGGGCATCAAAGCTCAAAACACGTTGCGACCTACGCCGAAACCGTCAATTACCATGCATTGTCAAGCAGTGTAACCACCACAGTTAACCTGATGCGTGGCATCTGCAAGTGGCACGTCCCCGTATGTCGCCACTACGGAAGTACTCGATGCAGGAACGAAAAATGGGAATCGCCACTGCGAACCATCCCTCTATACACGCACAGCGCCATGCTTACGCAACAATTCCGCAGCCGCGTTCACATCGTTCCCTTTAGGTATCCCACCTAAGCGATATCAAACAGGTCCTGTCGATTCCAACGTTTGTGATACCTTATATACCTTATGACGGGAGAGCCTATGGTGCGCTGAGGCTGGTGGTGGCTAGATCCTGACAGATGGTCTACCCACTGCTGGTACTGCTGTGCCATAGTCTCATGTCCTGGGCCCCTCCGCGTGGCGACAGCTGGGTGGGAGTTGGGTTTCGCCCTTCTCCCTGCTAAGATCCAGGACACCAGTCCGCATGAGTCGGCTAACAGATCAGGTGCTAGACCCGCTGCCTCTCGGGTGTATATTTAATCGAAGGCTTTGGCTGAGGATCCGAGTCGTTCTCCTGTCAGGCGTGGGCGCCCTGGCAGTATCCTAGTCCATCCCCTTCGGAGGTTAGGAAGTGTTCGATGGCCATCTTCCCGTAAAACCTAGCCATGGTAGACAACATGTTTACTGGTTATAAGCTAACAGCTCGATTGGCGTAGAGCACGAGTGCCACGCATTGTCTCTGACGGTGGGAGGACACCTCCGGGTGTTCAATGGTTTGCTACTGCCCGCCTCAAGCCAGGCAGCCCCTGGTCAAATTGGTGCAAACCCGCCAAAACCCACCTGCGTCTGGCCGTGGTCGCAAGTGCGTACTCTACTACGGTCGCAAAACATATATTAATTGTTCCAGTACCTCAAAGGCTGCGTGCGACGGCCGTCAAGCAGATCCCCATCTGCCACTGCAATCACATTCCCAGGCTGGATCTGCTCCCACTGCCTTGTGGGTCAGGCAATTGAGCCAAAGGCTCCGGGTGGAGTCCTTCAAGCAAACCTCCGAAGCACGACCATCTCGCGTGCGATTACTCACCAATGCAATCGTATGCCTGCGCGCAAAGCACTCAGCATCGGGTGCTGGAACGTGCGCACACTACTGGACCGGAACTCCAGCGAGCGCCCGGAGCGACGCACTGCACTGGTCGCGATGGAGCTGGCGCGCTACAACATCAATACTGCGGCGCTCAGTGAAACTCGGTTCGCTGAGCAAGGTAAGTTACATGAAGCAGGTGCTGGCTACACATTCTACTGGATGGGCAACGCCGCCTCAGCACCACTTGAACATGGGGTCGGATTTGCAATATGCGATCGCCTCCATGGCCAGCTGGTGGGTGAACCAACAGGCATCAACGCGCCACCGATGGCTGTCCGCCTACGACTCGGAAGAGGTAAGTCTGCTACTTTTATAAGCACGTACGGTCCGACCAGGTGTTATCCTGATGACACGCGTGATCAGTTTTACACTGAGCTATCCTCCGTGATACGGTCTGTGCCGAAGAGTGACCGACTATTTCTGCTGGGTGATTTCAACGCGCTCGTTGGGCGTGGTGCATATCACAGCTGGACTCTAACCGCAAGTACGATTTCAACCCGTAGCGAATAAGCAAGAAGACGCGTCACTCTGGCACACAGTATACTGAACGCTTAACGGTTTACATGTAAGCACGGAACGTTAGGGTGTGCCCTTGAGTGCGTGTGTGCGTGCTTATCTACGTGTGTGTGTAGGGCCAATCATGTTCACGGTCATAGTGAGCGATCATTGGTTGAACACGTAACAGTCCTCCCTGTTTTGGCTGACGTTACAGTCATGGCTGAAAACGTTCGATCGGTTTGCGAATCCGGGTCGATCGGCGTAATTGAGTTTCCCCTGTTGTTCTGTGTTCGTCGTGCTCTGCAGCTTGCTCTGCGATCTCCGAGTGTGACTGACTCACGGCAGGTGTGTCAGTGCTCCTGAGGCGTACATGATCTGAGTGCCGGCGAACAACCCGGCCGTCCGGAAGCTGCAAATCGTTTTGACTTCCTGAAGAATCGAGCACAGTCGCCGGCTGCCAACATTGTTCATGCGGTAACCTGGTGTAAACAGGTTGATGGTCCTGAAATGTAACTTCCGGCTTTGATTCCTCTGAAGACACAAACTTTTTCTGACGCTCCTGTACTTCAACACGCGGGTTCGGGAACAACAAATGAAGCCTCGTTCTCAGATTTCTGCCGAACATCAATTCCGCCGGGGATTTCCCGGTAGCCTCAGTGGGTGTAGAACGGTAGGAGAATAGGAACCGATCCAGTTTTGTTCGCAATGTTCCCGTTCGCTGCTTTAGTAAGCCTTGTTTCACAGTTTGTACTGCACGCTCCGCTAATCCGTTTGATGCTGGGTGATACGGGGCTGATTTAACGTGTTGGATTCCGTTGTTGGCGACAAATTTACCAAATTCGGCACTGTAAAAGGCGAACCATTGTCTGTACAAATGGTTTCCGGAATGCCAAACGTAGCGAAGGACGAGCGCATTTTAGTGATGGTGGATTCGGCTGTCGCCTGAGTAACTGGATGTACGTCAATCCACTTAGAATGTGCATCAATAAGTAGAAGAAACATGGTCCCGTCGATCGGTCCGAAGTAGTCGG
Organism: Dicrocoelium dendriticum; assembly: GCA_944474145.2. Lineage (NCBI taxonomy): Eukaryota > Metazoa > Platyhelminthes > Trematoda > Plagiorchiida > Dicrocoeliidae > Dicrocoelium > Dicrocoelium dendriticum. Next base: position 87,552,189 of record OX104065.1, on the reverse strand, counting down.
CGTGGATACGCTGCCAGGGCTTGTCGGGCCAACGCCAAGGGTGTATTGGACCTGGCGCCTTGCTCCGCTGATACGCCTGACCAATATCGCAATTCTTCAGTAAGTTCTCTATGTCTGAGTCGATGTTGGGCCACCAGCAGTACCCTCTCGCTAGTGCCTTCATCCTCGCCACACCTGGATGTGCATCATGAAGCTCTTTAAGTATCTGTGAACGCGCCTTGGTGGGAGGGACTAGACGAGAGCCCCAAAAACCACAGCCGTCGAATAGACTCAGTTCGTTCTTCCGAATCATAAACGGTTGTAATTCAACTGTCCCTTCAGGAGGCTAACCCATGTTCAAAAAGCTTTTCACCATTGATAGCACGGGGTCTCGATCCGTCCATTGACGGATTGTGGAACTCCGTATCGGTGTTGTGTCTAGATGTTGCATTAGGTTAACCAGTTCAAACGGAGGGTCGTGTTCATGTGCAGTTTCCGTGATCGGCAGACGGCTGAGTGCATCAACTGTGCAGTTGCTGACGCCGGTAATATAAACAATCTTGTAACTGTAAGCACTTAAATGGATAGCCCATCTTTGCATCCGCGGTGATGCCATTTGTTGTATACCTTTGGTTTCCCCAAACTAGGATATCGATGGTTTGTGGTCTGTATGAAGCTCGAAAAGGTTTCCCCATAGATACTGATGAAACCTCTTAACTCCGTAGATAACGGCTAGCGCTTCCCTGTGCAGTTGTGAGTAGTTCTTCTCCGCCGTCTGTAAGGTTCGCGCTGCATATGCTATGGGACGTAAAGAACCATCGTCCATGCGGTGGCGCAGGACAGCCCCGACCCCCAAGGAGACGCGTAGCACTGATGTATGAGTGGCTTGTTATAGTCATAAAGGACTAACGTTGGTGGCGAAGCAAGAGCTTGTTTTGCTTTATTGAAGGCATTTTTTGACGGGAACCCCAACACCACGATGCATTTTTGTGTAACAGCTCGTTTAGTGGCGATAGAACCGTCGATGCATTAGGCAGGAAACGGCGATAGTGAGATAGCATTCCTAAGAACGAACGGAGTTCAGCACAACTCTTTGGCTCTCCTCTGGTTTCTGGCAGAGTTTCGAGAAATAGTATCTAGCCGTAAAAATATTCTGACGAGCACCCCAAAGAGCACTGAAGGTTTCCAAAGCGCCGGTTATCACAGAAGAGATTTGATCAATACGAAGTGCATCGAAATACCTTTGACCCTCATCACCAAGAAACTGTCTCAAGAGCTTCACTTTGTTTTTCTCAGTAAGAGGTACTGCTGGATTCAAGATTGGAAGCAATTCCAAGTAATCCGTAAAGGTTTTCCGCCATCTATGCCACTAGTCCAGGGAAGGTTTGTCGATAGAGCACGACCAGAAGACCGGTGGAGTATTTGTCATGGACACGTTGACCTCGTCGCCAGATATCACGTAACGATGAACACGTAACAATGCATCAGCGTGGACAGATGTTATCGGTGCGCATGGCATTGGTTCAGCGAATGCGAACGGTGACAGGCTGCTCTCACTGTGTGCCACTCACGGCTTGACGATCACGAACACTCGGTTTGCACTGAGTGCGAGTGATATAGCAATTTGGACACACCCACGGAGTGGTCATGCTCACCTGCTCGACTATGTCATCGTACGTCAGCGTGATATGCGTGAAGTGCGCATGCCACGTGTACTGCGTGGAGCTAAGTGTGGCACTGATCACAAATTGGTTCGGACCAAACTGTACATATATTTTCGTAAATCTATGTAATGCACTCCCGCCGTGGATCGACGTAAATTTAACATTCTCTCCCTCGGTACTGTGGCGAAACGTACTGAGCTGGAGAAGGCGATGACTGCACGACTGTGTGATGTGGAATGCATAGCCACAGTGGGCTACCTGTGACACCACATTCGCGATCAGGTGACAGCTGCTGCCGAGGAGACCATCGGGCGCGCAAACTGTAAACGGCCTGAGTGGTTTGATGACAACAATGCGACGATCGGCGCATTGGTGTCGGAGAAGAATGCAGCATTTGCTGCACATGTGGCAGACCTCAGTGACTTGGGAAAGAGTAGTCAGTTTCGCAAACTTCGACGGCCACTGAGCCGAGAGTTCCGTCGCATTAAAAATGCACGGTGGACGGAGAAGGCGGAGCAGATGGAATGCTAAACCGAACGCCGCCAACATAAAGAATTCTATGACACCTTGAAGGCGGTGTATGGACCGAGATTAGAGCCGCTAAGGACACTGATCGATGGTAGTTCAGGCGCAACCTGCACACAGGATGCAGACATAATGCAGATCTGGCGGAGACACTTTGACTGCCTCTTGAACAACCGTTCAGAGAGCAGACGGCCCACATTGAACTGCCTGAAGCAGCAGGATGTGAAGGCGGATCTGGCGGATACGCCGACACTGGATGAGACGCAGAGTGCACATGCTCAGCTGGGAAACGGCAAGTGTGCCGGAGCCGACGGGATCCCGCCTGAAGTATTGAAACACGGCGGACCCGCGTTGTTGACTGCGCTGCACCACTTGGTGCAACGCGTGTGGATTGAGGAGGAGGTGCCTCCTGAGCTGAAGGATGCCCATGTGCTACCACTGTACAAGGGCAAAGGTAGCAAGCAATGTTGCACGAATTATCGTGGCGTCAGCTTGCTGAGTTGTGTGGGCAAGGTGATTGTCCAAATCCCGCTCAACCGCCTCGTCAGTCAGGTTGTGGAACTAACGTGGCGGAAGAGCAGTGTGGATTCCGTTCGGGTCGCAGCACTATAGATATGGTGTTTGCGGCTCGTCAGTTGCAAAAGAAGTGCAGAGAACGACACCAGCCATTGTACTCGCTTTTTGTTGATTTCACTAAGGCATTTGATACGGTGAACCGCGAGGCATTGTGGCTGGTGTTGGGTAAGTTTGGTTGCCCGCGTAAGTTTGTAAGTTTAATTGAATGTTTGCACAGTGGTATGCGAGCGAGGGTGCAGCTGAGTGGAGAGACCTCGGATGACTTTGCAGTTGTCTCTGGTGTGAAGCAAGGCTGTGTCTTAGCTCCTGCCCTGTTTAATATATATCTTCATGCAATGTTGTCTTGTGCTTTTGATGCCGCTTGTGCTTACGGTGTTCGTGTGGAGCACCGTATTGATGGTGGGTTGCTGAACATCCGTCGTTTCGGTGCGAGAACTCTAGTCTGTGAGACAACTATCCGTATGTTGCTGTTTGCTGACGACTGTGCGTTGTTTTCACACAGCGCGGATGAGTTGCAGCACATGACTAGTGCTCTGGCTTCGACAGCGGCCAAATTCGGGCTCACCATCAACACAAGCAAAACTGTCTGTCTCTTTCAGCCTTCACCGGAGGTGCAATCTTCAATATTGCCGCGAATCAGCATTGGTGCTGAAGTATTGGAAACCACCTCCCGTTTCTGCTACCTTGGGAGTGTGATGTTGACTGATCAGCAGCAACACAGTGAGCCGCGTATTCGCGTGTCGAAGGCAGCGGAAGCATTCGGGAAGCTTGAGTACCGAGTGTAGAACAACCATCAGCTTACCATTGGCACGAAGCTGATGGTGTACAAACCCATGGTACTGTCCGTTCTTCTATACGGCAGTGAAATGTGGACGATGTACCGTCGGGATGTGCGATATCTCGAGCGGTTCCATCAGCAGTGTCTGCGACGAATTTGCCGATCGGCTGGGGCGACAGAGTTGCAGACACGGAAGTGTTGCTCCTAAGTGGGATGTATGCAGTGGACTGCATACTTTTTTTGAGACACCTGAGATGGCTCGGTCATGTGAGCCGTATGGATTTGACGCGGATACCGAAGCAACTCCTATATGGTCAGCTGAGTATTGGGAAGCGGCACGTAGGGAAACCAAAGTTACGTTACCAGGACATGATTAAAGTGAGCAGCACACGTTCTAACCTCGATTGCAGATCATGGGAATCGAAGGAGGTTGATCGAAGTGCATGGCGCGATCTAATCACGAAGGCAGTTGCTGAGGTGCGGGAGAAAGCTCTCATGCATGCAGAGAAGAAGCGGCAAGTGCGGAAGCGGCAAGCATTGATGAATTGTACTCCATCGACATCAAGCGCATGGTGCTGTAGAACATGCAGTCGCGAGTGCCTTAGTCAGGCAGGCTTAGTGAGCCATGAGCGAGGCCACTCGGGACTACTACCGAAGCGACGATGGGTTCTGCAGAGAACATAGGCAGAACCGGCGCAGCGTTTGTAGGTACGCTGCATTCGATTTACTAACCGCGTGCTTGCATGCTAAGTCTCTTTATTTCAGGTGGTAGGTTTTCAATTTTGTCCTAATGCTTTTCTTTCTCCTATAAATGTCTAGTATTTAGTGAGCCATAAGCACGGCCACTCGGGACCACTACAGAATCGACGACGGGTCCTGCAGAGAAGTATTCAAAACCGGCGCAGCGTCTGTAGATACGCTGCATTCTTTTTACTAACCGCGCGCTTGCATGCTAAGTCTCTTTATTTCAGGTGGTGGGTTTTCAATTTTGCCTTAATGCTTTTCTTTCTCAATAAATGTCTACCTGTACTCTATTCCATTAACTTGCACACCTCGCTTAAGCCAATTGTATTCGACTTCCATAACATTTTTGTGTTTGTGGCATTTCCGTATAATATACTTTCTGACCTCATGAACTTACCTAGGATTTGTTTGTAAACAATTTATTTCATATGCTCATTAACTTAAGGTTTATGTCACCGTTTCCTTAAGCATCAATCGAGTTATTATCTTTCTCTCTCTCTCTCTCAAGTGTTTGGCTGTTGTTTGATATCCCCGGTGTGGCTGCGCATGATGTGCATGTTGACAAGGTGCCTACCTGTCTATTACCCGCCACCTCGTCCATACTGGCTCCAGGAGACAGTTGGTCGTTGCTGGAGGGGACAGGGTGCACGGTCCTTGTGGCCGTGTTAGGATCAAAGAGTGGTTCCATGCACTCAGTGTGGAGCGGACTACGGTCCAGCCACCGCCTTGTGTGCGGTTGATTCCCAAATACAGTGTGCTTGTGTTTGCCTGTGCAGGAGCGTGGGCCGGCTCCGTTGATGAAACGTGGTTCCCATCCGCATGCCTCCAGGTCTTATTCCTTCGGGTTTGCACTGGATACGGGGTGTGTGGTTGGAGCTGTGGGTGGTGCAGCGCAAGCCATCCATGGTCCCTCTGTAGGCCTAGACGTCCTGTGGCTTACCACAGTGACAGGCAAATTCGAAACCGGATGCCGCCAACCATATATAGCTTTTAACCACATAGCGTCGCAGTTCTCCGATATTACGGAACAACTGCGTCAAATAAACCACCTGCCGCTCCGCCTCGAGAGGCAGGCGCTGATAACTAACGTGACTCTTTGTAGGCTCTATACATTGCGCATAGCCAGAGCTACTAGGCGACATTCCTTGTTGCTCCATGCTGTAAGCTTTTATAACGTCTGTATCACTTACCTTCGCTGGCTTGTTGATGTATTCTGTGACACTGTAGGAATCCATTAGTGACCAAACTGCTTAATGGTATGGTTACATCTGGCCACCTAAGGTTATTGTAGCGCAATTATCTGTCGATCCTCTTAACCTCAGCACCTCTGCTTTGTAGGAACTAGTGGTCGTAGGCTCCACACATCTCTGCGCATATCCGGAGATTGCTAAGAGCCGCTCTCTTTTATCTCCAGCCTTCATTCTTGTGGACTGTCTGCGTCACCCACATCCGCTCTTTGTTGATTTATTCAGGGACATTGTGGGTATACACTAGTAACCAGAAGGCTTCATGCAAATGCCATTGCTGATCACCGATACTCTTACTTATAGCACCACTATCTGTTCTTCGTCTTACTTCTGGCACCTCTGTTTAGCATCAGCCATTCTTCGTAGGCTCCAACCATCTCTGCGCATATCCTGAGCCTGCTAAGAGCCACACTTTCATCCCTCCAACCTTTAATCTCTGGGACTGCGTGCGTCACATACACTTTCTGTCTGTTGACTTATTCAGGTATCCAATAGCAACTATAAGGCTCCACTGAAATGCCGTCGCTAGCCTTCGGTACTCTCTCTCTCGCCTAGTATCATTATCAGTTCTTCGTATTACCTATGTCACCACTTTTCAGCTGCAGCGAGTCATCGTAGGTAGCATACATCCTTGCGTTAAGAGCCACTCCTTATCTCTCCAACACTTACTCCCTTTAATTGTTTGCATCACATACCTCTGCTGGCCTGCTGACTTATTCCGTCACTGTAGGTATCCACTGGTAATTAGTAGTCCTAAGCAGAATGCGCTTGCTGGCCACTGATACTCTATCTCTCTCCTAGCTGCACTATCTATCGCTCTTCTTCTCTTCCTCACCATTTTGCAGATTCGTCGTAGGCTCCTCGTCCCTTCTGCGCAGATCTTGAGCTTGCTAGGATGCACTCCTTGTCTCTCCATCATCCATTCTCCTGGAATGTATATCACTTAACTTCGCTGGTTGGTTAATGCATTCTGTGACCCTGTATGCATACACTAGGGATTAAGCGTCTTATTGGAATGGCTACGTCTGGCCACTGGTAATCTTCCCTAGCGCCACCATCTGTCGATCGGCTTAACCTAGCCACCCCTGTTTAGCAAGCAGCTAGTGGTCGTGGGCATCTGCGATTATCCTGAGCTTGTTAGGAGCCACTCTGTAACTCAATAACCTTTATTCCTTTAGAATATCTGCATCCAACTTTTCCACTGCCTTGCCGCCAATTGAACTTTAGATCTCACTTGCGGCAACATATTTATCTCATTAACACCCTAGTATAACTTGATTATCTAGGCGTCGCTGTGTCGTAGCCTCTACGCTCTGAACTAGCTAACAGCCTTATCGTATGCTTGCGCATAATCCGTTCGCTGTCCTATCTTCATGAAACCTTCCTTAGCTCTCTTCTGTGGAGCATACATAACTCTAGTAGTCAGTGTGCAGCGCTCTTTTCTAGGCGTTCATTTATCTATTACTCGCCACCTCTATGTCACGTACTTATACTGAAGTCCAGCTTTCTCACCGGCTTTTCCCGGCATAGGCTTCCTTGCTAGATGCACAGCTGCCACCTATTCATCTGCGACACCTAATTAATTGTAGTTCAGCTCTCTCACTGGCTTCTCCCGGCTCAGGCTTCCTTAGTTACACACCATTAACACCCCAGCATGATGTGATTAGCTGCGCGTCGATGCGTCTTAGTCTATTATGCTCTGAACTATTTAACAACCTCATTGTATGCTTGCACTTCTCTCGTCCGCTGTCCTTCTCTCACGAAAACTCTCTTAGCTTTCTTCTGTCGTGCAAGCATATCCATGAAATCAGCGCAAGCCGCTGTTTTGCCTCATATTTCTAGACGTTCACTTATCCCTCACTCGCTGTATTGTCTCGGACATTTTATCTGCAATCCTCCAGCTCTCGGGCTAGCATTCCCTGGCTCTATCCAGCTTGGTACTATTATCTTAGCACCCAGGCTGCTGCGGTTAGGCTTCAGGTTCTGATATCCTCAGCAACCTTAATGTACGCTTGCATTCTGGCTATTCGCTGTACTTCGGTAAGTTAACCTTTCTTTGCTTTTTAGTTCATCACTTCTCTCATCTGGTCAGTACACAGACGCCCGTTGGCTTCTCATTTATAGGTGTTCATTTTTCACTTACTTGTTGCTATGTTTGCGACACTTACCCGTTTATGAGTCCAACATACTCACTGGCTTTTCCTGTGTCAGCATACCCTAATACTATTTTTTTAGCACCCTAGAATAACTCGTTCCTCTACGCGACGCTACATATATATTTGTACCGCACTTTCGCTTTCCTTTAACTGATCTTTATTACTTCACTTCTGCCGATCAATCATCGCTCACCTAGTGTTCTGTGTTCGCTTTTGCAGCAAAGGTATCGACACTTACTTAAGTAGGAGGTAAGCTCTCTCACAGGCGTTTCCCATCTCAGTCCGCCATAGCACTATACTGTTAATACCCTCGTGTCGCCTTTCTGGCTTGATCCCTAGAAGACTTCTACTCAGCGCTTGAATGCTATCCATCCGATGACTTACCACCATTTGACCCTTGAATCTCTTTCATCGCAAGCCATTTATACCTTCAATTACTTAGTCTGCGCTCCCTATCAAAGTACATTGGCTACCAGTTGGTCTTTAAATTCTGCTTTCTGTCTTCCCACGCAATATTTGCATCATAGCAATACTGTACTGCGTTCTTTGCTCAGTGGCGCAACACTCTGTATTTCATGTAGATGGTAGTAACCAACCTATACGGTCATTGATTTCGTAGAACATTCAATAGACACTTTCAGCACAATCACTGTTGCACACTGTACATCATTTGTTTCCACTCTAAATGTTATAACGTAGTACTTAAACGATGTTTGTTTTCACGCCTGTTCTTTGCGACCTTGTTTGTCTCTCATCTTCCCTTTCTCCGAGGTCCGGAACTTCTTCGGGATCTGGGATTAGACCGAGAAAGCTTTTGACCGGGACAGGACATAACCCACAAAAATCTACAAAGAACACGGCTGTACAACAACTGGATACAACTGCACTCACTACCACGACCGTTGTCCAGTAATGCTAGCTGGACACAAGGCCATCACACTCCTAAAAGGTATACATAAACCTGAAAAATCCAGACGCAAGTTACTGACATTTTACTTACCTAGACACTCAAAAAGACAACTCTTCGGGATGGTCTCACCCTCCATGGGCCTCAGCCATTATGGCCGCCCTGACCAAAGATACCTGATTAACTAACAGAGGAAATTGGAAGTTAATTGACTGCGGATAACCGTGAGTGAAATCAGTCGGCAAGCTGCTCTGCCAGTTTTATATTATTGTCCAAACGGATTTCTGACAGTGTTCCAGGACGTGGTGGGTTTTCGCCTGGCAAGCGTTATCCATTTAAAAAGCTCCAAATGTCCGCATAACAACAGTGCGACGTGGTGGATGTGACTCGCCACTGAATAAAGTCACTGCACACAACTACAAACTGGCAAGTCGACTAGAATCAAAATGTAGTACTTTCCTGACATGTTCAAGATTAAGATACTCCCTGACTACATGTATCGTTTTCACTACACATGTAGTGCCCAGACTGTTTACACTGTGCACGCTAGAACCCAACGTGTCGTCATGCATTGACGGCTATATTCTTTATGCTTAATTTTACAATTTCCAAAGCCTGAATAAATTTCGGCTTACTACCGATTACATAAATAGCAACGTGTGTGTTGCGAAATATAATTGTGTGTAATGTTGATCATGCCTGCCTTGGTGTGTCCCGACAAATTCGAGCATATGCTATTTATTTATTTATTTATTTGAACAACGCGTGCTTATCTCGTAGAAAATATCCTTCACACTGATGACTAGGCTGGCTTTACAACCGGGGCTGACATACCTATGCAACGCGAATTACATATAAACAACGTTCGCACTTACGGACTACAACCTTTTCCTTGCCTGTTACAATGGACATAACGAACGCTTACCCATTTGTGCCGTATACCTTCCGGTAGTTCTTGACCGGGCCTACTGTTATAAGACCATTAAAGGCCTCAAAACTAGACGGGCGGCTGGTGAACATGACCTCCGTCTGGTGGGTTTTCAGGTGTTCAGCCGGAAGTTACTTTCCGCCCTATCAGAACCCATCCTGATGGAGCACGACTCAGGAATGGTCTTGCCGACTTCGGTGAAGTACTACTTAGCAACCTGCGTAACGTAAGGAGCAAGGTGCACGAGTTGGGTCTGCTTATAGATAAATCTCCTCCCGACATACTTGCTTTCACTCAAACGTGATTGGCTCCGGAGATCACGGACGGTGAGGTATGTTAACCTGGCTACGCGCTGCTTCGAACTGATCGCTCCGTTGATCGCCAAGGCGAAGGCGTTGTACTGTATGTGAGCTGTAATTTAGATGTGTTGAGGACCTGCACATTCCGGTCGTCGGATCAGACTTTTGAAGCCCTATCGGCTGTTTTGTGCACTTCCTCTACCCAGTTTACAGTTGTAGTGATAAACAGGAGTCATGGAAGTTCTTCCCGGGGATACTTGACTATATTCGCACTCAGTCTGCGAATAAGTGTTTACTTCTAAGTGATTTCAACCTCCTGGATGTCTGTTGGGCCGATCTTTCTCGCAATTCGGCGTCAGGAACATTCGGTGCAGACTTTCTTGAGCTGACTCTCCAAGTGCCTATGCACCGGTTCGTGGATTTCCCGACTAGGTATATGGACAACCAAATATTATCAACTTAAATCTGGATTTCGCTAAGTCCATCGACTTCGTGGCTGACATTTCATACGGTGCACCTCTAGGGTGCAGCGATCACGCATGCTTATCCTTACGGTGTGCTCTTTCAAGGCACCAAGAGACCGCTGTTGAATTACTTCCGAATATTTGGCGGGCGGACTTTAGTGCAATGAGAGCTAAGGCTTCAGTTCTGAAGTGAGACTTCAATGATTGACTCTGTCTAGTTAGCCAGGGATAAATTTAAGACTTATCTTACGGAGGTTTCCACGCTCTATATTCCACTTATGAAGAAAAGAGGGTTATGGGCACAGCCTCCGTGGAGAGGATACCAAGGGCAAGTACCTACTCAAGAAACGGTCTGGATGCTGGCGAACTTACCAAGCAGCTCCATCAGCCAGTACCTATGATAGTTATCTGGAGCTTAGAAATAAATGTAAGCAACATCCTAGGACTATTCGTCTCCAGTACTAGCAAGTTTTAGCGAACTCGGCCGCAACTATCCCAAGAGGTTTTTGCACACGTTAAATAGGCAGCGGAGCAAAACTATGTATACCTGCGTTATTGCGAGTAGACGGGACCCGTGCGCAAACTGACAATGACAATTCTTGCATATTTAGTGATTAGTATACTGGGGGTTTTGCTCGGGAGATCTCTATGCCACTGATTGAATTGGTTTCAAGTGTTCCAGAGGATTCTTGCTTAGCTGAGTTTAACACAACGGAGATTCAGGCCTTCGAGCTACTGCACGGCATTAATCCTTCTAAAGCCTCCGGTCCTTATTCAATCCATGTGAAGCTGTTGCATGAATTGGCCACTGAACTGAGTGGTCTTCTCACATGCGTGTTTTCAATATCGCTGGACAGCTGCATCCTACCTTCGGAATGGAAGGAGGCAATGATCTGTCCGATTTTTACAGGCGATGACAGCGCTCTGTTCGCAAACTACCGGCTGGTCAGTTTGACAAGCATAGTAGTCAAGTTGTTTGAAAAGCTGATAAAGGATTCAATTTAGAACCACCTGAATAGATTCTACCTTCTCGAGGTTGCGCAGCATGGATGCCGCATGGGATTTTCATGCAAGACTAATCTACTTGTAGCTCGTGAAATCTTGGCCGGAGCGATAGACAATGGCCACACTGTAGACGTGCTATTCGTGGATTTTTCGAAAGCTTTGACAATGTTCCACATCTTCGGCTCTCACTAAAGTTGAGATCTTACGGTATATCTGGTCGCGCCCTTCAATGGGTGTCTGCTTTCCTTGAGGGGAGGGAACAGTGCGTACGGTTGAGGTGTACGTAGCATTTCGCTCAGGCAAGCTGTCCTTAGTGGCGTCCCGCAGGGCTCGGTATTGGGGCCATTGTTGTTCTCGATCTATGTAAGTGACTTGCCGGGAGAGCTATTAGTGTTATCACTAATGTTTGCTGACGACCTTGAGCTCTGAAATATTGTGGATATCCCGGGGGTTCTGAGGCAATTCAGCGTGCCTTGGGTAGGCTCTGTGAATGGTCGACCTTATGCTTGTTGCCCATACATAGGGTCAAGTGCTCTGTTTCTCGAATCTGAGCTGCTGATTTCCCTACCCGATATGTTGTCGGCGGTGGTGAACTCCCTTTTGTCACTCAACAGGTTGATTTAGGAGTCATACACTCATCAGCACTTCATTATGGCGACGATTGGAGGAAGGCTGTTGGTCAGGGGCTCGTGCGATATGGTTTATTCGACACTGTTTTGGAATTCCTACTGCCAATTTGTTTGTGAAGCAATCCTTGGCATTCGTCCGACCCCAGTTGGAATATGGTATGCAGGCTTGTCCACCATGTCTTAACCGAAACAAAATGGTCTTGGGGTGTGTGTTACGAGTGAGCAATCGGTTAGTGCAGGGTCTTCGGGGACAGACGTCTCCTGCTCGCTTGCTCAGTTTGGAGATGTACTCAATGCACTACGAAGCATAAGAGAAGACCTGCTACTTAAGTTGAATTTACGGAGTACGCTGTGCGGTTGGGTTGCGATTCGCAACCTCAATTGAGACCTCGGCTCAAGTTGAGGTAAACCTCGGTCATTTCGATCTCAAGGACCGTACCCGTGGGGTTGCTCTTCCCAACGCTGGTACACCACAGACCAGTGATTGGAAGAGCAACACCCAAATATATCCATTCAGACCTGATTATCACATATCGTATTTTGACGTGCAAAATTAGCCGGACTTGTTGGGGCTATTTAGTCGCACTACCTTACCTAATCTCCGCGGTCACCCAATGAAACTGCATAAACCACTTTTTGATAGGATAAAGATGGAAACTCGTCTTTCGCGCCGAGTTATAGATCGCTGGAATTCGCTTCGAAATCACGTTGTTAGGGAACCTAGGGTTCCCTGGTAGCACAATATAACAGTAAACGTAGCAAACTAAACAGAAACTGAACAACAATCCAGTTCAGACATATTTGCAATACTTGAAGCTAAATGCATTTAGTTTGACATTTGTTAATGAATAAATGATTGGTATGCATTATAAGTGATATTATTTGACCATAACACGCGTGGTTTAAATGCATCGGTAGGCGATTTTGTTTGCACAGCTCCGGTTTTGTAACCTTGGTCGCTGCTTGCGATTGGTTGTGCGCTATTGCTTAGCTCCTTTGATATCGCGCCGCCTCAGACTTACCTAGGAGATCTTCCAATCACAGGTTGTTTGATAATTAGGCATTCATTTTCAGCATGCCGCGTCTAAAAGGTTATCAATTAACTGCACGGTTTCAGTCTCGTAGCATCATTTTCCATGCAGCAAAAGAATGCCATCAGGGTTCAACTAAGAAGCATTGCTTCTGTTGTCAGCAGCTAAGCGACGAAAGGTTAAGAGGATTTGGAACATATATTACTTGTGATTGCTCACACATTGCAGCCATCTGATAACGTTACCAACTGCTGTGACGATGACAGGAACGCCGATGCAGTGGTCCATAACTTGAGAAAACATATTATAACTTCTCAAGTACCAGCGTCATTTGTTCGTCTACTGTTGGGCTGGTGCAACCGTGGATGCCATTTTTGCCAAAGGACTACAGGACGCTGATGCGAACTCCACGGAACTGCCGTATACGAATGGTTGCACCGGGTACTTACAGTCACGTAGGTCTGCTGAGAGGTTTAGAGCGGGCCTGCTCTGCTCTTTCACTCGCGGCTGATGACACTGTATACTATCAATTGCATATTGCCGCGGGTCCCACCAAACCCAAAATACCTGCTGCAGCAATTTACGCACGTGCTCCCAGTTCTCTCCTCAGTGGCATTAGTCCACCCCGTCCAGGGCCATCAACAAGCAACCGTACGCAGCGCTTGCCTAATGCCCCTAATAAACAATAATCGCACCGACTGTTATTGCTGACGTTGCACCAACCAATCTGGAGGTACTACAGGAACTAAAGGTGAATAAGGGTAAGACATCACCGACGCATTGCATTATACTCAGCTTTATTTTAGATGAATTTTGCCTCATCCGATCAGAACTGGTCGGCCATCGCCGCATGTCCGAAGCCATGTGGCAGATGCTGCAGCGACAGTCCCAAAGTCTTACACCGGGACTTTGTCTGCCATTTATCTCTCTGAGTGAGCTTAAGAGATATGATGAACGGATGAGGGACCCAGATTTCAAAAACAGAGTCGCAAGTTCGTCTTATAATTGAAAGACGTTCAGGTCAACCATTTGTGTGCTGTGCACGGTGTTAACGTGCAACTCGTCGTCAGGGGTACCATGGAGCGGCTAATGATGAGATCAGTTGCCGCGGAGATCTACTACTCAGGCGCAGAAGGCTTGTTTGCATTCAGGCGAACAAATAGGAACTGCATTTTACAAGGTAGGTTGACATACAGTAATGTATAACAACAACAAAGGCATCTTTCGGCAACGCGTGGGTGATGCAGCCTGGGATGCAGACATTACTGGGCACATCAAAACGTGATTGCATTCTGCACGGCACAAGAGACCGTCTGTTGCGCAAAGAAAAGTATGCAGCACGAACGAGGTGAGTCCACTGCTTCATTATGAACATCTTTAACCGCCTACGCTGTCCATCGCCGAAGCGGACTAACCATCTTGACAATGCCGCTTTCTGCTACTAACGATTTATGTACTATACACCGTCGTGCACATAGAGCATACTTATACCACGGTTTTCATGTTCTTTCGCCATTCGATGTTCTCAGGTGCTTAGTAAGCTCTATTTCGCTTTCTGACCAACAGCTTGAAGCGCCGCCTAGTTGTGTTCCCACGTCCAGCAACTACGGCAACACGTACTGTGTGAAACTTGGGTTAGAACCGTCATTGTATTCCTTAAGTTCTAAGTGCTTAGAAGTGTGATGTCCGTATTCGGTTATCCATGGTAGGCAATCAAGGTTTCTGGATCTACCGGATTGCCACACATAGTGGTGAATTTCTATTGGTCAACGCCAGCAGCATTTTCATTGGTCCGCCGTAAACTGGACAAAATACATTTTTAGCCGTCTCACGGTATAAGATCCTTTCCAGTTTAGCGTAATGCTCTCATAGGAACTTTTAGGAGGCCAATCTGGACAGGACTTGGACATGTCCTACCAGGTTTAAGGGTTTTGCGCGCCAGCGCGATACTCTTGAGTGGAAACAGCAAACCTTTCCTTTTTCCTAACTAACTCACCTTCACTTTTAACTTCCTTTTTAATGACTCAAATATCTTGGTATTCCACTTGCTTCGCCCTTTCCACATTCTCTTTTGCCTTCTGCGTTTACTTTTTTTTCTTTCTTACTGCACGTAACCGGCCCAGAAGGGACTGCTAGGGCAGGTTACGTGGGCATTACTTGGTTGGACAGGGTGTGATGCAAACTTTGTTTTAGGTCCACCAGTATTTCAAAGTCCGCCAACTCCTGGTTCAACTCCCCACCGAAGGAGGAACAGTCACGGGATAATCCTTGAACTTCACACGGCAGTCAAAGTGTCATAGTTGTCAAACGTTGTCGCCGACTGAACTTGAAACGGCCTCAAGTCTTTCTCGCACTCATCAGATGCCTAATAATATTGGCGAAAATAGCGCGGAACGCAGGAGTATCATCAGCAGCTATTGCCGCCACCGTAGCGAAACCGAAACCATATCCGCGAACCAAAACAAACCACCTACCAGACATCGTACAATAATGTACCGCCATTTGTGTTTCCCCTAAATATCGTTCCCCTAAATATACGTTTAACGAAGCACTAGTACGCCTTAACAAAGTATTTCAAAACATTCCTCCATGGAAGCCAGTACAGCAAACAGTACCGCCCCAACTTATCATCAGCTGTTTTCGATTCATCCGATGAGCTCTGACTCTAACACACGTAGTCATCGTGCAAACAGACAAGCCTTCTAAATTGCCTATGTACAGAATAATATGATATTTCAATAACAGTTTACAAGGACAAACAGGCCAATCTCCAGGTCACTACATTCTCCTCGGCCCGGAACTCTTCAACATATTCATCAACGGTCTACGGTCTGAGCTTTAAACGAATTACTTGATTTACGCGGATGGTATAAGTTATGGAAGAAGGTATCCTTTCTAGAGGATGCTGTTCGACTAAAATAGACGCTCGATCTGGACAGTTGGTCGGTTCAGTGGCGCTTACCCATGATCAAGATAAATGTTCCGTCCTGTCTGTCGACGCTGTTGAACCATTCGGCGCTTACCATGTATGTTTCCTGCTCAACAATCTCACTTCAGAGAAATCTAGGCGTGATCGTTTCCCCAGACTTACGATCCAATCATGACGTGAAGAGGGTTGCCACTGACTGCAGGATTTTCACGCTATCCGAAGAGCTTTATGTTCACTGACTCCGGAGCTTTTTAGTCTCTTGTTTATACCCAATCTCTGCTGCCTAACCGCTTTTCAAATTTATGCGCGACATGAATAAATAGGTCCACCGGCGTACATCGAAGTTTGTCTCTGAGTTAGGTAACCTGCCTTATCCCCTTCGGCTGCGACATCTCAAAGTGTTTTCATGGGATTACCGTCGCCAGCGCAAGGATTTGATTTTTACCCCTCGTACCCTCAGGGGAGAGCTAGAGAGAAAGTCGCAGGAATTCTCCTGCCTCAACGTTGGGAGTTCGACTAGAGACCACCGATGGAAAATATTTAAACCACGGAGCCTCAAATTACAGTCCATTCTTGCTCTATCCACTCGCGTTGTAACTATACAGCGCGAAGGTCGTGCGCTATGTATCCGGCACGAGACTAGACGGCCAACTAAAAGCAACGGGTAGGACACACAAATTTAGCTAGGAAAAATGTTTATCGGACGCGAGAAGAGTAAGCTAATGCTAAAAATATGGCACCAGAAGCGAGTTAGCTAGGGATGATGTGGTTGAGCGTCGAGTGCGTGGACAGAGCGTCGTTCGTAGTCGAGTTCAAGCTTAATTTGTAACGGAACAGTGGGGAAAACCCCATAAATGTTCCACTTCGGAAACGTCGTTGATCCAATAGGGAAACCGGTGCGTTGATGTGCCAGAAGAGAGCCAAATCAACACATGATTCACATAGTCAACCAAACAATACCCACGTGCTCTGCACTAGCAGTCCCCGCTGTGCCAGCCAAGTGAAGAATAAAAGAAAACAGTGGTGTCAGTAAAGGAAAGGAAACAGAGGAGAAGACAAGCTTAACGAATTTCGTAAGCAATATTAAAATGTAAGCGAAAATGTGTTAAAGAAGCGTAGGCGCGCCAAAGGCGGACATCGTATTCGTGTTCCAAAGGGATGGTTTGATTGCGCTATGGCGGTTAAATTTAAATTTCTTTGGTGCCAACTGGTACATCAGTTTAATGGCGTAAATAATTTGCCTTCTGAGTGTTACGGATGGCTAGCGTAAATGGTTATAAACCATTTAATAATGTTACATGGGATGTGATATATAAACATTTTACTGAGCTAAAGTGGGTAAAATAAGGAAGGCCAAAATAGTGGCGGGAAATCAACAGATGCGAATGTGCGGAAAATGCGTTTAACAAATATAGCGTTATTTTTGGTTGTGGTATGCTTTGAAATGTTACATGTATTGTGACTTAAACTAACTTTCTGGTATAAACGTTTACTTTTTACAGTGCAGCAGGTAAAAGGTTGAGAGATCCACAGGGTATGTTAATTGCACAAATAATCTACACGGAAGACACGAACTGCAACATTTAAAGGCAACCCATGTACCTGGGGTATTCCTAATGAACGGAAATACGTAATTACTGAGTGTGAAACTTACGGATGATGCTTTGAAGGTAAGCTAGAAGTAAATGTGATTTGGTAAATCTGCAGAAATACAAAAGGAATAACTGAGGTGACAAAGGCATCACTATGTGCACTGTTGATAAGATGCAGAATGTGATGTTCAAAGTTGATAAGATATTAGGACTAACAGATATTTTCTATTACTGTATTGGTGTGTATATAAATACGTAAATGAAAATGAGCATTCACTGATTTGCATCTGTTATTGGTGTTAGTGAACGGGAATATTTACGATCGCAAAAGCTTTTTTGGTAGCTGTAGTTGGTTGCGAAGCGCTAGGTAAATAAGAATAGGTTGGATTGTCCTCATATGCCCAGTTACGTATGTAACCTGGATATAAAGAGACGCAAGTTTACGCCCGATTCTGATATATATATATATGTATATTTATATATATGCATCCGTCTGAATATGCTACGTATGTAGATATGGATGCATATATATGAGGCTGATGTTGCATTCTTGATGCTTCTTCACCGCAGTTGGGCTAAACCAACATACACTTCAACTAAGCATTTTAGGCTGGATAAATTTCATTCTACTTTATTTGGTTTGTTCTGCCTACCAGAATAATGTTCTATTAACCGGTCACGTTGCTTACGCTAATTTCACTTATCTTCGTTAACTTTGTTGCGTTTGTTGAATTTTTAAATAACTTGTGGACATTTCTTACTTATCGTGGATTCGTTGTTAACCAACTTACTTCATATGCTAATTTAGCCAAGAGTTATGCCACCGTATCCGCATGCATTACTGCATTTAATTTATTTCAGATTGTCGTTTAAAGTGAATGGACGTTGCTCGATGTCCCCGTTGTGGTTGCGCTTGATGTGCATTTTGACAAGGTGCCTACCCCTCTATTACCCAGTACCTCGTCCATAATGTCTTCACGATACAGTTGTTCGTTGCTGGAGGGGACAGGGTGCACGGTCCTTGTGGCCGTGCTAGGCTCAAAGAGCGGTTCCATGCACCCAGTGTGGAGCGGACTACGGTTCAGCCACCGCCTTGTGTGCACTTGATTTTCCAAATACAGCGTGCTTATGTTTGCTTGTGAAGGATTGTGGGCCGTCTCCGTTGATGAAACGTGGCTCCCATCCGCATGCCTCCCAGTCCAATTCCTTCGGGTTTACACTGGATATGGGGTGTGTGGATGGAGCTGTGGGTGGTGAAGCGCAGGCCATCCACGGTCCCCCTGTAGGCGCAGGCGTCCTGTGGCTGGCCACAGTGACAGGCGAATCCAAATCCGGATGCCGCCAACCATGTATGTAAATGTGCCCCATGCAGAGGCTGACGTTCCATTCATTAGGCTTCTTCACCTAAGCGGATTGTTTGATGCTGTTGAGGTTGCGGCCCTTGCTGGCTGTTGCAATAGAAGCTTTGTGGGCTTACGGGTTGACTGCACGCTTGCCTTCCTTGCTTGCATACCTATCTGGCCACACGTGATGCGGTATGTACAGTGTAATCGTGCCACCATGAGCAATCTGGAGAATCGATAGGTGTACGATTTCGCGTGGGATATGCGTGTGATTGTTAAGTCAGTGTGAGGTAATCAGAAACAAGGCAGTATTTTGTATGAAGGAGGTAAAGCTAGGACCTCTTTGCAAATAGAATTTTTGAAAGCTTACAGCTACAAAGTTCTCGTGCTGTGTTTTTCAGTTGGCCGTACACTCATGTGAATAGCGTAGCTATGTATTGCTGATGTAGTCAGCGCATTGGATGCTAAGGTCAAGTTCGCTGTGTAGGGATGACCATCAATGAATTTGTAGCCATTGTTCCAAAGTGGAGGGTTCCTAGTTTGGCAGTGACACCACATTAGCGAGCGTTCGTTCGTCTCCACACCTGTGAGCCACTTCGGTAATCAGTTACCACTACAGGACCCATGGACCTGCCGTTATGTTAAGGTCCTAAGATGCATGTTAACCTTGCGTTCCAACATGATATTTACACTTCGCTTCTAAATGACTGATAAGCTTGAAATACCAAGTGACCCTACGGCACTGATATGATCTGCCAACGAGCATTGCATACGCATAGTAGGCATATAGTTTGGAGCAATTTTCCTCCTTCAATAATGCCTTCTGAATTACCTGCTTTCCAATGACAAAATGTTTCTCCGTAGCTACCAAGTCGATAACCACCTGTGTCACGGCGTGCACACATGACTGCATTTAAGATTAGCTGAGTGGTCCATAGCAGGATTAGTGAGCGCGGTTGCCTTTGTAAATGCTTGCAAACACAGTGTAGGAACGCCCGTGGGTGAGACAACAGTGTTTGTCTGTTTCAACTGCTCACCTGAATTACCAGAGTAAAATGCCTGCGCCGCCACTAATTATATGTTTTGCGTTCTTTCTGGCAGGACGATGTGTCATGTATAAACACCGTAGTCATTGTAGCCCCTTTAGGTGCTGCTTTGTTGTGTAATGTCGATTTCGTGAGGATAGCATGCCAGTCCATGGACGTAATAGGGAGGTTCCATCTGCATTGACTGGGCTTCAAATGGTTCTAGTGAGAGAGCCACTTAACAAAGCGTCCAAACACGGATGGGCGATCATAGGGATGGGAAGCCTAAATATCCTATGAATACATAGGTTCCTACGACGTTTACATAACGCCATCCATAGTGACACTAAGGCGATAACTGATTAACAAAGTCGCCTGTCAGTGTGGAGACAAACGTACACTCACTAACGTCGTGTAAACGCCACCCTTGCAATCCTCTTATTTTTTGTTGAGTCATCAACTCTGATCGAAGTAAGCTAACTTAACATTTTCGTTGTTCAGCTTCAGGTTGGTCTGCCGACGTCAATGGGCACAACGACCCCCATTGTCGTCGCAAGCAAAATCGCACAAAATTTTATAACCACCTAGTAGTCATTGTTGAACTGTGGAATGCCAGTTAAAAGATTGCCTGTCTACGCCACCATGGGCGACCATATGGAAACGAAGCCTAATTATCCTACGGCTACGTAAGTTCCTGTGACCTTTACATAACGCCATACATGGAGACACTGAAGCGATAACTGATTAACCAATTCGCCTATAGGTGGGGAGATAAATTAACACTCACTAACGTCGTGTCAACGCCACACTTGCAATCCTCCTTTTTTGTTGAGTCATCAACTGTGCTCTGAGTGAACAAACTTAGCATTTTCGTTGTGCATCTTTAGGTTGGTCCGGCAACTTCAATAGGAACAATGTCCCCCAAGACCGTTGCAATGACAATCGCACACAATTGTATAGCCACCTAGTAGCTATTGCTGATCTGCGGAATACAACTCAGCATATTGCTTGTCTACGCCACCATGGTTACGCCGCTGAATATGCTACCACCAGGTAGCCGCTAGCGATCACTATAGACCGCTTCATGTGGTAGTTAGTATGGCTCTCCGCATTGGTTACGTCTTAAGCTTCACATCATGTGGTAGCTAGGATCTCCTCCTTAGACGGGCACCACAGGGGGCGCACTAGACGATTTTATTCGGGAGACCAATCATCGAGGTTTCCTTCATATAGGCATTAAAAGAGAACAGAATGTAGTGCACGACCACTTTCATTGGACTGTCTGTCGCTTGTGCTGTGGACTTCTAACCGGTGTCCCATTGGTTTACGCTCCATGACAAACGAGAGTGTCAACAAGGCCGAAACAGCGTTCTTAGCCTCGCTGAATGAAACTACTGCACGCGATTTCTAAAAGGTGCCACGCTATAAGCTTAATGCAATGCACTAACATGTGTGCAAAATGGTATATATTGTATATTCTTGGTAAAATGAGGCACACCTCTGAAGGCGCGAGCAAATATGCATAAAGGTCGAGTTTCTTTGGACTAATAAAACAATACATTTTAATGAAAGATAGAACAGAAAAAGATATAGTCCATACGAGTGAACATTTTGTCATGTAATGGTCAGACGAAGAGACATGATGGCGCCGGCGCGTAAATCAGTCGTAACTGTTTTTTCAAGAAACAAGTTGGGCCTCATTTCTCTACGTAATAATCCATGAGCCCAAGAGCCCAACCAAAATATTGGAGCAATCAATGACCATTAAGAAATCGGAATGTTCTGTACTCCATCAAAGAATTCTTCATAATAAAATCAGCTGCACAGGTTGTATGTAGATGTGAGAACTGCGTCAATGTGAAATGTTTAGCTGTGACATAATTCAGTCGTGGGTAACTTCCGCCACGTCGCAGTATTGTTAAGCAGACATTGGTGGCATTTTGTAGAGAGAACGCTTGCCACGCGCAAACCCACCACGTCCTAGAACAGTGCCGTAGCTTCCATTGAACAGTAGTGCTATCCGACTATACATCATACCCTTGCTTATAAAAAGCCAATATAAACACTGGGAGGCTCCATTTACCATGAGTTCTGCTAACGGTCAGGTGACATACTGCAATCTAAGAGCATGGGGTAGGTTAGAGATTATAGTATGTGTTTATCGTAGCCCATACGCCACGCGAAAAGAGAACAGAGATCTTGGTACGTTACTAAGACATGCGGCAATGTCCGCACCTAATTTTCTGATCGTCGGTGACCTAAACCCTCTGCGTGCTGATTAGCAGTATGCTGAAAACAGAGTGGGTACTTTAGAGAAGGAACTAGTAGGTTGGATGCATGCAAATGATTTCGAGCAATACGTCAATATTCCGACTAGGAGTCGTACTGGGAGTAACCTTTAACCCCTGATATCGTGATCGCCAGACATGGTCACTTGATTGACCTATGCGTTGAGCGACCCATAGGTAAGAGTGATCATTATGTTTTGCCCTTTACTTTGGACACACCGAGGCTTGCAGAGAACCGTCGAATGGGAAAGGATTTAAATCGCGTTGCTTTTACTAAGCTGCGAGATCGAGCCCTTCAAATCACTTGGATCACTGAACAGGACGAGGCCACATTGGAACGGAGGTGGCTTTTACTTAAAAGTGGATCTGCACGGTTGCTGAACGAATTTGCTCCTCTTCGCCCCAGGAGACATCTTGGGAAACCCCGATGGTGGAAAAGAAAATTTGATAGAGCGATAAAGGGGCGCAATGCTGAGCGAAGAAAATATCAAGCAACTCGGGGCTTCTGACGTTGGCCGCAATGCAAATGGTGTCGAAATATGGCTATTAAGTTACAGCGGCAGGCGAAGTACTCATATGAGCTTAGGTTGGCCAAATTTGCGAAAGCTAATCCCAAGTATTATTACAGTTATGTTCAATCAAAAGCTTCTCTAAGAGAGGTGGTCGGCTGTCTAACCATGGAGGACGGCTCCCAGTCCGTAGACGACGTTGATTAAGTAGAAGCGCTGCTACGTGTCTATCAAAACCTGCATCGCAAGGATAGTGGGTCAGCCTTGCCATCACAGCCGCACTGCTTAACTAGCTACACCATGCGGGAAATTATGCTCAATGTGTCAGAGGTCTTCACGGTACTGGCCAGTTTGAACCCTTTTAAATCAGCCGGTCCTGATAGTATACATCCCGCCATAGTTAAGCCTCTGGCTAATATCCTTCAGTATCCCGTAGCAGTTATTCAACCAGCCTCTTCAAAAAGGCAAGCTGCCACGTGATTGGAAGGAGGCGACTATTGTTGCCATCCACAAGGGTTCTAAGTCGGTGCCTTTTAACCATAGACCTGTTAGTTTGATCAGCATTATGCTGAAATGCTTGGAAAAGCTTATAAGGAACAGGATTTATGAGGATTAGACTGAGCACAATCTAATTAGAGCGGAGCAGCATAGCTTTCTTAAAAAGAAGTCTTGTCTTACCAATTTATTGTGCTTTTTGGACAAGATTACCCGATGCCTTGATAGCGGGATATCGGTAGAGGTGGGCTATTTGGACTTCAGTAAAGCCTTTGACTCAGTGAATCATCGATTTTTAATTGAGAAGCTGACATGTTTTGAATTGAATCCTCAACTATTACTATGGCTCTCTGAATTCTTACGTGGAAGGACATTCAGAGTCAGTGATGGGGAAGCGAGTTCTAGTGCAGGACATGCCTACAGCGGTGTCCCCAAGGTTCGGTACTGGGTCCATTGCTGTTTCTTCTATTTCTAAATGACCTGGCTCCTCTTCCTGAGGATCCCTGCTACATCTTCGCAGATGCCTTGAAGCTAGTCAGTAGGGGAAACCGGGCGAACTTGGCTAGGGACATCACTGTGGTGAATTGGTCAAGCCAATGGGATCTACCTCTAAAGGCCAATAAATGTCAACTATTGACTAATAGTGGTAGCGGAACCGCAGTTCAGTCGCTTGTGGGATCTCTATCATTGCGGTGTACTGATGAAGCCCATGTCTAGGTGTCATCGAAGTGAACAATTTTAAGCCTTCGACACAGTGTCGCCATACTGCCAATAAAGCGCGACACGAGCTATTTCGTCTTAGGAGGGCGCTCAGTAACACTAAAGCAGAAGTATTCTTGTCGTTTTATAAAGCAGTGGTTGGGCCACATCTGGAGTATTGTGTTCAGGCCTGGTCACCATACCTCCGGAGTGACATCATTAGAATAGAAAAGATTCAGAAACTTGCGACCAGGACGCTTGAAGGTCAACGAGGGAAGTTTTACAAAGATCGTCTAAGTAGCTTAGGATTATTTTCCTTGGAACGGCGTAGGTTGAGAGGAGATTGGATAGAGACGTTTAAGATCATAGAGACTTAGTGGTATCAGTTCCACCCATCTGTTGGAGTTGGCTATGTCAGACCATCTGCGCGGGCATCGCCTGAAGCTCGAACATCACAGAGCTCTTTTGGACATCAGGCAAACTTTTTTACGAACCGAGTTGTTAACTTCTGGAATAAACTCCCATCTGGTTTAGTGGAGTCGGAGAACGTAGAAGCCGGCATATGAAGGTGCAAATATTGCTCTTGGTATCGCTTTATTTTATTGCAGAAGCAAGAAGAGACAATCCAACGTCGAAGTGCTGGGGACCGCTCAACTTACCGGCACAAAAACTGGACGTTCATTGGGCGGAAGTCTCTATCGTGCATTTGACCTCATCTTACCTGACCTGACCGATTTAGCACTCTATTATTCGCAGTCGGTTGGCAGCCAAAATTCTTCCTTGGTTGACCGATTGGCTTGGTTGTGTACCGGCAGTCGTCGTTGAAACCGGCCAGTGATGCGAAAGAGTCGCAGCGTCGTATGCTAAAGGGTGCAGTGAGTAAAAACATTGTTAAAAGAGGCTGGCTTTTTCCGTTACCTACTTGTCTGGTTCGCAAACCTTGTCCAGCTATCCACGCTGGAAGTTTCATGGGGACGTTGCGCGCGGTTGTTCCTAGGGCTACATACGTCCAGAGCAGGCGAAAATGCCATTGCGTTGTCCAGTGCGGGATTGTTACGGGTTTCTAACTCCGCAAAATGGAATCGGAATTCCCTCGAACGTAAGTAAGTGTAATTGTCTCCATGGTCAAGTGAAAACTATATGAAAGGCCATCGGAAAGCCATTTATACAAGAATAAAAATGTCCGTGGAATGGCGTCGGAAAATGCTGCAGGTGAATGGAGAATCGGAATATTCTTCCGGAAAAGTATGGCACCTAAACCAATTTTTTGAACGTCGCTGAAAATGAGCAAAGCTAACCGCGGTGCTCACGCCAGCATTGTTTGTCTTCCGTTGTGGTACAGGGGACAAATGTTAATATTCCAGGTAACTGAATTGTGATACTGTGAGTACGAGGCGAGCTAAACACAGTTGTTTAAACCCCGTGAAACAGGCGTCTCCAGAATGGCGGAAAGAGCTCCATTTGGAGCGATGAGTGGGTTCTTTACCTCTTGGAGAAAGGGTCAAGTGTTTGAGCCAGATGGCTATTGAGAATGAGTCGGCCAGTCCCAGTGGAAAACCCTTCCTGTTTTGGCCGATATGACTGGAACTCTCGGGAATAAACGGGCAACGGACAAGAGGCATACAAACAGACAGGCAGCCATGGATCAAGGAGCACTATCGAAAGACTGGTGGCGCACAACGGTGCCTATGGTACATTAAAACCTAAGTACTTTTGCTTAGTACACATGATTTGCAGACGCGTTCTTTACATCACGCCGTTGGTGTGTCTCAGAATACAACTACTACGCATGAAGAAGGTTCTGCACGCGCAGGGTCAGGAGATAGGTATAACAAAGCGTGTTTACAGAATTGAATCAATAATACGATTGTTGGAGAGAAATAGTTAAACCGATGATTATGGCAGCAGTCCGAATGCGAGAGGCAACATATGTGAAACGTGTAGCAGTCTGGAGATTCCCCGGTTTACCTGTGTAAAATTCTAACTAAAATTATTTCATTGTACACTTAGGCAACCGGTGTGGTTTGTTGAACTGATTGCTGAGTTCCAATGCTTGACTTGCTCATCGCCATTTTTGCTTGGCGCTCATTTCGGTTGCAACCCGCGACTGTCCGGGCAGGCTGAATCGGTATGACGCGCGAAATTAAGTTTGTGGTCTCCGAACTCGCGTACATCAGGCTTAATGAAATGCAAAGGTAAACAACAGTTAGGGCGTAATGTGAACAAGGTATGAAAAAGGATACCTGAGCAATACTAGTTGGTATTTTTGGAATGGCATAAGTTTCGGTTTTAATGAGTTGTTATGTAAGGGCACATAATGAGCGTCAACAAGAAATGTGTATGCCGTAATCGGCGCTTGTTTAGCCGGCGTTAATGGCAGACTCAATGGTTAGGACATTTACAGGGAATTTGCATGCAGTACAAGATGCTGCGCTAATGCAGTAGCGTCAGGCGATGTAAAAAATGACATGAGTATGCAGGGAGAATCCCAAATTTAGATAATCTGTCTATGTCTTGATACGCCTGGTGATATATTATGCAGTAAATGAATGAGTTTAGCTACAGCCTTTTTAATGGCGGAACGCGCTTTTAAAATTATTTAGGTAGATAAATAACAGGTAGACTTTAAATAGGAACACAGGTATGCAAAGGCTTTTGGCATAAATAAATAAATATTTTATTCTGGACTATGCGAGGCACGCCCATGGAGGCATGATTAGAAATGTACAACCGTGCAGACATTTTGTGGCAACTGTAACAGTGACAGTAGAAAATTGTTCATATGTCCATGATTGGAACGGTACAATGGTGAAAATGGGAAATAATAATTTGGCTGTCGTGAAACCGGGACCTCGGCTAATAGTAGATTGAGAATTCTGAATGATCCATTGGAAGATAATTGAAGAGCACACAGGTGAGATATGAAAATACAGTGAGTTCGTGAACAAGTAACGCAAAAGTCAACGGTGACATCGCAGAAAGCAAAAAGACGACACTATATGCAGATGTAGGAGTTCCAGTGTAACGTACCCACCAATATGGTGACGCTTGTCGACTGCCAGTAGGAAGTTATGGGCTGTGACGTTATTCGGTGGTGAGTCACATTCGCCACATTGCAGTGTTTTTAAGCGGACATTTGTGGCTTGTTATAGGGAGAACGATTGCCGGGCGAAAACCCACCACGTCCTGAAACACTGTCGCCAATCCATTGAATGGCAAGTTGTTACTGGCTACGTTTCTGGTTGAACGTGTGTTTGCTCGGTTATTCGCCGTCAGGTTGCGTCCCATTTTTCTGCCGGCTGATGCGTTAGCCGGCTGCTTATTGCGTTCCTGGGTCCTGTCCGGTGCCCGAATGGTAGATCGGGAACTAAACATACTTTTTGAGTATGATGTGTTTATCCTCTGCAGAACCACATGAAGCCTTCGAGGGTTATACATTGAAATATGTTGAATTGTTGTTGAAGTCTTGAAGGATAGAATATGGTTCCCATGAAAGAATCGCAGATCCCCCGGGGTATGTAGTAAAATTGATTAGAAATATAAGAAACCACGGCCAATTGAGCGGTCAACGCGGGTTGAAGAGCTCATAGTGACCAATTGTTCTGGTCGGACTACAAAGAAATAACGAGGCGACTGTGTTTCAGCATACGCATTACCTAAGACGGGCTACTGAAAGAAGGTAGTTGGCAGTAATTAAAATATGTTGCCTGCTTCATATATTGTCTAACGGTAATGCTGCAATGTGCGATAGAGCTAACTGACTACTGCAATATGCTGGCCGCTCTGAAGTATTAGAGGTTGCTGGCTCCACAGAAGGTGTCACAGCAATGCTACCATATGCAATGGAGCTGGCTGACTGCTCAAATAAGTTGGGTGCCGTAAGTACTAAATGCCACCAATCCACGTAATATTTTTAAGGGAATGTATTCAGGTATTTATGCATATGCAAGGACTGATGCATAAGCTGGTGGCCGGTACTTATCAGAGGATGTCAACTCTACTTAAGTTGTCGCAGCGATGTTAACATATGCAAAACAGCTGACTGCCTGCTCATATAATATGGGGGCCCGTAAGTATTAGATCATCGCCACTACACTTAATATTTAAAAGGGAACATATTTATTTATTTATATGCAATATAACTGAAGGACTGTTAATGTAACCTGGCAGCCAGTAATTACCAGAGGATCCCAACTTTACGTAAGTCATCACAGCGATGCTAACATATGCAATAGAGCTGACTGACTGCTCATATTGTCTGGGGTCCCGTAAGTATTAGATCGCCGCCACTCCACTTAATATTTAAAAGGGAATTTATTTATTTGTTTATTTACTGAGTTATATGTAGTAGAGCTAACTGGCTGCTAACGTAAGCTGGTGGCCGGTAAGGTTCAGGCGATCCCAACTCTACTTAAGATGGCACAGCGATGGTAATATATGCAAAAGAGGTCACTGACTATTCACATAAGCTGGCCGCTCGTAAATGTTAGTGGTTGCTGGCTACACAGAAGATGGCACAGCAATGGAACTGACTGTCTACTCTAATAAGCTGGCGGGCGGCAAGTAATATGTGTTCCCGACTCCACCGAAGATGTGAAACAGATGCTATTGTAGGCAATGGATATAAATGGCTGCTCATATGAGCTGGACGCCGGTAATTGTTACATGTTGCCGGCTGCACAGAATGTGTCACAACATGGCCTTTGGTCCATTTAAACCCTCAATCTTTCCTCAAATGCCTAACGCCTACGTGCATTTGTATGTTTAATACGCCAACATCTCCGCTGTCGTACTGAAGTCTGTGGTGAGGGCACCACAACGGTTCTCACTTTATCGTGCAATTCACTTTTCGCAATAATTTCTATCCCACAGGACTTCCGTATCCATGTAGTGTTATCTCGTAGTAAACCGTTGTTCCATAAGCAATAGAGCTACCGGACTACTCACATACACTGGGCGCCAGTAATTATGAGATGTCGCCGGCTAGATGGAATGTGTTACGACAATGCTACCGTATGCAATGGAGCTAATGGACTGTATGCATAAGCAGCCTGCCGTTAATCAGTGGATGTTCCCGGTTCTGATTAAGAAGTCACAGCGATGCTGCCATATGCAATAAACCTAACGGACTACTCACTTTTGTTGGCCGCTGCTAAGTATCGTGGGCTGCTGGCGCCACCGAAGATGTCACAGCAATGCCTCCATGTGCGATAGAGCTAAGTCGCCAATAATATAAGCTTGCGACGGGTAGTTATTACATAATCCGGACTGCAATTAGGAGGTCACAGACATGCTACTATATGCTATAGAGCTAACTGGCAACTCATATAATGTGGACGCCGGTAACTAATAGATGTTCCCGACTGCACTTAAGATACCACAACGATCCTGACATATACAATGCAGGTCACTAACTACTCACGTGAGCTGGCCACTCTTAGACGTGAGAGGTTCCTGGCGCCACGAAATGCGTCACCGCAAAGCAAGCATATGCAACAGTACTGACTGACTACTCTAATAATCTGGCGGCCTGTACTTATTAGGTGTTCCCGACTTCGCTGAAGACGTAAAAGGTATGCTACCATAGGCAATGGAGCTACGGACTACACATATAACCTTGACCACGGTAATTATTACATGTTGCCCGCTCCACAGATTGTGTCACAGCCGTGCAAGCACATGCAGTGGAGGTAACTAACTACTCACTAAGCTGCCTACTAACAAAGAAAACTTTCGTCGGTTTCACCGCATTTGTCACAGCAATATAGTGTCCATATAATACCAGGATGAGGGTGTATGTTACACGGGGGAAGTGTTGCTCAGGCACATGCAAAGTGATCACGCTGTTGTTGAGGACAGTATAGGTTTGTCGCGTCAACACAGTGGATCACTGAGGTCCGGGCTATATTCCATGCAATGTCAATAGAAATTGGAAATAAATACTGAACGTACCTGGTGAAGGGTTCCATTATTGCCGTTTCCAGCGGACACCTGCGAGGGGCCATGGAAAGACATGTGGATAATATGTGCGGGGGTTATTATGTCTTCATACATACCACGAGACGAAAATGACTTACCCTTACCTGTTTCACTCTACGGTGAATCCTGGCGTACCAAATACTTTAACTGCCATTGAGAATGGGGCTCCGTCGTCAGTCAACTACCTAATAACGCATAATCGTCGTTCGTAGAACCACCCACTAGGCTGCCATGCGGTATGCTCCAAGCAGTACCCAGCGGCTTTCAAGCAGCGTGGGTTACTATCAGGGGGAGTCATGCCGCTGCAGCGCCAGAGGGTGGCCCTAAAAAGGGCTCGTTTGTCGTTCTCAGTGGCATGCATGAAGGGGAATTCGGTTAGAAAATGTAAACTCACATGCAAAAGATGCCCGTATGGTGCTCCTGGTCTCCGTTGTACACGGCACATACCTGATGAAGCCACCGGTTGCATTTGCAGCACATCACCCAGTGAACGATGTCTACGCTGGTTCTCGATCCATCCTCCGTATCGCAAATGATGCATGCCCTTTCGTTCTTGTTTGCAGGTTGTATATACCCTGCTCTGGCGCGTTTATTCCCGGTTTTGCACACTGCGGAGGTGACAGTCGGCATGTGTCGGAAGTGCATGCGGTTCGTTTCGGTAGACAGTTGCGGGGCTTCCATCACCGTAGGCGAAAGCGACTGCTTCCTCTTTGTTGCCTTGGGCCGGTTACGCTGTGCTATGGCATCCGCCTGGTCGACGTTGTCAGGAAGACAGTTTCCAATTGACACTAGTCTCTGCTTACGAAGCAAGGTGTTCATGCTGCTTTGGTAGAAATGCTCCGCCTCGAGCAAAGCCATTGTACACGGGATGGTCATGGCAACGATTATATCACCGAACAGTCGGTTGGCACGGGACAACTTCTCCTCACGCCTTAACACGACCTGCGGGGAGGCAAATGTGGAGGGCATCGGTGCAAATTCCGCACAGGAGGATTCCCCGTGAGGAATAGGAATCTGATGGTCCCGCATCGGCCAACAGCTTCTGTGCATAAGGGGGTTACATCTGCGGTTAACACGCCAGCAACTCGTACAGTGTGTGCGCATGGCATATCCCATTGCCTAAGGAACGCAATCACAGCTCATCTTATTACCCATAACAACAGTGCGCTTTCGGTTTCTCTTACCTAATACTTCATACCAAGTGCCGTTACGCTGTATTGATGTGACCGTCTCCGAAGAAATGTGCCGCATAAATATGGCAGTAGCATAAGTAGAATGGCAGGAAATCATCTCCCGCACCTGCCAGGTTCCTGGAATGGTGCGTGAGTTTGACATCCGCAATTTACATAGTGACGCGATCCAACGGGACTCCGCATCGCGTGCTCTCCGTACAACTGCCTCAAAAAGTTGCAAAAGCGATATCCTTTCGCCTAATCCACACTTGTGGTGCTTATTCTCGCTCTCCACTTTGTGTGTGGTGAAGGCACCCAATGTGCGCACATTGCGCAACCTGTGGTACACCAAGCTTCCTGCGAAGGGCAACCATGTCTGACTGAGGTAAGTGAACGCCTCTTTGCTTCTAACCCTCATAGCTCTGATCAGCATCTTAAATTGCAATTCCATCTTCGTGTACACCAGTCTGTGCATCCATTGCTTGAGCAAAGCTCTGTCCGCCTTCTTCCCTTTTGACAAAGACTGGCATTTGCGTGAAACGTCCCGCAGGAAATGAAACCGGCATAATACTACCATGGTCCGTGGATATACCGACTTAAATGCCTTCATTTGACCCAGGCACCTATCCATGACCATAGTCTTCGCTGACAAGGTGGTGGGCAAAATTTCTGATATGCCCCGCGCAACCTCCAGGTAACTGCATGCCGTCTCGTTGGGCATTAACGCGTAAAACACGCTGCGACCTACGCCGAAACCGTCAATCACCATGCAGTGCCAAAAAACATAACCACCGCTGTACACCTGATGCGTCGCGTCCGCAAGAAGTACGTCCCGTATTTCGCCACTATGGAAGTCCTTGAAGTAGGAAAGAAAAATACGAATCGAACCTGCGACCCACCTCTTTCTATACGCACAGCGCCATGCTTTCTCAACCATTCCGCAACGACATTTACCACATTCCTCTTAGATACCTCACCTAAGCGATGGCGGATGGAAAAGAGGTCCTGTCGATTCAATCGTTTGTTATATCTTTCCAAGTCATAATCTCGCAATTCTCCGGTAGTTCGGAAGGATTGCATTAAAGCAAAGACCTGCCGCCCCAACTTGGGAGTCAGACGCCGGTTACCCACGTACAAACTTGGATTCTTCAGAAGAAAATTATGAGTATGCACCAGACAATGCGAGCCTATCTCATAGTAAATGCCCTTAGCACTGATGGATATGTTCGCTTTACAACCGAGGCTGACATACCTATGCAACATGAAGTACGCATAACACAACGTTTGCACTTATCGACTGCCACCTTCTCCTTTCCGGGCGCAATGGACAAAACGATATTGTACCCATTTGTACCGCGTTCCATCGGGTAGCTCTTGGCCTGACTTCTTATACGACACAGCGGTCAATACGTCATATTTTAAAAGCTCGTCGCCGTCTGAAGTTGAAACCGCCTCAAATCTTCCTCTGATTCGCCAAACGCCTTATAATATTGGCGAAAAGCAGCGCGAAACGCAACAGTATCATCCCCAGCCATTGCAGCGAAACCGAAACAACACATGCGCACCAAAACAAATACGGTCTCATACATCGTAAAATAATGCACCACCATTTTCTGTTCCCCTAAAGCAATATATCTTTAATAAACTCTTAACAAGCCTTAACAACGAACTTCATGACATTCCTCCCTAGAAGCCAGTACAGCAAACAGTACCGCCTCCAAAATACGGGACCGTCGTATCCGCCACTGGCGCGATTTTGAATACGGCCCTTGTTCATCAGGACAACCGGTTTCTGAGTTCTCTAAAAGTAACGGTTTTATTGGGTTACTTTCTTGCGCAACGTCTTTTGAAGAGGTCAGTAGCTCTAAAAATCCAAAAACTAAGCTGTACCATGCTTAATTGTAAAGTTGAATAAAAGTGGAAAAATTGAAATATAACAGTACGTAAGTGGTTAAAAAGGAAACGGGATATAAAAAATGGTTTATGGAAGGCCGCAGTATGTATCCGAAAAAAGAAGGAAGTGTGTGAATGTATGGCAAATTGTCCAAAACATTGGAGAATCCGTGTTTAGCAGATGGCTTTTTTACGTGGGGATTGATTTCCAGTTGAGCTTACCTATGGATTTGGTAACCATATAATCGACATGATGACTAGGATCCTGACTATTGGATAGATAATGGAGTGTGGGTGTGTAAGCATGGGAAATGCAGTGGAAAGCGATATATATATATATATATATATATATATATATATATATATATATATATATATATATATATATATATATATATAAAGTTTGTAAGGAAACATGATTTTCATCTTTGGCAACATAACAAATCGGAAATCCCCTCGATATCGCATTTCACATGTAGTATGCAAAAATCATGCAGGAGTTGATAGGCTTATACAGAAACAATAATTAACATATGCATTTCCGACTTATGATATGATCTAAATCCCATACAAACTTCACTGAGCTATACATGCTGACATGTGTAGGCGTAATATACATGTATATATATACGTGCCCTGCTGAGGCTGTTGTTGCATACTTGATGCTTCTTCACCGAAGTTGGGCTAAACCAACTTACACCTAAACTAGGTCTTTTTAATGTGGATAAAATTCACTACATTTTAGTTGGTTTGCTCTGCGTACTTGATAATCTTCTCCCAACTTGCACACGTCGCTCATGCAAATTGTGGTAAACTTGCGTAATTGTATCGCGTGGTATATTTTATATAGCTCGGACATTTTGTACTTCTCACGGATTCACTTATAATCAGTTTCTTCTATATGCGTTTGGCGGGTGTTTACATCGTCATATGAGTTTACTTTATTCGATATCGGCATTTCGAACGATTGACTATTGTTAGACATCCCAGTTGTGGCTGCGCTTAATTTGCATGTTGACAAGGTGCCTACCTGTCTATTACCCACTAACTCGTTCATAATGGCTTCCCGAGGCATTTGGTCGTTGTTGGAGGGGACGGGGTGCGCCGTCCTTGTGGCCGTGTTAGGATCAAAGTGTGGTTCCACGCACTCAGTGTGGAGCGGACTACGGTCCAGCCACCGTCTTGTGTGTTTGATTTCCCAAATACAGAGTGCTTGTGTTTTTTGTGAAGGAGTGTGGGACGGCTCCGTTTATGAAACGTGACTCCCATCCGCAAGCCTTCCAGTCTTATTCCTTCGGGTTTACACTGGATATGGGATGTGTGGATGGAGCTGTGGGTGATGCAGCGCAGGCCATCCACGGTCCCTCTGTAGGCGCAGGCGTCATGTGGCTTGCCACAGTGACAGACAAATCCGAAAAGGGATGCCGCCGACCATACATATATATATATACACGCATATTTATATATATATATATATATATATATATATATATATATATATATATATATATATATATATACATATATATACATATATATGCATATATATATATGTATATATGTTTGTTTATTTATCGCATATGTATATATACGTATACATTTGCGTACATGTACATATATTTGGATATTTCATACATAACTACCTACGTACATTTTTTACGTTACATGTTATTACATGCAAAGAGGCACACCTGCATACATATATTTCATTATCAGGCATAAACTTACACCTTTTGAATCCCGTTTACATATTTATCTGGGCATATGAAGAGATTGCAACTTATTCTTATTTGCCTAGCGCTTCGTAATAAACTAGATCTACTAGCACCGCTTTTGCACTTGTAAATATTCCCGTTCACTAACGCCAATAACAAATGCCATTCAGTCTGCAGTGAAAAAGTAGCACATGTTGAATCGCGGGCGTCGGTGTCGTTCTGTCTTATAGAGAGAATGAAATGGTTAGCGCGTTAAGGTTCGACTCGTGAAGGATTACTTAGCCCGTGATGTCCCACTACTAGAGTCAAGGTGATATCTATCTACGTACCCAAGCATTTGTATAGACTACCCATAACTGGCTGGAGAAATCTTATCCTCTCATGAGAAGTAACATTGCGAAGGTGGTGGAAAATTGATTTAATGGAAGCAGGACCGCGATACTCTACTACTTTTGTGGATCTCACGTACAACTGGAAGAAATCATTACCCTTGCGATAGGTTAGTGAATATATGACGGTCCACTGAGCCATAGTTGTAAGGCGGCTGAAGTGTGGTCATGAGAAATAGGTAGGGGCAGGTGGGGTGATATAGAATGTAATGCCCTCGATAGAGTTACCAGATGCAATGCTGTTGGAATGGGATGTTGAAGGCAATAGTGATATCTGATGGTTAATGTATGCTGCACATTTCCTTCATGTATATGACTTATGAGGCCGTGTTGCCACCGAATATGTGATCACCGCTATGACTAAATCACAGGAAGAATACATCCAGTAAATACTGCTCCATTCCCATAATTACCTTCGGAAACAGCGCAACAACAGTTTAGGGCCAGCCGCAGGACATTTGTGTCTGCAGAGGAAGCATGCGTGAGTTGCGCTGCACCACCTGCAGGTGCGACGACACACCCCATTTTCGGCGCCAACCCAATTGAATCAGCCCTGGAGGCATGTGGATGGGTGCAGCTTTCATCAATGGAGCCGGCCCACACTCCTTCAAAGGGGAACACGAGCACTTTGTATTACGGAGAATGAAGCGCACGGAATGCGGAGGCTGAGCCCTACCGCGGTTTAGGCGAATGGAACGGAACCATTGTTTGAGGGTGACACGGACATCACGCCCGTGAAATACTTCCCCTCAAACAAGAACCACGGATATGTGTACAAATACAAAGTTGGCTAACAGCTAGGCAAGCGAGCGATGGATGGCAAGGCATAATAAAGGGGCATGCATAGGGAACAGGAGATGTGCACGCTGATTGAGTGAACATGTGAAGACCCTTCAACGTTGTAATAGGGGGCACTTAGAAAGGGTACATGTAGATGTAAGGTCGGCATGCTGGTTAACACCATAGCTGTAGCAATGGCTTACGGCTGACATGTGTGGCGTCATGGCCATTGCAACCATGCGCACAGTGCGATGGTAGATGTTACGGTTACCCAAACATGTACGGGAAAACGTGACGTGCAGTACATAGATATGTACGCTGAAATGAGCCCTGGAGTAAACCTTATGCCTGTAGGTGTATAGCAGTGGTAAAACAGTACAGTCTATGGGGAAACAAATGCACGCTGCAAGTATGAGTGCGACGTGCACAGGGGGTTACTAACTTCTGGTACTGCAACGCGTTTCATTGAGGTTAATGCCTCAACTCCGGTAAATGAGAATGGTACTTCGGCAGGCGTGTACCGCAAACCTCACTGCGTCAAAGGTACACGGTGACGTTATCCTTCATAGGGGGAAAATAAAATGGCTTTTTAAACCGTACCAAGAAAAGTTGATGCAACGGTGGCATATGATGTTTAAACCATTCACAAATATTCCCCAACTCGAGGGTGAGCTGAATAATGGCTCGTTACCCAGGAAGCGAGAACACTGAGAAATGGTTTGCGGATACTTCAGAAGGTACCTAAAATGGAGAGACGCGGCAATAATGAGGGTGGTTAGTAGTGACCTACCTTTTCGGAGTAGAGTAACTGAGGATGTGGGGTTGCTGGAAGGTACGGTTAACCGCTTGCGGATGCAAGTAAATGGGGTCGTTGGAGGGAAAACTGTACACTGCAACCTCCCGCGTATCAGCGATGTACGGCCACCGCCCAACGTGAGGAAGGTTGGCATGGTACGTGCAACAAACAACGCATGAGGATAAATGCATGACGTGCGCAATGGAGATAAAAGAACCTCTTGAAACATCTGATGACGTGGCATGGTGTGGATTGTCGGCGGGGATAACTAGGTGGAGGCTCAGTGGCAGCGTTGGGTGCGAAGGCAATGGGCGGAGCATATCACTGTCGCCATACGTGCGAAGGTTGGAGGAGGACTGAGACAACTTCTCCGTTCCCAATCGTTGGGGACGCTTGGTGCGCCTCCCGGTAAAGTTCATGGAGAAACGACAACGTACCAAGGCATGATCAGAGTCCACACAGGTACCGACTAGCTTCCAGTCATCCGCGAATATATAGCAGGGACCCTCAAGAAAAGGCGCGTGGTCATTTATAAACATAAGAAACAACAACGCGCCCAGTATTCAACCTTGCGGGACACCGCTGTAGGCAAGGGCAACCCTGGAAGTTGCTTCCCCAGCCCTGACTCTGAATGTCCGTCCATGTAAAAATTCAGAGAGCCATAGTAATGGTCAAGGAAGCAATACAGACCACGTCAGGATCGCATTTAAAAATCGATGATTCACTGAGTCAAAGACTTTTCTGAAGTCCATATAGCACACTTCTACCGACATCGCGCTATCAAGACATCGGGTAATGTCGTCTGAAAAGCACAATAACTTGGTAATCCAAGGCTTCTTTTTAAGAAAGGCAGCTATTCCGCTTTAATTAGATGGTGCTCAGTGAAGTGCTCACAGATCGTGTTCCCTATAAGTTTTTCCAAGCACTTCAGCGTGATGCTAGTCAGAGTAACAGGTCTATATTTAAGAGGCACCGACTTAGATCCCCATTATGGATGGCAACAGCAGTCGCCTACTTCCAATCACGTAGCAGCTTGCCTTCTTGACGTTTGCTTGAATAAACCCACTACAGCACATTGAAAGATATCAGCCACAGGCTTAACTACGGCGGAATCTACACTATCAGGACCAGTTGACTTATGACGGTTCCAAACAGCCTGCACTGTGACCACCCCGGCTCATTGAGAATAAGTTTCAGCTTTGGGTATCTAGTTGAGCAGAGCGGCTGTGATGTCAAGCCTGACCCACTATCCAACGGCTGCATATTTCGGTAGACACGTAGCAGTGCTTCCACTTTATCAACGTCGTCTACAGCCTGGGTACCGTCCTGCATAGTTAGACAGCCGACCACCTGTCTTAGAGGAACAGTTGAAGACACATAACTGTATTAACACATGGGATCTTTTCTTCGCAAAGTTGGCCAACATACGCACAATACAGCAATTAGTGTATCACACGCTTAGTCTTTCCGGGCACGGTTGTTTCCCCTCGGAAGTAGAGCTCCAGAGGATAACACGTGTTTCGTACCATTTCATTTCCATCAGCTGCCTGAGTCGATAAATGAACGCTGGGCTGCTTTAACTCGTTACAGGAAATTGGCTTTCCTTGCCTCGCCTGCCTGGCCTTGCAGGATAAAATGTCGACGGTTATCTCCCATGCACATGGGCTCTGGTTACGAAGCAACTCCTGCACCATGTCCGCTCCATGCGCACAGTTGCTACTAGCGGATTCATGCGCACCTGAGGCATGAGTAACTGGAGCAAAAGTCTGATGGTGTAGCAAGCGAGAATCAATGTCCGGTAAGCACACGCAATGGAAGGAAATGCAATTAAATTGGGGGTGTCGGACATAAACATCAATGTTCCGACGATTACGGAACCACCAACTGCACCTATGTCCCCGTGCCTCAACCCTTGCGGCGGAGACGCGTGGCCATAAGACAGCGGGTGCTCCGAAAACTGGCCGTTGGGCCGTCCATGAAGACATAGATGTCAGGGAGCAAATACCAATACCAAATGGACGTGCTGGGGTGACTTACTATCCCGAGGACGCGGCAACCGGATGCACTTCATCTACAAGGTAACCTGTGCCGTGAAATCGGAGTATGGAAGTGTTAACCCAACTGGCAATGCGAAGCAAGGGATGTCGTGTTAATGCTGACGGAGGTTAACGGAGCTGCGACGCTTGGAGCTGCCTGCACGTACCATATCCGTGGGAGGGAAAGCGAGTAGCGTAAACGTAGTTACCTGTTGTCGTGGCGAACCGGGTGAAACATCTGATGCAATGGCATGGCATGGCAAGGCGGAGGCAATATGTGGAACCACGCTCAGTGGCATCCTTACGTCGGAGGGCAATGGGCGGGCCATATAACATTGCTTCTGAAAGAGGAGGTATCATAGAAGACCAATGTTACCTGCGAATAAGTTTCAATGATGCTTCGCATGGCGGTGGCGATACCTGGGTGGTGGCTGAGTGGCGGTGCGACGTTGCAAGGCAGTGGTCTGCGCATATCCCCGTGGCTCTGAAACAGAAAACAGGGCAAACAAATGGTACCTGTGACTACGTATGAAGGATGCATTAGATGGCGGGGGCGATACCTGGGAGGTGGCAGAGTGGGGGGTTTACGTCGGAAGGCAATGTGCGGCGCATATCACTGAGGCTCTGAAAGGGAAGTTATGTTGAAAAAAGTCGACACCTGTGACTATGTGGCAAGGCGACAGCACATGGCGGAGGCATAACCTAAGAGGAGGCTCAGTGGCAGGGTGTAGTATCACGGCAATTTGCGGCGAACATCCCCGTGGTTCTGAAAGAGTGGTCATTGTGGATAAACAATGCCACATGTGGCTACGTATCATGCGAGCAACACATTACGTCCGAGGTACATTGGAACATCTTCTCTAGCAGGGAATTTGGGCCGGATGATGCGGACTTGAATCAAGGTTCATAAAGGGGAAGGAGAAAGTAACCGGCGCAGATTAGTGCAGCGCAGCTCCGGCTCTCACGGCACGCTGTTCACTGCACTTTTACATGGGTTTCCATTAAGGGAAACTACAACGCCGTCTGCCATAACAACAAAGGGCTTAATGGATGCGCGTACAAATGAGGCATACCTGCAGGGGGTGTCATCCAAGGCCGTTTCCGCAGGTTCCACGGACACTACGACGAGCAAGAGAAGCAAACGAAATCCACGTCACCGTGTTGCGGATGTGGATGGAACAGGTGTTTGCGTTGAAATTGCGGGGCGAACGTCATTCACCTCTTTTGGTTGCACGGCGTTCGACACAGCGCCTCCCGACGTCGTCGATACCCGCCACATAACAAATATGAGCACATGGGAGCCGTCACTGCCGACTGAA
Organism: Dicrocoelium dendriticum; assembly: GCA_944474145.2. Taxonomy (NCBI): domain Eukaryota; kingdom Metazoa; phylum Platyhelminthes; class Trematoda; order Plagiorchiida; family Dicrocoeliidae; genus Dicrocoelium; species Dicrocoelium dendriticum. The sequence goes on along the minus strand of OX104065.1, from coordinate 87,512,298 downwards.
CTCGGAATCGCAATCCCTGCCGCATGTTATGTATACCGGATGCACTTTGGAACGAGGACAAGTAACTAACCAATAAGGCCCATCAGACCGACAACCCAGAACTGTAGATGCCCGAAAATGGGTTATGAAGACCTTCCCTGTGAAATCGGTGAGCTGTGTGAAAACCGAAGCCACTGAGGACACCTCCGATGGCATAGAAAGGGCACTTATGCAACGCCTAGCTATTATGCTGTTTCGATCGTGCACGATACCGCTTACCCTAACAACGACGCACGTGAAGACAGTGAGCAGGGAGGACCTCTCTGACAAATACTCCTTCGGATGCTGATTTTCATTATCCACCCTGTTCCTCGTGTGGCATCCAAAAAGCACAATAGCCCTGTCTGCGAGCGGTCCAAGAGTCAGCGTGTTAGAGCCACGTTGCGCACAAATACCGGTAGCATTCAGGCTTACCCAGTCGCACTGCGTTCAGTAACCCTTCAAATACCGACACATCATGAGTATATGTAAGGTTATGCAGCCACGCGCGTAACTGGATGCTGCGAGTATTGCATATCCCACGTATGTGACCGCAACGTCGAGTCATGTCAATTTTAACATGGTACCGTTGGGATAGAGACGTCGAAATGCCCTTAACTGAGCAGCACATTTATCCATCACCACCGTACGACAACGTATGCTGCTAGGCACCACCTCCCGCATCGCCTCCACCGTTTGCCCATAGCTGTAAGACCTCTCATCCGGTTATAGGGCGTAGAAAAAAGAATTCCCTAGACCTGTGACGTTCACGAACATGCATTGCCACAATATCAACCCACCATAATTTAACTGGCGTGTCGCATCGCACAATATCACCTCGCCATAACTCCTAATCATGCCATGGACAACAGATGGAGAGAAGAACCCATCCCGAATTTGGCTACCCTCCGACACCAATCGGCAAACACCTTGACCTTCCAACATCGTTGCCACCTCCGACACTTCACATGACGTACTATTTCGATGACGAATGCGCAGAGTACTCAGCTCCATGTGCGTTACACGCTTGCAGTATTCCTGATAGATGAAGCGCATCAAATCCGGCGTGCTGTGAAACCTGTCCATCAAAAGCAGCACTTCCATCTCCTATCGCGGTGACAGCCGACGGTTCCGTTCATACAGCCAGGGGTTACTCAGGTGGAAACCATGACTATGGACCATAAAGTAACTTCCAAAGACATATTTACCCTCCATGACTACCAAGAATCGCGACTTACGATGGTACGACTTGTATCTACATGCATTAGTTTACGTGTTGCATAAATATTAACTTACCACTTGCCACGCGATGCAGAACATTGACAATGGACGCAACGGTACAGGATGTAACCGTAGCCATCCGCATCCGGCAAATGCTTCCGCCTTCCACGATTGTACGCCGCAGCAGACACGCAGGAAACTCGGGAAAAACAAGTCACCGTTTCAATCTGAAAACGTCCCACATGCTCCTCAATGTCTTCAACAACTTCATACTTTCCATAACCAAAGATCTAAACAGCTCACTATCATCCGGTAGCATAGGGGTAGCAGAAAAAACAAGTATGTCCACCGAAATAATAAAACAAACATCAAACATATGCACCCTTACCCGTAACCATTTTTAATGTACCACAATTCACACACAAGCCAACTTCTTCCACACTTTCCAGCTATTTGCGCACTTCTCCTCCTTGGCAACGTCGCTAGGTAACATCGTTGCTATGTACCATTTGTACCAGGGAACGTCCTCAACCAACACCATTTTCTCATAGTGCAATCAAACGGCCCCCGTTGACGAAAGGCGAGATACACAAGCTCAAAAGAGTACAACACATAGCCACACGGCTCATTCCCGGTCTTCAGGGTGTGCCGTATGAAGAAAGATGCAGACAATTGGGTCTGTATACTCTAGCCTACCGCCGCGTGCGAGTGGACCTCATCATGATCCATCGGGTATTGCATCTGGGTGCTTATCCGATGCTGACGCCACTGCTCCATGTCCGTGCGTCAAGCAGCATACGAGGTCACCAGTACAAACTGGTAGTCCCTGACCTTAAGTGGGTAGCTCATCCCTTGTGTCTTGAGCGGCGAGTGGTGAACATGTGGAACCGTTTGCCCTCGCGGATAGTAGAAGCGAACTCGGTGTCGGAATTCAAACGATTCCTGGACGCGCACTTTGCGGATGTCAGATTCGACGAAGCCTTCACAGGAAACTGACGAAGGAATCGTTCAATGATTATGACCCATGGAGCCCGTTAATCCACCAACTGCAGCTTCCGAAACGATGCCCATCCGTAATAGGCGGCGGAGCTGGTGAAGGACTCCGTGGTTCATCCAAGAATATATCGTAAGTACATGGAGATTTTTTCTATGCTTGTAAATATTTTACTTTTTTCACCTGGGCTAGCTCACTACTACAGGTAACACTGTGTCAGTGGGACATGTCCTACATTGAGATATAGCTACATAGATGTTCAACATCTTTCTCGCTATTATGACAGTAAAGTAAAGTAAAGTAAGGTGCTACCAGACCTTCCGTTAGCGGATAGGCTAAAGTTAAAGGAAGCCATCAGAGACCTAAAAGCCCGGCGTGCAGCTGGCGAGCAAGTTCGATTGGTGGGTTTTCAGGTGGTCAACCGGCAGTCATTTTCCGCCCTGCCAGAACCTATACTACTTCGCATGATCCAGGGTTGGTCGTGCCGAAGCCCTCCAAGTAGTACTTAGTAACGTGCGTAGCCTGAGGAACAAGGTGTGTGAGGTGGGTCTGCTCGTAGACAAATCTCGTCCAGATATACTTGCTTTCACTGAAACGTGGCTGTCTGAGGAAATCACAGATGGCGAAGTATATCTGCCTGGCTACGCACTGTTCTGCGCTGACCGCTCCACTGGCCTTCAAGGACGTGGTGTAGCTCTTTATGTGAGTTATCACATCGACGTATTGAGGACCGGCGTTTTTCAGTCTTTCGACAAATCTGTTGAGGCTCTCACAGTATTGATTTGCTCTTTCTCGGTTCAGGTTACGGTTTAGCGTATAGAAGCCCTTTGAGCATCTCCAATGGAATCATTGAGTTTATACGCACTCACTCTGCGAACAAGTGTCTGGTGCTGGGAGACTTCAACCTCCCAGAGATTTGTTGGGATGATCTATCTTGCAGTTCGGCTCTGGAATCGTTCGGTACAGAACTGCTGGACTTGACGCTGCAGGTACCACTACACCAGTTCGTGGACCTCCCCACTAGGTACATGAGCAATCAGCAGCCGTCCATTTTAGATCTTGTTTTTGCTAAGTCACTTGACTTTGTAAATGACATTAAATACGACTCGCCTCTTGGCGCTAGCGATCACGTTTGCTTGTCTTTCCAATGTGCTCTTATCAGGTCTTGCCAAGCTACTACCAGTTGGTATCCGAACATTTGGGCCGCGGACTTCCAAGCGATGCGGGATAAAGCTAGGTCATCGCCTTGTGTGATATCTGAGACCGATACTGTTCACATAGCCTGGGAAAAACTTAAGGCTCACCTCGTCGACATTTCTGCACCTTACATCCCACTGGTAAAATTAAGGGAATCGAGAGCGCAGCCTCCGTGGATAGATTCCGCGGGGAAGGGCCTGATAAAGAAGCGGTCTAGATGCTGGCGAGCATACCGAACAGCTCCGTCGAACAGCACGTTTGACAAGTATCGGTTGGTTCGAAATGAGTGCAAGCTACATCTTAGGTTGGCCCGGCTTCAGTATGAAAAGAGCTTAGCTAACACTGCCTCGCAAAATCCCAAGAGATTCTTCGCTTACGTTAAACGACGCTGTGGTGCAAACTCGCCCATACCACCATTGCTTCGAGGAGATGGGACCCATGCCTATAGCGACTATGACAAGGCATGCGTGCTTAGTAAGCAGTACTCAAGCGTCTTGGTCCGCGAAACAAATACGCCATACAAAGAGTTAGCTTCAAGAGTCTGAGGACTGTCGTCTGGATGAAATTCTTGTAACTGAGTCCCAAGTTCTCCGGTTGCTGAGAGGTAAATCCAACTAAGGCTTCCGGGCCAGATTCCGTTCATCCAAAATTGTTGCATAAATTGGCAGTGGAACTCAGTGCACCTCTGACTTATGTGTTTCAGAAGTCACTCAACAGCTGTATCTTGCCTACCGAATGGAAGGAGGCTATTGTCTGTCCGATTTTCAAGTGCGGTGACAAAAACCTACCGGCTAATTACAGGCCTGTCAGCTTGACTAGCGTGGTCGTTAAGTTACTTGAAAAATTAGTACGGGATACAGTGGAGAACCATTTAAATAGGTTTAACCTGTTTTGCGTCGAGCAACATGGTTTTCGCAAAGGATTTCCGTGTCAGAAGAACTTGCTGGTAGCTCGTGAGAGCTGGGCTGAAGCCGTAGACAGTGGACATGCGGTGGATGTGGTGTTCATTGACTTCGCCAAGACCTTTGACACTGTCCCCCATTCGCGACTCTCACTGAAGTTGTGGTCGTATGGAATAGCTGGTCGCGCTCTCCAGTGGGTGTCAGCTTTTCTGGCTGGACGGGAACAGTGTATTCGTGTGGGAGGCAGTCTTTCGTTTCGACAGGCTGTACTTAGCGGCGTTCCGCAAGGCTCTGTCCTAGGTCCGCTGCTTTTCTTAGTCTACGTGAATGACTTGACGGAGGAGCTTGAGGTACCATCGCTCTTATTTGCTGATGACCTAAAGCTCTGGAATATTGTTGATATCCCTGGAGGTCCTGTGGCTCTTCAACGGGCTCTGGATAGACTCTGGGAGTGGTCTGTCTTATGGTTGCTGCCCATAAACCGGGCAAAGTGTTCAGTGCTGCGTATCGGAGCGTCTGATTCCTCCACAAGTTATGTGTTTGATGGGAGTGAACTTCCTCACGTGACTCATCAGGTTGATCTAGGTGTCGTCCACTGTTCCACACTACACTTTTAGACACCTGGAAGGCGGCTAGTAAAGGGTTCCGGATGTTGTGGTTTATCCGTCGTTCTTTTGGGACCCTAACCGCTGATGTGTTTGTGAAGCTTTTCTCAGCGTTTGTACGACCCCACCTAGAATATTGCGTCCAGACCTGTCCACCATACCTTGTCCGAGACAAAATGGCACTAGAACGGGTGTTGCGTGTCGGTTTTAGGTTGGTCAAGGGATTACGAGGGCAAACGTACTCCGAACGCCTACTTACTTTGGGGATGAAGTCAACGCACTATCGAAGGATTCGAGGGGACCTAATCCTAACCTACCGTATTTTGACTGGGAAGCTTGGCCCTGGTTTGTCCATGCTATTTAGTTCTGCTAGCTTATCTGGTTTTCGCGGGCATTATATGAAGCTGGACAAACCGCGGTCCGATCGAGTTACAGCGGAGACACGGTTATCACGTCGAGTCATCGAGCGCTGGAACCTGCTTCCAGAACATGTTGTCAAGGAATCTACGGTTAAGGGGTTTGAGCGTCAACTAGACGCTCTTGGGTTGCAACACGAAACCTTTCCTTTTTCCTGACTGATTCCCATCTTCATGCTTCGATTCTATTTTCTTTACATTTCCTCGCCACTTGTACTATTCTCTACTTTTAACCGATTTCCTCTTCTCTCTTACCTTCGCTTTTTCTTCCTCTCTTACTCCACGTAACTGACATAGCTGGGACAGCTAATGTAAGGAACGTGGGCATTAAATTGGTGGACCAAGGTGTTTTTTCGGGTGTTTTCATTTTAGACCCATCAAGAAGTCGGAGCACCCCTATCAACTCCTGGATCGACGACCCGCTCAAGAAGGAACACTTACGGGATTCATCCTATCGTTCCAGTCCCGCTTGAACTTGGTTACCGCCGCCCATCGCTGATGCGCAGACGGGGGATGGTTTCAAACGGCTACTTTATTCCCACCTGTTGAATATACCGGGTCGTGTTGTTTCAGCTACGAGTGCGATGGCCTCTCCGGAGTTTCTTTTGCGCAATGACGTGAGCATCTCAGCAATGATCGGAAAGCGATGGAGCTGACAAGGGATCTCCCTCCTGCTCTCTCCTACTCAATGAACCAATGAAAGCGAAAGAGCCTGGAAAACCCGTAAGCTCTCTGCTAGACAAAAGATATAATTGTATCGGCACCGGTAACAAACCAAGTGTCGTTACTTGTCAAGCCGTCTGAGGGTTGTGCGAAGGCGAAGATTCCCGCTCGCATTACTTGTCAGTCGAAGCTGCCGCATATCTCGGCTCACTGAAAAGACACGTTCTGACGGTTTGCTTGACTGCTCAAAGCGACAAAGCTTCACGGGACCCTGATCCCGTTAGCAAGAAGAAAAAGCAGACCAAATCCGCCATAAAACCTTTCGGTGGACTCGATAACCCGAAATAAATAAGACACCGAAAGTGGAGCAAAAAACATGCTGTTGTTGCTACATCATCTGAGGGGATAAGGACAGTCCCAGCACCAGTAGTGAAGCCACCTGCTCCAAGTGTCGAATCAAAAACCCGTTAGGTAAATACACCCCGTCGTGGTGATTCACGGATAGTAGCATTAGATTACGTAACGCGGCTGCATCCACAGCTGTCCTTCCTGCTGATCGCATGTTGGACAACCTACAGTGGTTTAAAATGTGCGTGACGAAGCTTCTTCCGCCTGGTTTCCAAGCGTTACTGTCAGGAACCTGTTCAGACTGGGAAACTCCCGGTTTATGCACCAAACCTTCGATCGCAGCTACTTCGTGTTCTTCTCACTACCCCAGCGGAACACAGTGCTCTCATGTGGTTTGCTTTTCAGCTGTAAGGTACTAATACTAGTGTTCAGTCTGACCGTCCGCTGGCCGACAGACTGAAACTAAAGGAGGCCAACAAGGACCTCAAAAGCAGTCGAGCGGCCGGTGAACAAGGTCTCCGGTTAGTGGGTTTTCGAGTGGTCAGCCGGCGATCCATTTTCCGCCCTACCACTGCCCATTCTGGTAGTGCACGACCCATCTCTGCACCTGACGAATACCTTCAGATAGTGCTAAGTAATGTGCGCAAGCTAAAGCATAAGGTGTACGATTTAGGTCTGCTGGTAGATGGGTATCATCCCGACATATTCGCACTCGCTGAAACATGGCTCTCTCCGAACATCACGGATGGTAAACTATATCTAGCTGGCTACGCACTATTTAGATGCGATCGTTCCGTTGGCGAGCTGGGCGGAGGCGTCGCCTTTTACCTGAGCTGTAAACTTGACGTTTTGAAGACTTACATATTTCAGTCGGAAAACAAAACGGTTGAAGCTCTGTCGGCTGTAATTAGCTCATCCTCTTTTCAGGTTACAGCTGTAATGGTATTTAGAAGCCCTGGGAGCGGGTCCAAAAAGGTACTGGACTTTATTCGCTCCCAGTCCGCAGACAGGTGTTTGATGAGGGACTTCAACCTCCCGGAAGTTTGTTGGGCAGATCTTTCAACTCTGTGTCAAGCACATTCGGCGCTGAGCTACTTGAGCTTAAGCTCCGAGTACCGTTGCATCAGTTCGTTGACCTCACCACTAGGTACATGGACGCCCAAGTACCAACTATCTTAGACCTTGTGTTTGCTAAGTCGCTCGATTTTGTTGGTGGCATCACTTACGGACCTCCACTGGGTTCCAGTGATCATGTTTGTTTGCTCTTCAGTTGTACTCTGTCTAGACGCTACCAGAGTACTGTTGAGCCTCGCTTGAACATATGGCACGCAGACTATCAATCAATAAGGGCCAAGGCTTTGGGTTTCCATTGTGAGACCTCAGTCGATGCTACTGTCTCGGTTATCTGGGATAAATGTAAGTCGTACTTCACAGAGGTCTCTTCTTCCTTCATCCCAGTCACAAGGAGGAAGGAGACACGATCACATCCGTCCTAGATAGATTCCGCTGACAGGCAACTACTCACAAAGAGGTCTAAATGTTTGCGGACTTACCGAGATGCTCCATCCACGGATACTTATGGTAGATACCGTAAGGCAAGAAATAGGTGTAAGCAACACCTAAGATATGCTCGGCTCAATTTCGAGAAGGGGTTAGCAGACGAAGCTTCGGAGAATCCAAAAAGATTCTTCGCTTATATCAAACGGCGCTGCAGTTCGAACACGTCAATTTCAGTGTTAATGCGTGATAACGGTACTCATGCTCATATGGACTATGACAACCTGTGCGTACTTAGTGGGCAATATGTAGCAGCGTTAGTAAGGAAAACCTCTTTGACGGGCGTTGAGCAGGTTTGCAGGATCCCAGAGGATTCGGGCCTATCTGAGTTTATGGTAGCGGAGACAGTTCGTAGGCTGATAAAAGAGCTGAACCCTTCTATGGCCTGTGGACCTGATTTGATTCACCCGAAGCTGTTGCATGAGTTGGATGCGGAACTAACTAAACCGCTTGCTATCGTGTTTCAGAAATCGCTCGACAGCTTTGCATTACCTTCCGAATAGAAGGAAGTTGTCATCTGTCCCGTCTGCCTGCAAATTACCGGCCAGTTAGTCTGATGGGTGTAGTAGTCAACCTCCTCGAGAAATTGGTGTGAGATTCATTGGAGTAGATTTAATCTACTTAGCAATGTACAACACGGATTCAGGAAGGGATTTTCGTGTTTGAGGAATATGTTGGTGGCTTGCGAAAGTTGGGGGAATGCAGTGGATGACGGCCACTCACGGGACGTGCTTTTCGTCGACTTTTCGCAGGCATTTGACAATGTATCTCATTTGAGGCTCGCACAAAAGCTGACATACGGGGCATCTGGCCTCGCCCTTCATGGGGTGACTGCCTTCTTGGATAGTAGAGAAGTGTGTACGTCTAGGTCGTGGCCTATCGTTTAGGCAATCTGTTCTCAATGGCGTGCCGCAAGACTCGGTCTCGGGACCGCTGCTGTTCTCTATCTATATGAATGACCTACTTGCGGAGCTTCAGGCGCCATCGCTGCTGTTTGCTGCCGACCTGAAGCTGTGGAACATTGTCGATGTTCCTGGGGGTTCCGAAGCTATTCAGCGAGCCTTGGATAAGCTTTGGGACCTATCTACTTTATGGGTACCGCCCATAAATCAAGCAAAGTGCTCCGTTCTTCGACTTGGAGGAGATGGTCATGCGAAGTACTAAACCGGTGGGGTCGAACTCCCCGTGTATCTAGCCACGTTGATCTAGGCGTCGTACACTCTTCGATTTTACACTCCGGCGACAACTGGAAGGAGCCCGCAAGCAGAGGTTTCCGCATGTAGTGGTTACTACGACGTTCTTTCGGAATCTTGACGAGTGGCACCTTTGCGAGACTGTTCGTTCGGCCTCATATGGAATACCGCATCCAGGCTTGTCCGCCCTGCCACATCCTGGACAAAATGGAGCTAAAGAGGGTTTTACGGGTGGGTAATAGGTTAGTTGAAGGATTATGGGGACAGACTTACCCCGAGCTTCTACTCGTTCGACCACCGGTGCCTTCGTAATTTAGCCCACATCTGGTGGGAACACCACGTGAGCAACGAGCGTGTTCGACGCCTTGTTTATGGCACAGGAAAAGGAACTGAACCGCTCAGCACCGTTATTTCACGCATCAGGCTCCGATGGCTCGGCCACGTGTTACGCATGCCGGCCCACCGACTCCCCCGACATGTGTTTGCGCGCCGGGGGTGTGGATGGAAGAAGAGGAGGGGTGGCCAAGCGATGACTTGGTCCAGAGGAATGAAGGCCCTCACTTCTGAGCTGGCCTCGGCTGGAGCGTCTCGGCTCCCTGGTTGGGGTCCGAAAGACGATGAACACGTTTGGTTGGACACACTTGCTCATATGGCTAGGAGCTGACCTCATTGGCGTTCGTGCTGTGAGTTTCTTTGTCCCACTCCATCCCTTTTAGCCTCCCCCTCCAACCACGATCTCATTATTTAGCCTTATATAATTTTGCATAGTAATTTTTTTTGTGCACAGCAGCCGGCTGGTAGCTTACCGGAACGATGCCCATCCGTTACCGGTAGCTCAGCCAGCTTGCACCAGTTGCATTTCTTTTTTCTCCTTTTTTTCTATGTATTGAGGCACAGTAGCTGAGGTGTTCCCCACCTCTGGCTAACGTATACGATGATGGTGCTGATGATGAGCTTCTACTCAGTTTTGGAATGCATTCAACGTACTACCGAAGGCTTAGAGGCCTAATCCTAACCGACTGTATCTTAAATGGGATGGTTGGTCCCGCTAGATCGTCTGTTTTGTGCAGTCATTCCATGAAGTTGGACAAACCGCGGTCCCATCGGATTAGGGCGGAAATCCGGCTGTCCCGCCGAGTCATCGAGTGCTGGAACATGATTCCGGAAAGTGTTATCAATGGGTCTACGGTTAAGGGGTTTAAGCGGCAACTTGACACTCTTGGGTGGCAACACGAAACCTTTTCCTGAGTAACTCGCATCTTCATACTTCGATTTCTTTTCTACTTTTCCTCATGTATCGGTATTATTTCCTCATTTCAAGTGAACTTCCTTATTCTGTACCTTCGATTTTCTAATCTTTGCTTATTTCACCTGACTGCCACATCAGGGACTGCTAGGACACGCAACATGGGCATTAACTGGTTAGCCAGGTTGCGTTACAGGTGTTCCGTTTTAAATCCATCAAGAACTCTGAGCATTTCATCAATTTCTGGCTCAACGATCCACTCAAAATGGAACACTCACTGGATTCTCCTATCGTCCCAGCCCCACCCGAACTTGCACTTGAACTTGAAGTTAAACACAGATCTTTCTACAGCACTAGAGCTCAGGTTTTTCTTCCCTTGTACAACGCGGTGGTAAGCTCTCATCTAGAATACTATATACAGACTTGGGCACCGTACCACCGGAAAGATGTGGCCGGTGAACAAGGTCTCTGGTTGGTGAGTTTTCCGGCGGTCCTTTTCCGCCCTCCCAGTGGCAATCCTAGTAGTGCACAACGCATGGCTGGACATTACGAATGCTTTTAGCTAGTGCTAAGCAACGTGCGCAGCCTAAGGAATAAGGTGTACGAGTTAGGTCTGCTTGTGGTTGTGTCTCATCCCAATACGCTCTCATTCACGGAAACGTGGCTGTCTCAGGACATCATGGACGGTGAAGTACATCTATCTGCCTACGCACTATTTAGATTTGATCGCTTTCTTGGCCGACAACGCGGGTCTGTTATGTTTTATGTGAGTTGTGAACTTGTCGTTTGGCGTTCCTACGTGTTTCAGTCGGCAGACAAAACTGTCGAAGCTGTCGGTAGTGATCAGCACTCCCTCGGCTCCACCCAAAGTTGTGATTGTGCGTAGAAGCCCTGGGAATGCATTCAAAGAGGTTTTTGATTTTATTCGCTCCTAATTAGCAAACAATTGTTTGATATTTCGTTACTTCAATTTACCGGAATTTTGCTGGGCAGATCTTTCTTGCAACTCGGCGAAAAGTACTTCCGGTGTAGGTCTTCTTGGGCTTACGCTACAAGTACCATTGCATCAGTTCGTGGACCTTCTCACTAGGTATATGGACGCGCAAGTACCGCCTATTTTGGACCTACTTTTTGCCAAGTCACTCAACTTCGTAGGTGACATCACTTAGGGTTCTCCCTTGGGTGCCAGTGATCATGTCTGTTTATCATTCAATTGTGCTCTGACCAGACGTCACCAGAGGATCGCTGAACCATATCCAAACATGGCATGCTAACTATGAGGCAATGTCTATCTAGGCTTTTGAGTTGCGTTGCGAAATCTCGGTGGCCGATACTTTTCTGGCGGCCTGGGATAAATTTGTCTTATCTCACGGAAGTGTCTACTCCCAACATCCCACTTGCGAGAAGAAAAGAGACACGGACACGGCCCCGTAGATAGATACCACTGGCAAATACCTGCTCCAGATCGTTTTAGGTTCTGGAGGACCTACCGTGCGGCTCCATCAACTAGCACCTATGATAGGTACCGCGAGGTTAGCAATAGATGTAAAAACCACCTAAGGAAAGCTCGGATGTTATACGAAAAGTGATTGGCTAATGGAGCTTCGGAAAATCCAAAGTTCTTCGCTTAAGAGTCACTGTGGTTCAAATTCCGTAATTCCAACTTTGCTGCCGGCCGATGGAACTCATGCGTATGCGGACTATGACAAGGGTCGTGTACTTGCTGAGCAGTATGCGGGGACTTTAATACATGAGGCCGCGTTGATTAGCGTTGAACTTAACGCCAGAGTCCCTGAGGGTTCTTATTTTGCTGAATTTACATTGCTGGAAACGCAAGTCCTTAGGCTGCTGCACGAACTGAACTTTTGTAAAGCAGCTGGGCCTGATTCCATTCATTCGAAGCTTCTGCATGAATTGGCAGCGGAACTAGATGGACCGCTAACGATGTTGTTTCGGAAGTCATAATAATAATAATAATAATAATAATAATAATAATAATGGGTCAGCTGTACGCCGTAACGGCGCTTCGCTGCCGCGCGACCACCACCAGTCACGCGCGGGCTGAGTATACCGCGAGGATGCCCACCCCTACGCGGATGTTTCGGAAGTCACTTGGCTGATGTACATTACCTCCTGAATAGAAGTAGACTGTCATCCGTCCTATCTTCAAAAATGGCGACAGTCTGTCAGCCAATTATAGGCCAGTCAGTCTGACTAGCGTCGTGGTCTAACTGCTTGAATAGCTGGTGAGAGCTTCATTGGAAGGTCACCTGAATAGCTTTAATGTAATCAGTTGTGCACAACACGGATTCCGAAAGGGGTTTTCGTGTCTGACGAATTTGTTGGTTGTTCGTGAAGCTTGGGCCGAGGACAGTGGACACTATCCACTAGTAGATGTGCTTTACGTCGACTTCTCGAAAACGTTTGATACGGTACCCCACTTGGGACTATCACAAAAGCTGAGCTCCTACGGTGTATCTGGCCGCGCCCTCCACTGGGGATCTGCATTCTTGCAGGGAAGAGAGCAGTGTGTACGCGTGGGTCGCAGCTTATCTTTTAGGCAAGCGGACCTTAGCGGTGTCCCATATGGCTCGGTCCTTGGACCGATGATGTTCTCCATCTACATAATCGATCTCCTTGAAGAGCTTGGGGTATCATCGCTATTGTTTGATGATAACCTTAAGCTGTGGAATGTTGTAAATGTCGCTGGGGGTTCTGAGGCCATTCGGCGTGCCCTGGACAGACTCTGGGGCTGGTCTACTTTGTGGCTACTACCGTCGCAACGAGACTGGACCTTAACGTGGTGCGACGGTTTGCGTACCTCATTGACCCATTGAGCTATACTGGGTGATGCCTCCGAGCATCTTGAGAGCTACTCCTACCAGGTTGGTCAATGGTGAGAGGTCAGACAAACTCAGTCTCCTGGTCCTCCAGGTTGGGGGTTTGAAATGGGATGGCGTCCATTTCTGTAAAGCCCAATCACTGCCACCCCGCTGCCTTGCGGACAGGCTTTTGAGCCAAAGGCTTTGGATGAGGACCCTAATCGTTCTCCTGTCTAGGTCTGGGCGCCCTGGCAGTATCCCAGCCCACATACAACCATGACATTTTCTTCGAACATAAACTTCATCCTGCATCGGCCGTCGCGCTGATTATCAAGGGTCGCCTTATCTGCTGCATACAGCAGGGCGATAAGCGAAAGCATGCTACTGCTGGCGCCTCCCTTCTTTCTTTTCCAACTTTTTCTCTTACTCCCATCCCGGCCCCCATTACTAACCTTCCTTCTATAATTCCCAGCTTAATTAACAGCAACCGAAGTGCTACTGGAGTAGAACCATCTGCAGCCACCATCCCACAGCACCTATCGGACGCCTATCGGCAAAAGTTCCTTATAAGGCCACGCTGTCCCGTTTCCATGGCGACATTCAACGTCCGCACTCTAAGACAAACAGGTCAGCAGGCTGCACTCGCACGCACCTTGGACACACTGGGTGTTGATGTGTGTTGTGTGTCCGAAACTAGGATTAATGACCCTAACGGGGTTATTGAATTGACTGCACCCGGCTCGTTATTGGTTGCACCCATCCGGAGACGACGATGCGGCACTCACGGGTCAAGCTGGTGTAGGTATCATTCTCAGCTCCAAGACTGAGTCATCGTTGGTTGATTGGATTCCGGTGAACAGCCGTTTATGTGCAGCCCGTTTGACGACATCAGCTAAGGTGAATTCGCGAAGTAAAACAAAACGCTGTTTGTTTGTGATTTCTGCTTATGCTCCCACCGACTGCAGTTCTAATGCAGTCAAGGACACTTTCTATCACGAACTGTGCACGCTGATACGCAGTGCTACTAGTTCAAATATTATAGTACTTGCAGGGGATATGAACGCACAAGTAGGGCGTCTGAGCTCTTCAGAAGCTCAGCTAGGTGGTAAATGTGGGTTTAACTCCGAACGGACTGACAACGGCGAGCGTCTGCTGCAACTGTGTGCGGAGCACCAATTGTTTCTTAGTGGCACTGCTTTTAGACACCGTGGGCGTCGAAGTGCCACTTGGCGTCCTGTAGCCGGCCAGCGATGGACCCAAATTGACCACATAGCCATAAGTTACAGGTGGCGCGGTTCCATTCTGGATTGCCGCTCGTACTGGAGTACCTGTGTCGACTCTGATCATGCCCTGGTGCGCTGTCGTTTCTCCATGAACTTTACCGGAAGGCGCACAAAGCGTGTCCTCCGAATGGCAACGGAGAAATTGTCCCAGCCCTCTGTCAGGCAAGCCTATCAATAAGCACTGCATGGCGAACTCTCGCTGTCTTGTCCTAATGACACTGAACTTCAGTGGAATAGGATCTCGGCCACTATGCACGACGCAGGAGCATCTGTTTGTGGCACTATCAGTCGTCATCGCACCAGTCACTGGATATCCGAGAGGTCCGTGAACCTTTTGGAAGCTAGAAGGCACCTGCCGGCTGGTTCTGAACCCAATGTGACCAGACGGGCTATTAGGCGTGAACTAAAGCGGAGCCTACGTGCTGACAAGGAAGCCTGGTGGACCAGTCGGGCTCAAGAAATGGAGGAGGCAGGAGCAGTAGGCAATTACCGGAAGCTCTTCCAGCTAATACGCACCACTGGTCCGAGAAAACCAGGCGTCAGTGAGACAATCAGGGACAGCGCGGGTGCGCTGATACACAATAAGGAGCGTCGTATGGCTCGTTGGGCTGAACACTTTGAAAATCAGTTCAGCTGGCCCCTTGCTCCCGGACCTCTTCCTACTCAGGTGATGCAGGACGAGCCATGGACGGTTAGTTTAGAGCCTCCGCCGGAGGCCGAGGTCCGAAACGCGATCACAGCCCACAATCGTTTTCGTGCCGCTGGCCCGGATTCCCTACCACCTGCACTATTTAAGGATGGAGGTGAGGTCCTCTGCAGGGCACTGACGTCCCTATTCGAACGTATCTGGAACGAAGAGTGTGCCGGCTAAGTGGAGCGAATCGATTATAGTGGCAGTATACAAAAAGGGCAGTCGCACAGACTGTGCGAACCACAGGGATATTAGCCTAACGCCAGTTGTGACAAAATTACTAACCTCGATTATCGTTCGTCGTCTCACTGCAGAACGGGAATCACGGATTAGGGAAGAGCAGGCCGGTTTTCGTCCAGGACGTGGCTGTATAGACCATATATTTACTTTGCTGCAGGTGCTAGAGCAGCGCCACGCATACCGCAGACCGACAATAGCTGTGTTCCTGGATTTGAAGAGTGCGTTCGATTCAGTCGATCGATCGATTCTGTTCGAAATATTTGCGCGGAAAGGTGTTCCCACGAAATATGTGAACATCCTTCGTGCTCTATACTCGAACACCGCGTCAGGGTCTATGGTGCCCTATCGGATAGCTTTTCGACTACAAGTGGCGTTCGACAGGGTTGCCCGATTTCCCCGTTTTTGTTCAATTTCGTCGTGGATTCTATCATGGAGTGTTCCCTTGCGGAATCTCACGATGTAGGTGTTGAAGTGCTGCCTGGTGAACGGTTAGTTGATCTAGATTATGCGGACGATATCGTCTTGCTTTTCGACAATGTTGAGACGGCACAATCAACCCTGAATAGCCTATCCAGAGTGGTCCCATTATTTGGTATGCACTTCGCACCTTCAAAGTGCAAAGTGTTGCTGCAGGACCACCAGCCACTCGATGACTCCTTGACGCTTGCTAACGAGGAACTCGAGGTGGTTGATCAATTCACTTATCTTGGCAGCTGCATCAGCAATGATGGGCGCATAGAAACTGACGTGAGCTCACGCATTGCAAAGGCCAGAGCTGCCTTCTTGAACCTGCGTCATCTTTGGCGACAGAAGGGAGTTTCCCTCCGTCTGAAAGGCCGTGTATACAAGGCCACAGTGAGGGCCGTTCTGCTGTATGGTAGTGAGACTTGGCGCCTTCGGTCTGAAGATCTGAGGCGCCTTCAAGTCTTTGATCATCGTTGTTTGCGAAGCATTGCTAGTGTCGGATGGCACCAGCGTGTCCGCAACGATGATGTGCGTAGGCGAGTACTAGGTGGTGATGATCATGCTAGCTCCCTAGAACAACAGATAGCACTGAATAAGTTGCGTTGGCTCGGGCACGTGCTACGCATGCCTGGTCACCGCTTACCTAGAAGGGTCTTGTTCAGTCTACCAGGTGTAGGATGGCGCAAGACTCGAGGTGGACAGAAGTTGACTTGGCAGCGGGAAATGAAGTCACTGACGACCAAACTGGGTGCCGTTGGTCCGTCTCGCCTTCCGGGTTGGAGTCCACGTGACTCGTCTTGTGCTTGGCTCGAGACTTTACAGGACATGGCTCGCAACCGACACCAGTGGCGCGTCTGCTGCCGTCTCCCAATCGGATTGTCTGTTTAAAGTGTGTTTGGTGCTGAGTTATCTGTGGGGTAATGGCTGATTATGACGCGGGGCAGTGAAAGCCGCAAGGAAGCTGTCTCGCTGATGTCGCCTTATCTTTGCACGATAGCCAGCTGTTTGTGACGGTATGTTGTCTACACAAGGTGTAGGCGCCTTGACCCTGAATGTTTGCTTAGGGCATTAAGGTTTTCAGGTAAGTCCCCCTTCTCTCCCTCTTATTATTCTGTTTCATAGGTCCTCATGGTTGTATGGCAGCGAAGCATCAGTTCAAATGGCTGATGTACTGCTGTTGATGATGATGATGTGGCTACTGCCCATTAATCAGGCTGTGTTCCTTCCTTCGTATAGGAGTAACTTTCCCAACTTCGAATTACTTGCTCGGTGGGGTCGAACTCCCCCTTGTCTCCACCCAGGTAGACCTAGGTGTTGTCCATTCCTCGTCTTTGCATTTTGGTGACAACTGGAAGAGGGCCGCAAGTAGGGGTTTCCAAATCTGGTTAATACGCTATTCTTTCGGGGGTCTTAACTGTCAACATCTTCCTGAAGCTGTTCTCAGTTTTTGTTCGGTCCCATCTGGAATACTGCGTTCAGGCTTGCGTTCTTTGCCTTGTTCGGGACAACATGGAGCTCGAGAGAGTTTTAAGAGTAGGTATCAAGCTGGTTGAGGGGCTACGCGGGCAAACGTACTCCAAGCCTCTACTTAGCTTGAGTATATATTCAGTGAACTACCGACGGCTTCGAGGAGACCTAATCCTTACTTACCGCATTTTAGCAGCAAAGGTTGGACCGGACTTGAGCTGGTTATTTAACCTGGCTAGGTTGCGTTGTCTTCGCGGTCATCCTATGAAGCTACACAAGTCGCGTTCCGACCGGGTCGGGGCGGAAACTCGGTAATCACCTAACTATTTTGCGCTGGAACTCGCTTCCAGAAAGTGTAGTCAGTGAACCTACGTTTAAGGGTTTCAAGCGTCAGTTAGACCCTCTTGGGTGGCAACAAGAAACTTTTCCCTTCTACTGACCAGATCCATCTGCTAACTTTGAGTTCGTATTCTGTAATTCTCCTTACTGTTTAGTGTTATCCTTCATTTAAATGACTCCTTCCTCTTTATCTTCCAATTTCTACGTCTTCCTTACTTCACCTGACCTGTACACCGGGGACTACTAGTGCAGGGAACGTGGGCAATAATTGTTTGAACAGGGCGTGGTTCGGGCGTTTTGTTTTAGATCCATCAAGACCTCGTAGCACCCTGTCATTTCCTGGCTCAACGAACCGCTCAAGAAGTAACACTCAAGGAATTTTCCTATCGTTTTAGTTTCATCTGTATCTGCATCTGTATAGAAAAAGTACAAAACCTTTCTACGAGGATGATTGAGGGTGTAGGTGAAAGCCATATTCTGAACGCCTAAGGAGCTTAGGTCTGTATTCAGTGGAATGACACAAACCAAGAGGGAATCTAATAGAGACCTTTAAAATCATGAAGGGTTTTACTTGTATCCAGTATACTGAAGTGTTTGAGGTAGCGGGACGCCAACGGCCCAAACCAAACCCAACCCTTCCTTGTTCCCAACCAAAACAAGTGCTTGACAAAATATGCCACCTGGGAAACCGATTAAAGACAAACCGCTTCCTAAGTCGCGGGTTCGTGAGAACAGCACAAATCGAGATCGATGCTTGATCATCATGAACGTTCCTGAACCCGATAAGGACACTGCGGCTGCTAGGATACTGGACGACCAGAACTTTCTAAAACGAATAGTTTCCAAGTTTTTCGATGAAGGCGGGATTGTCATCAATATTGTTTCTGCCTTTCGTCTCGGCATGAAGCAAGAGTCCTGCTTGAAAACTTATCCCCTCGTTTATCCGTCAGAATGAAGATGAGTATCGTCGGGTTCTCAGACAGAGTTCAGTCTCAGAGGGGAATCCTTTTATGTACGGTGAGTTGGACGGTGATTTCGACTGAGTGGGACGTCTGCGACTTAATGAGCGGCATCGGCAGCTACTCCCAGAAGTTGTGAAATCGGTAAACTTCTTGGTGAGTGCGGCGATCTGCGCTTTCATTTCTGTGATATTGTCTTTTGGCCTAGATCGAAGTTGTGATATCTCTCCATAGGACTGCCAGATTTGGTCGGCGATATCGGCCATTAAAGGCAGTGTTGCGTCGTCACTTCCTTAAAACACGTTGCGCATTTCACGCGGCAGTCTACGCAGCCACATTACCTTGAAGAGCGAGTCGTCTCCGTAATAACTGCGATGGCTTGATGTCAGCCAATTCCGTTTCGCTCAGGAGCTCTATGACACACTGACGATCTGAGAGGCCCATCCGTTTGAGGACCGCTGTTTTAATTTCCTCGTAGGGCTTTCTCTCTGCTGGTAGGTCGAGGATGTCGTCGACAACCTGCGGAGGAAGCGCGGACACGATGTGGAAATATTTCTTCCTTCAGATCGAATGCCACGCAGTTCAGATAGTGCTCCTAACTTAGCAAACCAATGTTTTGGATTGCTTTCGCGAAATGGCAGAGTGGCGATGAGTACAGTTTTAAGCTGGCCGTCGGGAACTGTTACACGCATCCTTAGCAAAATAGCTACAAAGTGAGATATGTAAAACACGAAATGTGTGCGAAAAGTGCAAATGGTTGGACGTACTCCAGCAGTTAACGAACCTGGAAAGGAAAATTAGTAAACGGTTCACCAACTTTTCGGTCGGGGGGTCGCCAGTTATTGCGAAATCGTAGATGTTTGTGAGTAGAGTAAAGTTCGTAGAAAGTAGAAGTCACGATTAAAACTCACACACAATAATGTGCCTCGACGGCACACAAGTCATGTATTAATACTTGCGCACCTAATCGTCAGCCCTCGGTAGCTCACTGGTAGAGCAGCGGACCGGATATTGCGAAATCGTTCAGACGCTATGAACTCGGGTTCGTCCTGCCATAGAGAAACGTCGAAAACAGACAAATATATAGGCGAGCTAGGCGTTTATTGTCGAAACGCACTATCCCGCTAGCTAAAAGCACCGTAAAAGTTCTAGCTAGGGGACAGATATAGTCGCCAGCCGAGACGTAGCAAATGCTCTTCGAGGCGAAAAGCTGGAAGCACTCGAAGTGCACTTCGGCTGCTTGACTTAAACACACGTAGTCAGCGTTCGAACAGGCAAGCTTCCTACGTGGCCTAGGTACATGATGATATCATATCTTTATAATATTTTACAAATCGTACCTAAACAGACAGGGGAATCTCCAGGTCACTACAGGTGTACCAAGCGTCCCTCTCGACTGGCAACTGAGTAGTTATCTCAGCCTTTGGTCAGACAAGCCTACCAGAATGCACTACGTACCGAGCTTTCGCTCTTGTCCTGACAACACAGCTACACTGGAATAAATCTCGGCCGCAATGCACAAGGAAGGAGTCTCCGCTTGCGGCACTATCAGTGTCACTGCACCAGCCACTGGATATCCGAGAGGTCTGTGAACCAGCAAAAGACACTTGGCTTGCTCTGGGCGCAGTATAACTAAGCGGGCTATTAGACGCGAACTAAAGCGGGGCATGCATACTGACAAGGAAGCCTAATGGACCAGTCGAGCTCAAGAAACGGCGGAAGCGGGAGCATTTGGCAATTATCGCGAGCTCCTCCTGCTGATCCGCACCACTGGTATCAAGCAGCCAGGCGTCAGTGAGACAATCAGAGACATCGCGGCTGCTCTGATTCACAATAAAGAGCGTCGTATGGCTGGTTGGGCGGATCAGTTTCAAGGTCAGCTCAATTGGCCCCTTGCTTCCTGAACTCTTCCTCCTCAGATGATGCCGGGTGAGCCATGGAAGTTAGTTTAGAGGTTCCATCGAACGCTGAGGTCAGAAACACGAGCACAAGCCTTACTCGTTTTCGTGCTGCTATCCCGGATTTCCTCCCATCTGCACTATCTAATCATGGTGGTGAGGTCTTCTGCAAAACAATGACCACCCTGTTCGAACTGGTCTGGAAGGCAGAGGATATCCCTGCTAAGTGGAGTGCATCAATTACAGTGGCGCTATCCAAGTAGGGCAGTCTCATGGACTATGCTAACCACAGAGGTATTAGCCCAACGCCAGTTGCGAAAAATTATTGGCCTCAATTCTCGTTCGACGCCTCACTGCAGAGCAAGAATTTTGGATTTGGGCAGAGCAAGTGTTTCCACCCTGGACGGGGCTGTGTGATCCCTATGTTCACTCTGCGGCAGATGCTAAAGCAGCGCCACGCATACCGCAGACCGACAATAGCTGTGTTCCTCGATTTCAGGTGTGTATTCGACTCAGTCAGTCGATGCGTTCTGTTCAAAATACTTGAGCGGAGTGTGAAGATTTTGCGTGCTTTATACTCGAACACAACAGATTGCGGCAGGGTCTACGATGATTTGTCGGAAGCCTTTACGACAGCAAGTGGCGTACGTCAGGGTTGTCCAATTTCCCCCTTTTTGTTCAACTTCGTCGTGGACTCCATCATGGAGTGTTCCCTTGCGGAGCCTCACGATGCAGACGTTGAGGTGCTGCCTGGTGAAAAGCTAGTTGATCTTGATTATGCGGACGATATTGTCCTGCTTTTAACGATGTTGGGGTGGCCCAATCAACCCTGAATAACCTGTCTAGAGTGGTTCCATCATTTGGCATGCGCTTCGCACCTTCAAAGTGCAGTGCTGTTACAGGACCACCAGCCAATCGATGACTCCCTGGCTCTTGATGGCGAGGAACTCGAGTTAGTTGATCACTTCACCTACCTTGACAGCTGCATCAGCAACGATGGACACATAGCAACTGAAATCAGTTCACGCATTGCAAAATCTACATCCGTGAAAACAGAAAGTAGTTTCCCTCCGTTTAAAAGGCGTGTATACAAGGCCACATTGAGGGCCGTCCTACTCTATGGAAGCGAGACTTGGTCCCTCCGATCTGAGGCGCCTTCAAGTCTTTGATCATTGTTGTTTGCGGAGCATTGCTGGTATCGGTGGCACCAGCGTGTCCGAAATGATGATGTGCATAAGCGAATACTAGGCAGTAATAACCAAGCTGATTTCTTGGAACAACAGATATCAAGTAATAAGTTGCGTTGGCTTGGGCACGTACTACGTATGCCCGGTCACCGCTTACCGAGGGGCGCCTTGTTCCGTTTGCCAGATCTAAGGTGGCACAAGGCTCGGGGTGGACAAAAGTTGACTTGGAAGCGGGAAAGAAAGTCAGTGCCGACCAAATTCGATGCTATTGATCCGTCTTGCGTACCAGACTGGAGTTCGCCTTGTGCTTGGCTTGAGACGTTACAGGACAGCTTGCAACCGACACGTGATGCGTCTGCTGTCGTCTCCTAGTCGGATTATCCGTTTAAAGTGTGTTTGATGACGAGTTATCTGCGGGGTAATGGCTGCTTATGATGTGGGGCAAGCAAGAAAGCCGTCTCGCCGACGCCGCCTTATCTTTTCACGATAGCCAGCTGTTTGTGTTGGTATGTTGTTGACAATGTGTATGCATCTTGACGCCCAGTGTTTGCTTAGGACATTAAGGTTTTACGGTAGGTCTCCCTTCTCTCCCACTTATTGTTTTTCGTTCCATCGGTCGTTATGGTTGTACGGCAGCGATACATCAGTTCAAGTGGCTGATGTACTGCTGTTGATGATGATGACCTGAAAAGCCACAAGACGAAGTCCTGGTTCACCAGCCGTCTGCCTATTTTTGAGATTTTTAACTTCAGTTTCAACTTCAGTCTACCTGCCAGTGTGAGATCCGGTTGAACGCTGACTTTATTACAGTTGAGTTTGAATGCAAAGCGCATTAACGCTTTGCTTTCTTATGGGGTTGAAAGGACGATGCGAAGTAGTCAGGGTCGCGGATTTGACGTATCGACAGTGACGTTTCACACTGGTCAGCTTTCTGCTGGGGACACGAAGGGAACCAGGGAGAATCATGCTGATACACAGCTTGAGTCATTTGTTGTCATTTATCATGCGTCCCGTGGGAACAGCTGCTACAAGTTCAGCAACGTTACAAAAGATAACGCTGCTGCCCGTAAAAGAAGCTCATCAACGGGGTGTATTCACCCCACGAGTTTTCGACTCGACACCCGGTTCGGTCAGGTTGACCGAAAGTGGCACGGCGCGAATTTTCGTCAAAGTAGTTGGGGTAATCGAGGTTGCGGCTTTTAGCCCTATCTCCAACACCTTTGCAATTTTAGTTCCCTCAGGCTTTGCGGGGATCTTACGGACTTTCTTAATCCTCTTCTGCTTTTAGGGGGCAAAGGAGCCCTAGTCTCGGCCTCGCTTTGGAGCGGGGTTCCATATGCCATCGGAGGCCTCTTTAACAACATTCTGAGTAGCTGGAGCACTCAACACCGTAGCCGTCACCTCAGGCGAATTTTCACCAGCAGCAGATGAAATTAGCTGAGTGGCTCTGCTCAGTGGGTCTATATCGATTGGAACACCAAGTATTTTCATCTATAAGTCTAGTTTGTGAACAAGAGAAGTGTGAAAGGACCGCATATGCGGGATACCCAACCGGACGTTACTTGACGCCTCATCTGCGACCTTATGACGCCCACGCCGACGGCTACAGCACACCGTGCAACTGCACAGCATGCTATCGCTGTTCGACAGCATTGCGTATTGTTGAGAGCTCAGCCCGGTACATGTCTCATGGTATCAGCATTTGCAAACGTAGCACTGCATGCCCCCAGACTCTTCCGTTACTGGTTCCGAGCAGCCCATACTGCCGAAAACAACATTGGTCTTGCTGGCCAATGCAGCTGAAAACACAATGGCGCCGGCATTCGGTGAAGCCGACATAACGGTTACAACAGAGTGCAAAACAAGAGATAAAAACATAAAACCAGGGTGCTCTTACCTGCGGAGCACTTAACAGAAACGTCAACGGTTTAAACAGAGTGCAAAACGGATTACAAAGCACAGAAGTGCTAGAAAATAACCAAAAGCTAACGACGTAAAAAGATCAACGCTGTTTGATGAGTACCAGATGATGGGACGTAGTCCGAAAAATGCGCTGATCCAAAATTATTCGGGTCGAACATGATTCGCCACGTCATGTTTTTGCATGACACGATTGTAAACACTGTTCCGAATTGTCCTTTTAAAGTAAAACTCCAACGACGCAGCACACTCAGAATTTTCAATTTACCGCGAACGAAGAGGAAAGCAAAAGTTAACACTCGAGTGAGGAACCAGAAGGCTTCTTGCTAAAAACCGACTGGCTAACCTCAGCATTACTAGCCTGGTGTTCCCACTAGACGTGAGCCATGCTCCGTAAGTACCGGTTGTCAATCACGGCCAAGCGTCTACTGTCTTCGCTGAAAACTGGCCAGGTCTCTGATCTACACGATAAGACTGGCCTTACCGCAACGTTTTATACCCTACCTTTCACTGACAGACTGACTTCCCGCCGTCTCCATAGATGGTTAAGCTTCTGGAAAGTCACACAGTCCTTGCTGGTACACGAAGTAACTTCCTCAGTGACTTGGCCACCAAAGGTGACAGCTACCAAGGTAAGTGAACCGAGCTACCAATTCCAGTAGCTGTTCGATAGTACCTAGAACTGGAGGTGTGTCGATCTAGTCCTGTAGCAGTACTTTTCAGTCCGAAGGTGTAAAGCACATGCGGAAGCGTGCAGGGCAACGCGTCCGTCTATCCAGTAGTGTTTGGATAGTCACTGCGACAGACCCAAGGAGAACTACGTCGTCCGCATACAAATTTGCAAGTCGGCCACCTGGAAGAACTTCCAAGCGAGTAATCTGAAAGAACTGAGTCACCGATGATCATTTTGCTAACAAAGTTGAAGAGGAAATGCGATGTAGGACAACCATGGCGAACCCCACTTGTTGTAGGGAACTAAGGCGAGTTTTCCGTAAACCCTTACACGGCCTCGGGAGTCACGGTAGAGACTGTACCTTCTCGCAAAACTCTCCATTTCCAATTTGTTCCTTGCAAAACCTGGTGGACAAGCCTGAATGCAGTATTTTATTTGGAGTAGCACAGAAGCTGAGTAAAGCTTCATAAACATATCGACAGTTAGGTGCAGCAAATAAAACACACCATACGGAATCACTTACAAGCACCTTTCTCCCAATTGTCCCCGGAGTAAAGGACCGAGGTGTGGACGACGCATAAATCAACCTGCTGCGTAAAAACAGGGACTTCAATACTACCAGCAACATGGCGCGTGGAGGGCCTATCAGCTCCAATACGGAGAACAGAGCATTTCGCTTGATTTATGGGCATCAACCATAAGGTAACCCATTACCAGAGCCTTTACAAGGCACTGAATTGTCTTGGAACTCCCATGGATAACCACAATATTCCAAAGCTTGAGATCATCAGCAAACAATAACGACGGTACCTCAAGCTTCTGGGGTAAGTCACTACATAAGTTGCTAAAAGCAATGGCCCTAAAACTGAGCCCAGAGGAACGCCACCAACACCAGCTTCTCTAAGCGAAAGGCTACGTCCCACTTATACACACTGTTCTCTCTGCTCTAGAAAAGCAGGCACTCACTTAAGAGCGCCACCACACTCATTAGACCTTGTACTCTCACCGGCACACTCAGATGTCTCCTACTTGACTGTCCTACGCCTGATTTCCAAAAGTGATCGTTGTGTTGTTTCGTGCCTCAAGGCACTGTGCTGGGGTCCACTCTGTTCCTGATCCACATCAACAATCTACCTCAGCTTCTCCGGTTGCCGTGTGCCTTGTTTGCGGACGAGATGAAGATTTGGAGAGAAATTGACGCTCCCGACAACTGTAGCCTATTTCAGCCAGACCTCAGCTGCCTGTCCACATGGTCTGCAGAAGTTCATCTCCCAGTCAACCCAGCCACGTCAGTATTTATGCGCCCGGGGAAGGGTGCTGATGGCCGAATCTACACCCTTGACGGCCAACCGTTGTATCCCACACCGTGAAGGACCTAGGTGTACTCTCGCGCTACGATTTGAAGTCCGTGGACAACACGAACAGGCTATATCGTAACGAACTGCGCATGCTTTGGGCGCTCAAACGTGGCTTCTGCACATGGCCTGATGAGGTTGCCACTCACCTCTTCTCTTTCATCATTAGACCAATGCTAGAGTACAGTTCATCTGCCTAGTTTCCAATTACCCGAGGCGAGGCACAAAAGATCGAACAGGTCCAACAGGTTGCTACCAGGCTCATCCCGAGTTTACGTGGCTTGGGTATGAAAACCGGTGCGAACAACTAGGACTCTACACCTTGTCTTACCGTCGGGTGCGAGTCGACCTCATTATGACCTAACGTATTCTACATCTCGGTGACTTCCCATGCTGAGGTCAATGCTGCACTTACGAGGGCCATGCAGCACACGCGGACACAGATACCAACTTGTCGTCCCGGATGTGAAGCGTGTTCCCCATTCGCTGTGCTTCGAACGGAGAGTGGTAAATATTTGGAACAGTTTGCCTGAACATGTGATGGAGGTAACATCTGTGCAGCAGTTCAAAACGTTGTTAGATTTATATTTTACCACTATTCGATTCAGAGAACGATCGCACACTTACGATGACATGTCACGTTTGTGAGTCCTGCGATACCGTGAGTCAGATATTTGAAATGTTACGTGAGAACGACAACGATATTCACCGCTGACAACTTTTATAACGTTTTTCACCATATTTCGAAAGAGTTGTACAGAATTCATTTCTACTCGCTCTATAATACAGTATTCAGTACAGCGCTGCTCTTTTCCAGTACTATAATGGTTTGACTGACTCGACCGCAGTTAATTTTAAGAATTTCTTTGCTTGCGTGAAGACCCTGATAACGCCATCAGACGGCTAACTGTCCTATTTTCATCCACCTCCGGACTGAATTCGGTGTGTGGAAAACAAAAAATATCATTTGACGCCATTAAATACTATACTGAGTACTGCCTGAAAGTTCAGATTTATGCAGCGACGTCAACACAACGGTTTGCGAGTAGTTGGTCACGAATGTTGGTAAGTTCTGCTAGTTTCTCTGATCAGACACTCATGTGTTCGATATCCGTCCGATATCGTAGTAAAATCGGTGTGTGGAAAGCGGGCTTTAAAGTCGGAGAATTGTTACGCAATATAAAAATCGTACATAGCATTGCTTACCACTGTTTCATTATAATCCCATTCGGCCAAACGGAGCTACCTGGGTAACTTGCGCAACACATGTTTCATACCTCAACAGTGGTATTTTGGGGCGCGGCTAAAGGGTTCCTTAGTTTTCTCTAAAATCAAATACTGCTTGAGCAATCGCTTAGAAGCAGCAATCAGTAGGAATGGGGATTAGGATTCGCTGAAAACGGCATGAGTTGCTAACTTTCCGATTTCCGTCCGAAATTTGTTCCGTCATGGCTATTCTGTCTGCAATCGGACGGTCACCAGATTGTAATCGCACGGAAATCGGTCACCAGGGATTACTCGTGCTATCAGGGGAGGTTCAAGTCTGCACATACTACTGTTACCGCGAGCAGACTGGACTCGTGTGCATACCGACTGACACGCCTCGTATACTTAGGGAACGGTATACTGGGGCCTTTGTTGGTGAAAGCTTTTTACCACAGATGGTATTGGTTTCAAAAGTTCTGAATGATTGTTTGCTTGGCTGCGTTTGACATAGTGGAAGCTCAAGTTTTATTTTTATTGCAAGACATAAATCTAACTATCGCTTCCGGCCCTGCTTCCATTTATCCAAAGCGATTGCATCAATTGGCCGCTACACTAAGTGGTCCTCTCACATGCGTATCTTCAAAATCGTTTGACAGCTGCGGCTTGCCTTCGGAATGGTGAGAGGCGATCATCTATTCGATTTTTAAACGCGGTGACAGTAATCTGCACGTGAACCACTGGCTTGTCGGTCTGGCAAGCGTTGTTTGAAAATGTGTGCTAGCTTCGCTGTAGAACCACCTAAATAAATTTAACCTTCTCGTTGCCGCGCAACTTCGATTTCACACGGTTTTTCTTGTCGGACCAATTTACTTGTAGTTTGTGAAAGCTGGGCCGAAGCAGCAAACAGTGGCCACACTATACACGTGTTGTTCATAACCATTTCGAACTTTTTGTCGTCCTTTATCCCAAAATGAAGTTATGGTCTTACGGAATATCTGGTCGCGCTCTTAAATGGGTGCCGGTCCTTCTGGATAGGGGGAACTAGCGTGTCCGTCACGACGGGATTGGACCATAACGTTCTTGTTGTCCTGTTGTAACGAACGAGCGAAACTAGATTGGTGCGTGGTTGCATTTGAATCGTTGCTTTGACGGCACCTTTTCCCTCTGTCTTTCAGAACGTCATTCCTGCGCAATTACTGAAGAAGAACAAGAACCTGAGGAGGACAGTTAACTAGCCTACGTTTTGCGTGATAGAAGTTACGTCTCAATCCTTGGAGTTCTCCCTTGTCTGCATTCTATAATTGGTGACCCTGCCAGGATACCATAGCGATGCAGAAATCAGAGTCAGTGTGAAGACGAAAGTCAAAAGCTTGTTGCTGATCCCGGAGTGAGAATTTTGGTCGCCTTGGAATTACTCTCAGACGCTTTACAGAAGATGACTACGAATCCGCTACCAACTGCGACCACACCCCCGCTACCGCCCCCCGAAAGATTTTCACCGGGCATGTCTTAAGGTGGGAAAAACAATTACAGCTGTACCTACAGAACTTTCCTGTTTCGCAACACGATACCGTCATAATGGGACTGCTCTCAGGAGAGGCGTTCGATATCGTGGCGGATACTAAACTTCTGGAAGAACTGGTCACACGAGAAACATTTGTCTCCCTTCGGCGCTTACTGGACCGACCCGGCCTGCCCGACGAATTGCGCAAAGCTTTTCATGGCCGATATCAAAGACCGGGGGAAAACGTAGGAACATACGCCCGCGAACTGCGGAGAATGGCAGTAACTGCCTATGCAGACGAAACGCAAGAACAACAGGACAAGCGCATTTTAGAGCACTTTCTCGAAGGCATCCAAACTCCCTCGATAAAAAGGGTTTTGTTTACGACACCCTACTTGTCTTCAGGCAGCCTTAGATGTGTCAGACCAATTGGAGCAAGTGGACGTGTCCATGGGCCTCATGGAACCATGTTGTGCGCTGAAGGGATGCAGTCACGCTAGCTTCAAGCCACCAGAACGAAGGAATTGGAATCGCGTTCCGTATCGATGGGGTTACTCGCGACCTCCAGTACAATCGAACTTCCGAAGGCCCGCCCTCCTCCACCAAGAAGAGGAAATTTCCCGCCAAGCCGTGGCAGCCGAAATCTTCAAGGTGAGTGCGACCGTGTGAAGTCAGTTTTCATTCCCGCTGTCACTTGTACAACGTCCGCATTCTCATTAACCGTAGAGCTAATCGTAGCAGGTGTGCCACTGGTAGGTCTAATTGACACAGGGGCATGCAGGAGCTTAGTCCGAGCTAATATAACCAAGTGGCTGACAGATTGTGTGTGGACACCATGCCGCTATCGTCTGACCGCTGCTAATGGGGAACCCCTGTCTGTTCGGGAATCTATCACTGCTCAGGTGCACATTGCTAATGAGAAGTTCCACCACGAGTTTATTGTCGCTGATAACCTTCCATTTGCTGTAATCATTGGAATGGATTTATTGAGGCGTCTGAGATGTCACTTAGATTTAGACAAATGCCAGCTGATCACCGACAGTTGCGTTGTATTGCTCAGGCAAGTCAAGGCCGACAGTCTTGCAACGTTTACGATTTGTGGGAGCCCCTCTGACGAGGAACACCGGGTAGACACGTTTATCCGCTCACTCGAATTGCCAACGGACGAGCGAACGTTGGAAAAGCTCAAAGAAGTGCTGCTAGCCCACTCTGATGCATTCGCCTGGCAGACTGGAAACCTGGGCCGCACCAGCATCGTGAAACACTTAATAGACACTGGGAATACGACTCCGATTAAGACTCACCCAAGACAGATCCCAATGCACTTGCAAGGCGAGCTGCAAAAGCTCATAGGCGAGCTGTTGAAAAAGGAGGTTATACGACCCTCTACTTTTACATGGGCAGCCCCAGTCGTCTTGGTAATGAAGAAAGACGGGGGTTTTAGGCTGTGTGTTGATTATGGGCGGCCAAACGAAGTCACGCGGAAGGTTGCATATCCACTGCCCAGAATTGATGAGCTTTTCGACGCGCTCGGAGGGTCAGTTTATTTCAGCACGCTAGATCTGGTGTCTGATTATTGGCAAGTGGAGGTTGAAGAGAATGACCGAGCGAAGACAGCTTTTGTAGTCCGTTCAGGTCTTTATGAGTTCAAACAATGCTTTTCGGCCTATCAAACGCTTCTGCAACGTTTCAACACCTTATGCAGAAAGTGCTTCACGATTTACTTCCTCACAAGTGTCTCGTCTATCTGGACGATGTCATCGTACATGGGAGAACGAAGGATGAATATTCAAGCAATCTAGCCGAAGTGCTAACGTGTCTAATCAATGTAGGTTTGAAACTCCAACCAAAAAATGTCGCTTACTAAAAGAAGAAGTTACCTATCTCGGACACATCCTCTCTAGGGCAGGCATCCGGACAGATCCTCGCAAGACAAATCAGATAAAGGCGTGGCCAATCCCCACTAATGTCGAGGAGTTACGCAGTTTCTTAGGACTGGCGTCGTACGACCGTCGATTCATCAAAGGGTTCTCAGTAGTCGCAGCCCCTTTAAACGCGTTGTTGCAGAATAATCGCAGTTTCGATTGGACTGTCGAATGTCAAACGGGCTTCGATCGATTGCGTGAGTCTCTGTGTACCGCCTTGATGTTAATCTTCCCCGACTTGTTACCACACGCTGGGGAGTTTGTTTTGGACACGGATGCCAGCGTTCAGGCCATTGGAGCGGTTTTGTCACAAAAGGGCGGGATGGCATAGAGAGAGTGGTTTCATGCAGTTGTAGAAGCCTTACGTCAAGAGAACGAAATTGCTGTACGACAAGGAAAGAAATGTTGGCGTTGGTGTTTTTCATAAAACAAAATCGGCGCAACCTTTTAGGAAGAAAATTCGTAGTACAGACTGATCACCAATCACTCAGGTGATTGCAGAACTTCAGGGACCCTGAGGGGCAA
Organism: Dicrocoelium dendriticum; assembly: GCA_944474145.2. Taxonomy (NCBI): domain Eukaryota; kingdom Metazoa; phylum Platyhelminthes; class Trematoda; order Plagiorchiida; family Dicrocoeliidae; genus Dicrocoelium; species Dicrocoelium dendriticum. The sequence continues at coordinate 87,481,479 of OX104065.1, read as the reverse complement.
ATTGCTTGGTAGCAAGAGCAGCTACAGGAGTATGAGTTCGAATGTCACCATCGGCCTGGGAAACTACTCGGCAACGCGGACACACTATCGAGGATTCCTTCTCGAGATCACGGAAACTGTCCTTCCTGCATTACGCAACACGTAGCGCTAGTCAACCTACAAAAAGCCGAGTATGGACGTTGGCAAGAAGCACATGCTTCGGACCCAGACAAATCACTTATCTACCACGAGCGGCGCTCGGGAAGGGACAAACCAGCTCCGAAAGAAATGGAAGGGAAAAGCTACGAAGCTCGTTGCTTGTAAGCGATGTGGGGTAAACTCGCTATCGAAGAGTGTGTGTTGGTCGTCGATTTCGGCCCCACGTACCTGAGGAGGATCGTAGTTCCACAAGCGTTAGTTACGGAAATGCTGTCGGAACTGCACTAACAGCTGGGACACGCTGGAATCAATAAACTCGAATTGGCGGCGCGTCGACGATTTTGGTGGCCGCATCAACGAAGAGACATTGTCAACTTCTACCAAACTTGCGTTCAGAAATCCGCCTATTGCTCATAGCGCACCATTACAATCCATGACAGCGGGTTACCCGAACGAAATAGTTGGAGTAGACCTTGTTGGTCCGCTACCGGAAACGCCGAAGGAATCACTACATCCTAGTCATGGTAGACTACTTCACCAAATGTTGTGAAGTCGTGCCAATCGCGCAGGCTGATTCACTGTGGCAACAGCGATGACTAACCACTGGGTTTGCCAATGGGGAGCGCCTGGGCAACTGCATTCTGATAGGGGATCATGTTTCGGAAGCGCACTGGTCCAGGAGATGTGCGGAGCACTCGGTATCGATAAAACGCGAACAACGGCTTACCATCCACAAGGGAACGGACAGGTTGAACGCACGAATCAGTCGTTGAAGTCACTCTTGAAGGCGTTCGTGGACCAAAACATTTACGAGTGGGACACGTTGTTGCCTAAATGGTTATTGGCCTATCGCAGTATGGTCGACTCTTCTACCGAGCAAACGCCGTCGTTCATGTGGACGGGTAGAGAAGTTCGGTTGCCCTCAAATGTCCGATTACCGAGATCACAACAAGTGTACCCGTCGGTCGCAGAGTACGTCAGTACGCTTCTTGACTCCGTTCGACTCACACACGAAGCGGCACATATTCACTTGGCGAACGCTCAACGGCGACAAAAGGAATACTACGACAAGAAGGTCTTCGGTGTCTCGTTGAAAGCGGGCGACCTCGTATATTTGCATCAGGCACCAGTATCAGGAATGCCAGCGAAGCTGCATCGTGGATGGACAGGCCCCTACGTAGTAGGCCGAATAATATCTGATCTGACTTGTGTGATTAGGGACCCAAAGAATGCCGTCGGGCAGCACATGGTCGTACACTTTAATCGGCTTAAACCTTTCCATATCGAATCTGAGCATTCAGATGAGGAGCACCACAATGAACCACCGACAGAAGTAGCCACCGAAGTTGAAGTACCAGCTCAAGGGGGCTTTGGCGTGGCAACGGGGACGTTGCCTACATAGAAGGGGTGCAGTGTAACGAACGAGCGAAACTAGGTTGGCGCGTGGTCGAATTTGAATCGTTGCTTTGACGGCACCTTTTCCCTCTGCCTTTCAGAACGTCATTCCTGCGCAATTACTGAAGAAGAACAAGAACCTGAGGAGAACAGTTAACTAGCCTACGTGTTGCGTACTAGAAGTTACGTCTCAATCCTTGGAGTTCTCCCTTGTCTGCATTCTTTACTGTGAGTACTACGCAGTAATTCACTTTTTTGCACTCCATACTGATCAAGCTTTTTAGCTTAAATAACATGGAAAACAGTGTTTGAAGAAACACTTGAAGCGAAAGTTGACTATTATCAATTTTCCGCTGATCCAAGATATCTTGGATCGATTAAAGTGGTACTGGCCAAAGCGTCTTTGGCACTTACTGGTAACTTTTCCGGTTCTTCCCAGTTTTAATCCCGTTATGCACCCTGTTTTTGCTTTTTTATTGCGGTAGTTTTACGATTGTATCCGTGTTATAATTCTTTTCTGTTTTCCACATGAACATGGCTGCCTCGCTAAACACCGAGGCGGATGGACCCCTGGGGTCCTCGTTTGATGAGTCTACTGCAGCTTGCGAACAGTCTACCTGTTCAGATGCAGTAACAGATTTGTCTGGCGGTATGCAGTGACGTCTGCTGCCGCGCTATCACGAAAGCTGTACCGGCCTACAAGCAGACCAGTACAAAATGCTATCATCCAGTGTTCACTTCCTTTTCAGCTGTGCTGAATGCTGCGCTCAGAGATCGACGCGCCCGGCCATCACCGGTGCTAAACTTTCAGCGCTGGCTTCAAGGTTGACAGGTGTTGAGAAGGCGCTAGCCGAACTCGCCTCTATTGCCTCGCTCGATGCGAAATGGATTTGATTTTAAAACCCTTGAATATTACGATTGAAGACACTGCAATAGACGGCAACATTGCTGACGATCCGTCTGCTGGGGTCTGCCACTCTGTCAAGAAGTTGCACATCCTGCCGGACACTCCAGGTAGTATTGCTGACTATCTTCATGAGCCGGTCAAAGTAAAGAAAAATAGGGTGCGGAAATACCAGAAGCCCTCTGCTAAATCCAGAGAATTAGTTGCCATGGCATCGAGAACGATGCCCTCTTTGACAGTCGCAAAGTCATCAGACGGTTGCGCACAGGAGAACATTCCGAAGATGCCGACCGTCTCGGCTACCACTGACATAGGGTTGGTAACTGTTCAATGCGACACAAGCTCAACGGCCCCTGATACCGTGAAGCAAAAGAAGAAGCGGACTAAATCTGTTCTTAAAACTTCGAAGTGCCTTGAAAACCCAGGAACTTGTAAGACGCCGGAAATAGAGCGGAAAGCCTATGCTACCGTTGCTTCGATGTGGTTTGTGGAGACAGGGACAGTCCCACCGCCAGTGGTAAGAACAGCTGGTATAAGTGTCGAATCCAAGGCACGTGCGGTAAACCCTCTCCATTTTGGTGACTCACGGATAGTAACGTTATATTCCGCAACGTTCCTGAATCTGCGGCTGCTCTCCCAAGGGAACGCATCTTAGATGACATCAAGTGGCTGTGTGTCAGCAAGCTGCTTCCACCTGGCTTCCCTGGTGTCACTATCAGAAAGCTGACCAGATTGGGGAACGTCCCTATCGCTAAGCCAAATCCGCGACCCCGACTACTTCGCGTGGTCCTTTCTACCCCGGAGGAACGCAACACATTACTGCGGTTTGCATACAAACTTAAGGGCAGTGGTGTCAGCGTTCAGCCGGACCTTCCACTGGCAGATAGATTCAAGTTAAATGGGACTATCAAAGACCTCAAAACTAGACGGGCGGCTGGTGAGCAAGGTCTCCGTCTGGTGGGTTTTCAGGTGGTCATCCGGAAGTTACTTTCCGCCCTATCAGAACCCATCCTAATGGCGCACGACCCAGGGATGGTCGTGCCGACTTCCTTGAGGTAGTACTTAGCAACCTGCGTAACCTAAGGAACAAGGTGCACGAGCTGGATCTACTTGTAGACAAATCTCGTCCCGATATACTTGCTTTCACTGAAACGTGGTTGTCTCCAGATATCACGGACGGTGAAGTATGTTAACCTGGCTACGCGCTGCTTAGGACTCGTCGCTCCGTTGGTCGCCAAGGCGGAGGCGTTGTACTGTATGTGAGCTGTAATTTAGATGTGTTGAGGACCTGCACACTCCGGTCGTCGGATCAGACTTTTGAAGCCCTATCGGCTGTTTTATGCACTTCCTCTACCCAGTTTACAGTTGTAGTGATATACAGGAGTCATGGAAGTTCTTCCCGGGGATACTTGACTTTATTCGCACTCAGTCTGCGAATAAGTGTTTACTTCTAAGTGATTTCAACCTCCCGGAAGTCTGTTGGGCCGATCTTTCTTGCAATTCGGAGTCAGGAACATTCGTTGCAGACTTTCTTGAACTGACTCTCCAAGTGGTTTTGCACCGGTTCGTGGACTTCCCGACTAGGTATATGGACAACCAAATACCATCTACTTTAGATCTGGATTTCGCTAAGTCGATCGACTTCGTGACTGACATTTCATACGGTGCACCTCTAGGGTGCAGCGATCACGCATGCATATCCTTACGGTGTGCTCTTTCAAGGCACCAAGAGACCGCTGTTGAATTACTTCCGAATATTTGGCGGGCGGACTTTAGTGCAATGAGAGCTAAGGCTTCAGTTCTGAAGTGAGACTTCAATGATTGACTCTGTCCAGTTAGCCTGGGATAAATTTAAGACTTATCTTACGGAGGTTTCCACGCTCTATATTCCACTTATGAAGAAAAGAGGGTTATGGGCACAGCCTCCGTGGAGAGGATACCAAGGGCAAGTACCTACTCAAGAAACAGTTTGGAGGTTGGCGTACCTACCAAGCAGCTCCATCAGCCAGTACCTATGATAGTTATCAGGAGATTAGAAATAAATGTAAGCAACATCCTAGGACTATTCGTCTCCACTACTAGCAAGCTTTAGCGGACTCGGCCGCAACTATTCCCAAGAGGATTTTGCTCATGTTAAATAGGCAGCGGAGCAAAACTATGTATACCTGCGTTATTGCGAGTAGACGGGACCCGTGCGCAAACTGACTATGACAATTCTTGCATACTTAGTGATTAGTATACTTGGGTCTTTGCTCGGGAGACCTCCTTGCCACTGATTGGATTGGTTTCAAATGTTCCAGAGGATTATTGCTTAGCTGAGTTTAACACAACGAAGATTCAGGCCATCGAGCTACTGCAACGCATTAATTCCTCTAAAGCCTCCGGTCCTGATTCATTTCATCCGAAGCTGTTGCATGAATTGGCCACTGAACTGAGTGGTCTTCTCACATGCGTGTTTTCAATATCGCTGGACAGCTGCATCCTACCTTCGGAATGGAAGGAGGCAATGATCTGTCCGATTTTTACAGGCGATGACAGCGCTCTGTTCGCAAACTACCGGCTGGTCAGTTTGACAAGCATAGTAGTCAAGTTGTTTGAAAAGCTGATAAGGGATTCAGTGGAGAACCACCTGAATAGATTCTACCTTCTCGAGGTTGCGCAGCATGGATGCCGCATGGGATTTTCATGCAAGACTAATCTACTTGTAGCTCGTGAAACCTGGGCCGAAGCGGTAGACAGTGGCCACGCTGTAGACGTGCTATTCATGAACTTTACGCAAGGTTTTGACACTGTTCCTCATCTTCGACTCTCACTAAAGTTGAGATCTTACGGTATATCTGGTCGCGCCCTTCAATGGGTGTCTGCTTTCCTTGAGGAGAGGGAACAGTGCATACGGTTGAGGCGTACGTAGCCTTTCGCTCAAGCAAGCTGTCCTTAGTGGCGTCCCGCAGGGCTCGGTGTTTGGGCCATTGTTGTTCCCGGTCTATGTAATTGACTTGCCGGGAGAGCTAGGAGTGTTATCACTGATGTTTGCTTACGACCTTAACCTCTGGAATATTGTGGATATCCCGGGGGGTCCTGAGGCAATTCAGCGTGCTTTGGATAGACTCTGGAAATGGTCGACCTTATGGTTGATGCCCATAAATAGGTCCAAGTGCTCTGTTCTCCGAATCGGAACTGCAAATCCTCCCACCCGATATGTTTTCGGCGGTGGTGAACTCCCTGTTGTCACTCAGCACGTTGATTTAGGGGTCATACACTCATCAGCACTTCATTCTGGCGACAGTTGGAGAAAGACTGTTTGTCAGTGGTTTGTATGATGTAGTTTATTCGCCGCTGTTTTGGAATTCTTACGGCCAATTTGTTTGTGAAGCTGTTCTCGACATTCGTGGCTGACTTGCTGAACAACCTCCTCGTGGTGCCAGCTGGGTGGTTCGGGATTTTCCCGTTCCAGCAAATGGTTCGGCGGCAGTGTTCCAGGACGTGGTGGGTTTTCGCCTGGCAAGCGTTCTCCCTATAAAAAGCCACATATGTCCGTTTAACAACACTGTGACGTGGCGGATGTGACTCGCCACTAAATAAAGTCACTGCCCCTTGCTTCATCCTGGCGAAGCATTGTATTCCAGCAACGTCCTGCTTTACTTCTGGGGAGCATTGGGCCCCTGTTTAACAAAGGAACAAACGAAAGGCGTATGAACTGATCAGTCAGTCACCGGCTCCCAATGGGCGCGATTCCCTGAATTCGCTCCGCTGCCTTGCGAGCAGGCTATTCAACCAAAGGCTCGGGGTGGTGTCCCCTAAGTCAACACCCTACTTCGGCTTGGGCAACCGAGTAGTATCTCGCCCTCTGAGGAAACCATGGACATTGTTGTGTTGTGTTTTATTTTACTATTTCTGTACCTTCGGTTGAATCCCATGGTTTCTGATGGCATTATGTCAACTCGTAGACTTTTGCATATATATATATATATATATATATATATATATATATATATATATATATATATATATATATATATATATATATATGGTTGGCGGCATCCGGTTTCGGATTTGCCTGTCACTGTGGCAAGCCACAGGACGCCTGCGCCTACAGAGGGACCATGGATGGCTTGCGCTGCACCACCCACAGCTCCAACCACATACCCCATATCCAGTGTAAACCCGAAGGAATAAGACCGGGAGGCATGCGGATGGGAACCACGTTTCATCAACGGAGCCGGCCCACACTCCTTCACAGGCAAACACAAGCACGCTGTATTTGGGGAATCAACCGCACACAAGGCGGTGGCTGGACCGTAGTCCGCTCCACACTGAGTGCATGGAACCGCTCTTTGAGCCTAGCACGGCCACAAGAACCGTGCACCCCGTCCCCTCCAGCAACGACCAACTGTCTCCTGGAGCCAGTAGGAACGATGTAGTGGGTAATAGACAGGTAGGCACCTTGTCAACATACACATCAAGCGCAACCATACCAGGGATATCAAACAACAGCCATTCAATTTAAACGACAAGCTGAAATAAAATAAATCCAATAATGCATACAGATACGGTGGCATAACTCTTCGCTAAATTACCATATGAAGTAAGTTGGTCAGCAACAAATCCGTGATAAGTAAGAAATGTCCACAAGTTACTTAAAATGCTACAAACGCAACAAAATTACCGAAGATAAGCGCAATTAGTGTAAGCAACGTGGCCAGTTAATAGAACATTATTCAGGGAGGCAGAACAAACCAAATAAACCGGAATGCAATTTATCCAGCTTAAAAAGACCTAGTTTAAGTGTAAGTTGGTTTAGCCCAACTGCGGTGAAGAAGCATCAAGAATGCAACATCAGCCTCAGCATGGGGCACATATATATATATATATATATATATATATATATATATATATATATGTATATATCGGCATTCGTCCGATCCCCACCTGGAACATTGTATCCAGGCTTGTCCACCATGGACTTGGAAAGGGTGTTACTAGTGGGCACTCGGTTAGTGCAGGGTCTACGGGGACAGACGTCTCCTGATCGTTTGCTCAGTTTGAGAATGTACTCAATGCACTACCGAAGGATAAGAGGGTACCTGATTCTCACTTATCGTATTTTGACGGGTAAGATCGGCCCGGACTTGTCAGGGCTATTTACTCCCCCTGCATTACCTAATCTCCGTGGTTACCCACTGAAACTGCATAAACTACGTTTTGATAGGATTAGGACGGAAACTCGTCCTTCGTGCCGAATTATAGATCGCTGGAATTCGCTTCCAGATCACATGGTTAGGGAACCTACTGTTTAGGATTTCGCGCGCCATCTCGGTACGCTTGGGTGGCGATACCAAACCTTTCCTTTTTCCTGACTGACTCACCTTCACTTTTAACTTCTTTTTTAATGGCTCAAATATCTTGGTATTTCACTTGCTTAGCTCTTTCCACTTTCACTTTTGCCTTTTGAGTTTACTTGTTCCTCTTTCTTACTCCACGTAACCGGCCCAGCAGGGACTGCTAGGGCAGGATACGTGGGCATCAATTGGTTGGACAGAGTGCGATGCGGTCTTCGTTTTAGGTTCATCAGTAGTTAAAAGTCTGCCAACTCCTGGTTCAACGACCCGCTGAAGAATGAACACTCACGGGATAATCCTATCGTTCCAGTCCCGCTTGAACTTGAACTTGTGGTTTGACGGTTTGCATACCTCGTCAACCCATTGCGCTATACTGAGTGGGTCTCTTAAGAGGTACTCCTACCGAGTTGCTCAATGGTTATAGACCAGACGAACTCAGTCTCCTGGTCTTCCAGGTTGGGTGTTTGAAATGGGATGGTGTCCATTTCTGTAAGACTGAGTCGTTGCCACATGTGCTACGTTGTGGACAGAGTTTTGAGTCAAAGGGTTTGTATGAGGACCCTAATCGTTCTCCTGTCTAGGTCTGGGCACCATCGCGGTATCTCAGCCGACGTAAACTTCAACCACATCCTGCATCTGCCGTCGTGTAGCCTATGAATGGTCGCCTTATCTGCTGCATATAGCAGGACGGATAAGCGAAAACCTGCTACATCAGGCACCCTTTTTCTTTTTCACCTGTTTCTCTTACTCCCATGCCAACTCCTATCACTAACCTTCCTTCTGTAATTCCCAGCTTAATTGACAGCAATCGAAATGCCATTGGACGCGAATCAGATGCAGCTGACTTCTCGCACCACCCGCTGGATGACTATCGACAACAGTCCCTTACAGGGCCACGCTGTTCCCTTTCCCTGCCTGCGTTCAAGATTAGTACTCTGAGACAAATAGGTCAACAGGCTGCATTCGCACGCACGTTAGACACGTTGGGTATTGATGTGTGGTGTGTCACCGAAACTAGAATCAGTGACCTTCACTTGTTGCATTAACTGCGCCCGGTTTGTTCTCTCGCTATTGGTTGCACGCATCCGGAGACGCTGATGCGACAACCACTGGTCAAGCTGTAGTGGGTATTGTTCTCAGTTCCAAGGTCGAATCATCGTTTGTTGATTGGATTCCCTTGAACACCGGTTTGTGGGCAGTCCGTTGGACGACATCAACGGAGTAACACTGGACACTTCGCGGTTTCCGCTCATAACCCCAACGATTGCAGCTCTGATGCTGCAAAGTACGCTTTCTACCACGAGCTGAACACGCTGTTCCACACTTACCAGTTCTAATATCATAATTCTTGCAGGTATATGAATGCGCAAATAGTTCGTCTGAGTTCTTCAGAAGCTTTGCTTGGTGGCAAGTATGGACTTAACTCCGGACGGACAACGGCGAGCGTCTGTTACATCTGTGTGCGGATCACTGTTTCTTAGTAGTGCCGCTTTTAGACACACTGGGTGCCAAACTTCCACTTATCGTCATGTAGCTGGCCATCGATGGACCCAGATAGATCACGTGGCGTGGTTCCGTCCTAGATTGTCGCTCTTTCTGGAGTACTTGCATTGACTCTTGTCATGCCTCAGTCCATTGTCGTTTTTCTATGAGCTTTACCGGGAGGCATACCAAGCGCCTCCTTCAATTGGCAACGACAAATTTCTGTCAGCCCTCGATCAGACAAGCCTACCAGGATGCCCTGCGTACCGAACTTTCGCTCTCTTATTCAAATGACACTGGGTTTCAATGGAATAGGATCTCGGCCGCCATGCACGATGTAGGAGCCTCCGTTTGTGCCATTATCAATCGTCACTGCATCAGTCACTAGATCTTCGAGTGTTCGGTGAACCTGTTGGGATTCAGAAGGAAACCCGGTTGACTCTGAGCACAATGTATCCAGGCGGACTGTTAGACGCGAACGAAAGCGGAGCCTGCGTGCTTAGTCCCCGTCGTTTGCAAGCTGCTGGTGTCCGTCGTACTTCGTAGGCTATCCCCAACGCGCGAATCGTTGTAGCGAAAAGAACAAGCTGGGTTTCGCCCTGGTCGCTCCTGCATCAATCAAATCTTCACACCCCGCCAGATCCTCGAGCTCCGCCATGTGTATCAAAAGCTAACGATTGTTGTGTTTTTGGATATCCGTGCAGCCTTCGATTCTGTCGATCGTACAGTACTGTGGCGTTCCCTGCTGAGGAATGGCGTCCTTGAGAAGTTTGTCCATACTGCGCGCTCTCTATGGTTTGACCTTGAGCAGAGTTAGGGCTTATGGCAAGCTTTCGCCTTCCTTTGTGGTCTCCGGTGGAGTTCGACAAGGATGCCCTGTCTCTCCGTTCCTATTCAATTTTGCCATTGAGGATGTCCTAAAGAACACTCTGGGTGATTCGTTGAACGCTGGCATTGGGCTCCTCCCACGTAGTCGAGTTGTTGCTTTGGATTATGCTGATGACATCGTCTTGCTGGGTGACGATCCACACGTCATCCAACTTGCACTAAACCGCTTGGCGATTAAAGCATCAAAGTATGGTATCTACTTTTCACCATCTAAATGCAAGACTCTCAAGACTGGCAGGTGCCTGTGCCTGCACTCACTCTTGGTGGTAAGACACTGGAGGTTGTGGAGAGCTTTGCCTACTTGGGAAGTTGCATCATTACTGGCGCGGCAGTTGGACATGAGATTTCGATGTGCATCTCAAGAGCAGGCCTCGCTTTTTCTAAGCTGAGCCACTTGTGGCGTTGCCACGACATACTTCTCTCCATCAAAGGGCTGGTCTATTGTGCAACTGTTCGTGTTGTACTGTTGTACGGATGCGGGACCTGGCCCATTCGTAACGGTGACTTGCGCAGACTATCCGCCTTCAAGCACCGCTGTCTGCGGTCCATTGCCCTTGGGTGGTGACGGAACCACATGCTTGGCTAGATACCCTTGCTGATATGGCGAACAGCCGGCCCTAATGGCGTTAGGGTTGCATTTCCGTCCAAACTTTCAGCTCTCCCACGCCAATTCCGATCGTATAGGAAATGCATAATACATTATGTAAAATTACATGATGCGCTCGTGAATAATTGTGTAGTGTAGCTTTAAGTATCAAAGCTTTTATATTGCAGCACGTCCGCAGGGGTGTGTTGCACAACCTCAGCGAACGTGTATCGATGATGATGATGGTGATAATGATGGTAAGGAGGATGATGACGATAATAATAATAATAATAATAATAATAATAATAATAATAATAATAATAATAATAATAATAATGAGGAGGAGGAGGAGGATGCGGCTGCGAGAGAAGCCGAGACATCAGCACGAAAACGATTAAGGGCTGTGATCACGTTTCGGACTACATCCGCTGCCGGAGCCACAAAACTAACTGGCCGTGGTTCAGCCTGCAACACCTGAGTAGGAAGAGGTCCAGAAACAGGGGAACAACTGAAGTGCGGATCAGCTGGAAGAGCTTGCAATAAATGGCGACTACTCCTGCTTCCAACATATCTTGGGCCCGTCTGGTCTATCAGGCTTCCTTGGCACCACGCAGTGTATATATATACAGTCGATTCCGGTTAATAGGACCAGCCGCTTATTCGGGCCAAATTCTGAAGAACCGAAACGAATCCTATTACGCTAGCCTAATTTTAGCCGCTTATTAGGACCGGAATTCCGCTTAATCGGACCAGACGATAGAAGGTGGCAGGTAACAGAGGTGTTAAAATCAAGTTCTGGGCCTGGATGTCTGGACTAAACCCACAGTTCATATGTCGGGCAAGAAAGCGTAACATTCAGTTACGGTAATCCGAGTTGGCCTTTGGATAAACTGAACTGTGGCAACCTTGAGGCACATCTATCTAATTGGCTTCAGAACCGCCCGAAACTGACTGTAGTTTCCAACACTTGTAGGCGGAGCGAAGACATACATGCTTGTTCACATGTCGTTAACCGCTCGATCGATGTACCGCACGTCCATTGAGACGAATGCCCTGAGCCCGCATTGCGGGCCTACTCTCGAGCACGGCAAGTGATCGCGGACACACAGGTCCGGCAAAGCATAGGACAGCAGGTGGCTAGGTCAACCATAGAAATACCCGGGAGACAGACTCGAGTTCACCTCAGTGAACTGTGCGTGTCTTGTTGCATGTTAAGAAAATGCCACGACGGGACTTGACGTTAGCTGAGAAGATTCGTTTCCTAGATCAGATCAAGGAACAGGGACCAACCACTAGTCAGCGTCGATTGGTGGAGATTACCTGCTTGGCAACATCTACAATACCGCGCCTGATAAAACAAGAGAAAGATCTGCGAGAAGAATGGGCACAATGTGAAGGACGACGAGGTACTTCCCAAAAACGGAAGCGTGAAGGCAAGGATCCAGACGTCGATGAGGCCCTTAATGATTGGTTTGCCTTTGTTACTGGATGAGCCGTGCGAGTAAGTGGCCCAATGTTAAAGTACAAAGCAGAAAAACTCGCTAAAATGCTGGGCCACGAAGATTTTATAGCTACGGACGGCTGGTAGTCTCGATGGAAATCTAGACATGATGTAAAATTTAAGAAAGCATATGGTGAGAAAGAAAGTGTCAATAGTGTTCGAGCTGAAGAATGGAAATCAACAAAACTACCAGAGCTTCTCGAAAAATTTCCAGCAGATGACATCTATAATGCTGATGTAACCGGGTTGTACTATAGGGCTATACCGGACGGCTCCTTAAGTTACAAACATGTTACTCTCTCTGACTGCAAAGAAGCAATGGATCGCGTAACTGTCTTGTGCTGCTCAAACATGTCCGGAACAGACAAGAGGAAGTTGCTGGTTATAGGAAAATGTGCCAAGCCTCGCTGCTTTAAGGAACTCAGAATGGACAGTTTACCAGTTGTGTATCGTGCTTTTCAGAAATGCATGGATGAGCTCTACACTTTTTAAAGAATGGGTGAAGGATTGGGACACAGAGCTACAACGCCAGTGGAGAAAAGTGTTATTACTTCTCGACAATTGTGCAGCACATTCAAATTTGGATTTCTTGAAGAATATCCAGATGGAATTTCTGCCTCCCAAGACCACATCTTTGATACAGACAATGTACATGGGCATCATAAAAAATTTGAAGACCTTTTATCGTTGAAGGTTGGTGAATTACATCTTTGAATCAATTGTGGAAGGCTTGCTGACCTCATCCTCGACGGCCGGAGAAATCAGTGCAAAGGTCAACATTTTGCAAGCCGTTACATTCGTGGCCGAAAGTTGGCGAAAAATGAGCAGTGCGACAATTCGGAACTGTTTTTCTTACTGTGTCTTAAAGCATATTGTCTCGGAGATGGATGTGGATACGGTGATTGTCAATGAAAATGAAAGCGAGAATGTGGAGCTGAAACAAGTTGAATATTACGAAGAGTTTATATATATATATATATATATATATATATATATATATATATATATATATATATATATATATATATATATATATATATATATATATATATATATATATAGTCGATTCCGGTTAATCGGACCACATCGGGACCAGACCATTTTGGTCCTATTAAGCGGCTGGTCCGGTTAACCGAAGTTACCCGATGTAACAAGATGGGACATGCTATACACAACATAGGAAACTACTATTATGACCTGTAGTGGCGGCATATATTTATAGCAAACACACAAAAAGAACTGCTTCGATAACGAACTTTGTTCACTGAAAAAGCAATTTACAAACAAATTCTTCGTAACGACCTACAAGATATTCAGCATACGAAGTACAGTTTTATACAAAGCGATTACCGAATTCCATTCAGCTTTTAAAGACCGTATCCAGTGTGGTTTAACGCATTCTTTTAACAGACTGCATTCGCACAAAATCACCACAAACATGTAACGCAGTAACAGAACTACCTTCATTTCCTTCCTGCATGAAATGGCGGTGCTATGTTTCAATGCATTTCTTTTCATCCTGTTTTGTGACTGGCATCAACACGTTAGAGTTCTCTTCATCACTTCCATGGTTTTCTGTTGCTGTCGTGTGTTTGGCTGCTATTCGAGTAACAATGGCAGCATCGTATTCTTCATTTCCATCATAGAGTTGAAGTTCGTTGTCGATTGACAAAAATTCTTCGTAATATTCAACTTGTTTCAGCTCCACATTCTCGCTTTCATTTTCATTGACAATCACCGTATCCACATCCATCTCCGAGACAATATGCTTTAAGACACAGTAAGAAAAACAGTTCCGAATTGTCGCACTGCTCATTTTTCGCCAACTTTCGGCCACGAATGTAACGGCTTGCAAAATGTTGACCTTTGCACTGATTTCTCCGGCCGTCGAGGATGAGGTCAGCAAGCCTTCCACAATTGATTCAAAGATGTAATTCACCAACCTTCAACGATAAAAGGTCTTCAAATTTTTTATGATGCCCATGTACATTGTCTGTATCAAAGATGTGGTCTTGGGAGGCAGAAATTCCATCTGGATATTCTTCAAGAAATCCAAATTTGAATGTGCTGCACAATTGTCGAGAAGTAATAACACTTTTCTCCACTGGCGTTGTAGCTCTGTGTCCCAATCCTTCACCCATTCTTTAAAAAGTGTAGAGCTCATCCATGCATTTCTGAAAAGCACGATACACAACTGGTAAACTGTCCATTCTGAGTTCCTTAAAGCAGCGAGGCTTGGCACATTTTTCCTATAACCAGCAACTTCCTCTTGTCTGTTCCGGACATGTTTGAGCAGCACAAGACAGTTACGCGATCCATTGCTTCTTTGCAGTCAGAGAGAGTAACATGTTTGTAACTTAAGGAGCCGTCCGGTATAGCCCTATAGTACAACCCGGTTACATCAGCATTATAGATGTCATCTGCTGGAAATTTTTCGAGAAGCTCTGGTAGTTTTGTTGATTTCCATTCTTCAGCTCGAACACTATTGACACTTTCTTTCTCACCATATGCTTTCTTAAATTTTACATCATGTCTAGATTTCCATCGAGACTACCAGCCGTCCGTAGCTATAAAATCTTCGTGGCCCAGCATTTTAGCGAGTTTTTCTGCTTTGTACTTTAACATTGGGCCACTTACTCGCACGGCTCATCCAGTAACAAAGGCAAACCAATCATTAAGGGCCTCATCGACGTCTGGATCCTTGCCTTCACGCTTCCGTTTTTGGGAAGTACCTCGTCGTCCTTCACATTGTGCCCATTCTTCTCGCAGATCTTTCTCTTGTTTTATCAGGCGCGGTATTGTAGATGTTGCCAAGCAGGTAATCTCCACCAATCGACGCTGACTAGTGGTTGGTCCCTGTTCCTTGATCTGATCTAGGAAACGAATCTTCTCAGCTAACGTCAAGTCCCGTCGTGGCATTTTCTTAACATGCAACAAGACACGCACAGTTCACTGAGGTGAACTCGAGTCTGTCTCCCGGGTATTTCTATGGTTGACCTAGCCACCTGCTGTCCTATGCTTTGCCGGACCTGTGTGTCCGCGATCACTTGCCGTGCTCGAGAGTAGGCCCGCAATGCGGGCTCAGGGCATTCGTCTCAATGGACGTGCGGTACATCGATCGAGCGGTTAACGACATGTGAACAAGCATGTATGTCTTCGCTCCGCCTACAAGTGTTGGAAACTACAGTCAGTTTCGGGCGGTTCTGAAGCCAATTAGATAGATGTGCCTCAAGGTTGCCACAGTTCAGTTTATCCAAAGGCCAACTCGGATTACCGTAACTGAATGTTACGCTTTCTTGCCCGACATATGAACTGTGGGTTTAGTCCAGACATCCAGGCCCAGAACTTGATTTTAACACCTCTGTTACCTGCCACCTTCTATCGTCTGGTCCGATTAAGCGGAATTCCGGTCCTAATAAGCGGCTAAAATTAGGCTAGCGTAATAGGATTCGTTTCGGTTCTTCAGAATTTGGCCCGAATAAGCGGCTTGTCCTATTAACCGGAATCGACTGTATATATATACACTGCGTGGTGCCAAGGAAGCCTGATAAGACCAGACGGGCCCAAGATATGTTGGAAGCAGGAATATTCGCCATTCATCGCAAGCTCTTCCAACTGATCCGCACTTCAGTTGTTCCCCTGTTTCTGGACTTCTTCTTACTCAGGTTTTGCCGGCTGAACCACAGCCAGTTAGTTTTGTAGCTCCGTCAGCGGCTGTGGTCCGAAACGTGATCACAGCCCTACATCGTTTTCGTGCTGATGTCTCGGATTCGCTCGCAGCCGCATCCTCCTCCTCATCATCATTATGATTATTATTATTATTATTATTATTATTATTATTATTATTATTGTCGTCATCATCCTTCTCACCATCATTACCACCATCATCATCATCGATACACGTTCGCTGAGGTTGTGCAAAACACCTCTGCGGACGTGCCGCAGTATAAAAGCTTTGATACTTAAAGCTACACTACACAATTATTCACGAGCACGTCATGTTATTTTACATATTTTATTATGCATTTCGTATACGATCGGAATTGGCGGGGGAGAGCTGAAAGTTTGGACGAAAATGCAACCCTAACGCCATTAGGGCCGGCTGTTCGCCATATCAGCAAGGGTATCTAACCAAACATGTTAATCGTCGTTAGGACTCTAGCCGGACAGTCGGGATACACCAACTGACTTCAACTTCGAAGTGAAGGTTTTCATTTTTCTCGACCAAGTCATCGCTTGCCCTCTCCTCCTCCACTTCCTACCGCACCTCGGGCGCGCAAACATTGCACCTCGCGGGAGTCGGTGTTCTGGCATGCGCAACACGTTGCCTAGCCATCGGAGTTTGGTTTGTGATATAATGGTGCTGGGCGGTTCGCTCGCTCTTCCTGCACTAAATACACGGCGCCGAACACATTCAATGTTCACACGGTGCTCCCACCAGACATAAGCTAAGCTGCGAACACAGCGAAGGTCGAACGTTGCTAGCCTCTTTATGTCTGTCGACATGATGGGCCAGGTTTCACAACCGTATAACAGGTTTCAACGGACTGCTGCGTTATAGACCCTTCCCTTCGGGATGAGAGTGTTGTCGCATCTGCGCCACAGGTGGCGGAGATTGGCAAAAGCACCTCGAGCTATACGGTTGGTAACCTCATCTTCAATCCCACAGACGCTAATGTGGCTGCCTAGGTACTTGAGTTCCTGAACGACTTCTAGCCGATCACTACTAAGAGTCAGCGCAGGGGTGGGTCCTTGCCAATCTTGGAGAACTTGGCATTTCGATGGAACAAAGCATAGCCCAAAACGATTGACAGCCAGTGCTGACCGGTCCAGGGCAGCCTGGCACGTTTGGGCGCTGTCACATATGAGGGCAATGTCGTCCGCATACTCCAAGTCATGAAGTCGTTCACCAGGAAGTAGCTCCACACATTTTAGGTCGTGTCCAGCGAATGCTGTTTCCATGACTCCATCAGTAACGAAGTTAAAGAGGAAAGGTGACAGTGGGCAACCTTGTCTCACACCGCTGGAAATATTGAAGGGAGACGACAGTTTGCCATGAACCCCCACTCTGCCCGTACTATGCGCATACGGCGCTCTGATGATGTTTACATAGTTATCGGGCACACCTTTTATCAGCAGACAGTCCCAAAGAGCACTTCGATCAATCGAATCGAAGGCCCCTTTGATGTCGAGAAACACGACAACGGTGGGTCGCCAATAAACATGGCGGTACTCCAACACTTGACGTAATGTGTAGATGTGGTCAATGTAGCCTCGATTTCTTTGCAAACCACCCTTTTCCTCGCGCATCTGACTTTCACGGGTGCCACTTAGTATATGAAGGACGACGAAGGTAAGTAACTTAGAGGCGATTGAGGTCAAACGGATTCCTCTGTGACTGATGCATTCAGAACGGTAGCCTTCCTTGAATATTGGGACTATGACGGGGCGGCTCCAGTCTGTTGGAACAGTCTCCTGCTCCCATCTATTCATTAGTAACTTTTGTGAATCGTCCAGAAGAGTAGGGCCCCCGCATTTGTAGGGGCTGGATGAAGTCCATCTGCTCCGGTGGCCTTATTCCATTTTTTCCGTCTGATCTCACGTTTGATTACTGCGCCTGAGAGTGGATCCAGGGAGTAGGGCGATCATTTGCCGGGGGAGAAACTGGCAACTCTGACTGAATGTACTGCTTCCCAATGCTCCAATCGCTTTGACAAGCTGTGGATCGACTGCCCACTCTCGTCGTATATGGTTTCGTTAATATCAGGTCTCCTGCTGCCCGTTTCCAGTATCAGACGGAATAACTTCCAAAGGTTACCATAGGTAGCGGTTGTATCTATCTTCGACGCCCGATGAGACCACCAGGATTTTTGGTCTCTCAGGCTAACATGGAGTTTCGCCCTAAGATCATTGCGCATCACATTGTATTTGCCTCCAGCCGGAACACGTCAGCGAGCATCAAGTTTCCAGACTGCGTAGAGACCCAATATCCACATGAAAACATGCCAGCTGCTAATAACGTCTAGCGGATGTGACCAGTGATCTTCAACTGTGTTCAGTGAGCTCTTACTCAGCTCGGATGCCAGCGTACTTTGATACGCATTCAGAACATCTGACTTCGCCAGTTGGCAAGTATCTATGCGCTCACAGAGCCATTGAGGACGTCCATCGAAACACACTCGAAAGTCGGTGAAAACAAGTGCGTGGTCAGAGTTTACGCTAACAGTCCAAATCGGGCGACATTTTTGTACATAGCCTCTTCAGCGTTAACTGATCGCGATGTGATTGATTTGCTTCCGAGGCTGGTGCGTGCGGAGGCACACTTCTGCCGGTGATGTGTCGAAGTGAGTACTCTCGAGGAAAACGAGTATCTTCACACAGATGTAGCAACCGCCTACGAGAGCCTACACCGTTTTGGCCGCCCAGACGAAGGTCATCAGTGGACAGTTTTCCAACTTGGGCGTTTAGATCACTAGTTAATACCACAGTATTCATACTTTTTCTGTAGCGAATGAGCGCATCCAGTTGGTGATGAAATTCATGTTTCACCGAGTCAGCGGTACAATCTGTGGGCGCGTAGGCCTAAATGACAAACAAGCACCGTTTGTCCCCGCTCGACGCCGAGGCTGAACCAGCCTGCGAATCTGACAGCACACATCCGGCTATTGATTGGGACCCAGTCGATCAGGGCAGATTTAGTCCGGGCGCTGAGAGCAATGTCCACACCAGTTTGACGGGCATTTGAAACTGTTTCATCCCCGGAGAAGCGCAATGAGAAAATAGCGCCAGTTCCGCACGTTAGAGATCACAGGGTAATTACAGAACTCGAATCCTGCAGGTGAGTTTTTGATAAGAAGCAGATATCGATTGATAAGGTCTCTAGTGTCCCGCAACTGCTTCCTGTTGGCTATTTGCAACAAATCGCGCACATTGTGGCGTGCTAGTCTTAGGGAAGATCGGGGGCTCCACATGGAAGCAGATGAACTGACGTTATCCGTTTGGCTGTACATGGACTTACTGACTGGACCGGCGCGACACCCTGCGATTGCTTGTGATTCGAAACCAAAAGATAAAAGCCTATCAAAATAAGGTGGGGGAGGGCCAAGGTTTGAGAGGTTGAAAACAGGGGGGATAAAGTGGAACGGAATGGTAAGGATAAAAACCCTCAAGATGAGGGATAAGAAAACGAGAAGTCTTGAGCAGTAGCATCCAAATCCCTATCCATTCTGCCCGATGCAGCAGATATGGTGCCGTTGATTATCCTCTGCGGTGACCATAGCATCAACAAATTATTGGAAGAAAGGTTCACGTTGTTGCTCGGCCAGAATACTGTCAGGTTGCCCAGGCCTAGACATTAGAACACGGATGTCCAAAGTTCGGCTTGCGTTAACATTTCAGCTGGCCCGCGACCTCATCATGAAATAATAAATTCAGGCTTATATTTTTTCGTACATGTGTACTTTTTATTATTATCTTAGTCAGACTGAATATGACCCGACATATTTTTACCTCACACAATGTGACCCTCCTTGCAAAAGGTTTGCATACCTCTGCCTTAGAACGATTAGGTATCGAAACCTGACCACAAGGCAGCGAGCTTTTGGCACTGGGTTACGGAGAGTCCGTTTTATGAAGTAAGGAGTCACCCTTTCTTCAACCCCCTACCTAGAGGGCCAGATGACTGGGTTTGTCAGGCCTCTAACTATTGACCAATCTCGCATGAGTGACTGGAAATGCGAAAAGCACCACCCAGCATAGCCCAATGAATCGCTGATGCATACAAACCATCGCACCACGATAGGGTCCAGTCTCGTAGCGATGGTTCCTGCCTGTTGTGGAATCCCTTGAGCATAGCACACCACACATTGATAAATCAATTTGGACATCAACAAGTCGGGACGGACTGTAGCTTCCGTAGGTGCTGAGGGCAGTAATTGTTAACAAGGGGAGATAATGTGACATGTCCGAGCGGAACTTTATAGCGATCCATAAGGTAAGTGCATCGTTAATCCTCGACAAGGTGTCAGCAGTACGCCGGTATGCAGTACTGATGATTCACTACCGCGCGACCACCAACAGTCGCGCGTGGGCTTCGGTTACTGCGAGGGTCGCTCAATCTCCTATGCAGGCTCGAATCCGCTCCATCGGATTATAAAGCAGGCTTGTGATCACTTATACTACGGGCCGGATAGGCTTACAAGACTGTCATGATTATCCCCTCTTCTCTTTATCTTCTGTTTCGTTCACAAACATCGCCCGTACTTTTTCTTACCGTCCTTTAAGATAAGGCTCGATCATCTCGGCATCTGTGATAACGGCGTCCAGATCACCACGACTGGTTAGCCAGTCGCATTTTACATCCAGTGTGGCCTCTTACTAGATGGTTATGATTGCTTCGTCGTCGTTCGTTATGATTACTTCGTCGTGTTCTTTTTGTATTTCAGCCTCTGAGGTCTTTTGCGACCTAAGTACACATTGTACACCGGAGCCCTCGGAGTCTTTGATCAGACACATATTACACATTCTTTCGGCGTATCTTATGCTCATCCTAGCTGGTTAAGGACATCTGTCTACCATTTCCAACCGCCCCCACGATACGCCTTACTGCACCTGACCGCATACCGCAGATAGCTCTTTCATCTATTCTCTACAAGGTCGATATACGATTTCTCGCTGTTTCCGTGGATCCACTGTGCTTGTGTTTGTCCTTTTCATATGAAGCATTCTAAACAGAAGAATCCGAGCTTAATGTGCGAGTCTGTTGTTACCGAACTTCGAGATCTTTATATGAAAAGGCTGCTCCCTCTCGAAGAAAAGTTTCTTTTCTCGAAATTCCATTCACCACCTCTGGACGCAGGCGATTTTACCTCTAAGCCCATGATTTTACTACTGGGCCAATATTCCACAGGAAAAACGACCTTCATTAAATATTTGTTGGGTTCCTCGTTTCCGGGAATGCACATTGGCCCTGAGCCAACTACGGATAAGTTTTGTGTTGTTATGGATGGTGATCAAGGCATCATACCGGGAAACGCATTAGTCGTCGATGCTTCTAAACCTTTTCGACCTTTAAGTCGATTTGGGAACAATTTCTTGAACAGGTTCCAGTGTTGTACTCTCAAAAATCCCGTACTCGACAGCGTCATCATTGTGGATACACCCGGCATCCTCAGCGGCGAAAAGCAACGTCTTGATCGTGGTTATGATTTCACTGCTGTTGTCCACTGGTTTGCTGAAGTCGTAGACCGCATCATACTACTTTTTGACGCGCACAAGTTGGATATATCGGATGAATTTCGGCGAGTTATTGAGTCATTAAGAGACTATGATGATAAAATCCGCATCGTTTTAAACAAAGCGGATATGATTGACTCGCAGCAACTTATGCGTGTGTATGGAGCACTGATGTGGGGTTTGGGCAAGGTCCTAGGCACCCCAGAAGTTGTCCGAGTACACATAGGCTCTTTCTGGGACGAGCCTTTACACTATGATGCTAACAGGAAGCTATTTGAGCTAGAGGCGCAGGATCTCTTTAAGGATTTACAGACTCTACCTGCTAACTCAGCGATGCGCAAGTTGAATGATTTTATTCGAAGAGAACGTCTGGCAAAGGTTGGTTTTTCATTTATTTGTCCACTGGTTCTGGATTTTCTTTCTGAACTTTACCCGAGAGCTCTTTAATCACATTCAATCAAAATGTCTAGCGAATTGACCTTTTCCGGTCATGGCTTAGCTGTTCAACGTATAATCTTACGCTTCATAGATCCTTTCGGGTGCTAACTAGCATGGGGGATGTTTCTGTCTCGTTATTTACCTACTGTCAGATGGTGTATGCTGTGGCGGCCACTGGTGTGCCTTCTCCAGAACGTCTTCATTAGCGCTCTTAAATGTTCTGTACCGATGTTGGTTTCTCCATTTTTTCTGACGTTTTTATTTCATACTTTGTCGATTCATCTTTTAGCCTAAGAGTGATGAAGCTGTGCAATGTGTGAATCTGTTTAGGAGTGGTCACTTAATGTGCAAACTGTTACACTGCCTATTGCTTTAGTATGATTTTATTGGCCCTAGTCCGACCCTATGCAACTTTCAATGGACCGTGCAATATCTCGTATATCTTGCGTCACGCATCATGTGTTACATTTCTTAACTTGTCCAGCGTCTTGATACATAGCTTGTTTCTCGTTTCCCCATGTGCTACAAGGTAAATGTTACCCATTTTAAATCCGTCCATTGACTCTGGTCGCGTTAATCATCAAGCCACGCTTTTTCTACTCTCATAGCCACCTATATAGGTACTTTGTGTTAATGACTATTTTTTATCCTTGTTTTCGGTTAATATGATATAACGTACTTTTTGCGGATCCTCCATGCCATTACCTTCAACTAAGACTCTTTACTTCGATACTCGTGTTCGGGCGGTAAAGTTGCGTGCATGCGAATCCTGACCGCCTCGTGTAGATGACATGCATAGGCTTTCGGTCTTTGACAATGACTGTTTGCGGAGAATCACCCATCTATGGGGGCAACATCGAGTGAGCTAACTTTGCTACGCCAATAGAGATAGGATGGCAACGTTCTACGCAAACTTAAGGAGTTTTTACCACGCCGCACCGTTTTTGCGTTCCTACAGGCGTTTTAGAAGTGGAAACGTGGAGGGCGGCCGACTATTTGGCGGCAATGCATGCACACAGACTGCAGACATAATGCAGATCTGGCGAAACCACTTTGACTGTTTCTTGAACAATCGTTCAGAGATCGACTGGCCTACATTGAACTGCGTCAAGCAGCATGATGTGAAGACGAGTCTGGCGGACACGCCGACACTGGATGAGACGCAGAGAGCACTTGCTCAGCTGCGAAACGACAAGTGTGCTGGGGCCGACCGGATCCCGCCTGAAGTATTGAAACACGGCGGACCTGCGTTGTTGACTGCGCTGCACCAATTGGTGCAGCGTGTATGGTTTGAGGAGGTGTCTCCTGAACTGAAGTATGCTCTTGTGCTACCAGTGTACAAGGGCAAAGGGAGCAAGCAATGTTGCACGAATTATCGTGGCATCAACTTGCTGAGTTGTGTGGGCAAGGTGATTGCCCGAATCCTGCTCAACCGCCTCGTCAGTCAGGTTGTGGAACCTAACGTGGCGGAAGAGCAGTGTGGATTCCGTTCGGGTCGCAGCACTATAGATATGGTGTTTGCGGCTCGTCAGTTGCAAGAGAAGTGCAGAGAACGACATCAGCCGTTGTACTCGCTTTTTGTTGATTTCACCAAGACGTTTGACACGGTGAACCGCGAGGCATTGTGGCTGGTGTTGGGTAAGTTTGATTGTCCGCGTAAGTTTGTAAGTTTAACTAAATGTCTGCACAGTGGTATGCGGGCGAGGGCGCAGCTGAGTGGAGAGACCTCGGATGACTTTGCAGTTGTCTCTGGTGTGAAGCAAGGCTGTGTCTTAGCTCCTGCCCTGTTTAAAATATATCTTCATGCAATGATGTCTTGTGGTTTTGATGCGGCTTGTGCTTACGGTGTTCGTGTGGAGCACCGTATTGATGGTGGGTTGCTGGACATCCGTCGTGTCGATGCGAGAACTCTAGTCTGTGAGACAACTATCCGTATGTTGCTGTTTGCTGACGACTGTGCGTTGTTTGCACACAGCGCGAATGAGTTGCAGCATATGACTAGTGCTCTGGCTTCGACGGCGGCCAAATTCGGACTCACCATCAACACAAACGAAACTGTCTGTCTCTTTCAGCCTTCATCGGAGGTGCAGTCTACAACATTGCCGCGAATCAGCATTGGTGCTGAAGTATTGGAAACCACCTCCCGCTTCTGCTACCTTAGGATTGTGATGTCGACTGATCAGCAGATACACAGTGAGCTGCGTATCCGCTTCTCGAAGGCAGCGGCGGCATTCGGGAAGCTAGAGCACCGAGTGTGGAACAACCATCAGTGTACCATTGGCACGAAGCTGATGGTGTACAAATCCATGGTGCTGTCCGTTCTTCTATACGGCAGTGAAACGTGGACGATGTACCGGCGGGTTGTGCGATATCTTGAGCGGTTCCATCAGCAGTGTTTGCGACGGATTTTGCGCATCGGTTGAGGCGACAGAGTTGCTGACACGGAAGTGTTGCGCCGAAGTGGAATGTATGCAGTGGACTGCATACTTTTGCTGGGACCTCTGAGGTGGCTCGATCATGTGTGGCCTATGGATTCGACGCGGATACTGAAGCCGTTGTTATATGCTCAGCTGTGTGGGGAAGCGGCATATGGGGAAACCGAAGCTTCGTTACCAGGACATGATGAAAGTGAACGTCTCACGTTCTAATCTTGATTGCAGGTCATGGGAATCGAAGGCGGTTGATCGGCGTGCATGGCGCGATCTAATCACGAAGGCAGTTGCCGAAGTGCGGGAGAAAGACCTCATACATGCAGAGAAGAAGCGGCAAGTGCGGAAGCGGCAAGCACCGATGGGTTGTACTCCATCGACTTCGAGCGCATGGTGCTGTAGCACATGCGGTCGCGACTGTTTGAGTCAGGCAGGCTTAGTGAGCCATGAGCGAGGCCACTCGGGACCAGTACCGAAGCGACGACGGGTCCTGCAGAGAACGTAGGCAGGACCGGCGCAGCGTTTGTAGGTACGCTGCATTCGATTTAGTAACCGCGTGCTTGCATGCTAAGTCTATTTATTTCAGGTGGTGTGTTTTCAATTTTGCCCTAATGCTTTTCTTTCCCATATAAATGCCTAATTATACTCTCTTCTATACACTTGCACACGTCGCTTAAGTCACTTGTAGTTATTTCGATAACATTTTCGTGTTCGTAGCATTTCCGTAAAATAAACCTCCTGACCTCGTGAACTTATCTCGGATTCTTTTGTAAACAACTTATTTCATATGCTCATTAATTTAAGATTTATGTCACCGTTTCCTTATGCATTACTCGCTTTATTTTCTTTGTTATATTTTTCTTAAGTGCTTGGCTGTTGCTTGATATCCCCGGTGTGGCTGCGCTTGATGTGCTTGTTGACAAGGTGCCTACCTGTCTATTACCCACTACTTCGTCCATACTGGCTCTAGGAGACAGTTGGTCGTTGCTGGAGGGGACAGGTGTGCACGATCCTTGTGGCCGTGTTAGGATCAAAGAGTAGTTCTATGCACTCAGTGTGGAGCGTACTACGGTCCAACCACCGCCTTGTGTGCGCTTGATTCCCAAATACAGTGTGCTTGTGTTTGCCTGTGAAGGAGTGTGGGCCGGCTCCGTTGATGAAACGTGGCTCCCATCCACATACCTCCCGGTCTTATTCCTTCGGGTTTACACTAGATATGGGGTGTGTGGATGGAGCTGTGGGTGATGCAGCGCAAGCCACCCATGTTCCCTTTGTAGCCGCAGGCGTTCTGTGGCTGTCCACAGTGACAGGCAAATTCGAAACCGGATGCCGCCAATCATTCTGCCATCGTACACCAGCGATGCTCCAGAGGCAGCGGTGATGAGAAACAGTCTCTGGAGAACGCTCGTTTGCTCGAACTTTGCATTGTAGACTCAACTTTTTGATGAAAGGCTGGGATCCTGCAGGCGCCAGAGATATCTGCGATTTTTCGACACACACTACATACGTTAGCTGGAGGTGGTAAGCACCTGAGCTACCGTGCCGCAATACCTAAAAGATGAAAAGGGAATAAAATGCAACAAGTGCAAGCCAGCTGAGCTACCGGTAACGGATGGGCATTGTTCCGGTAAGCTATCTGCCGGCTAGTATGCAGCAGAAAAAATAATTTCCTATGCAAAATTTAAAATGCTAAATAATGAGGTTGTGGTTGGAAAGGAGGCTACGAAGGATGGCGTGGGACAAGGAAACTCACGGCAGGAACGCCACTGAGATCGGCTCCTATCCATATCAACAACTGTATCCAGCCAAACGTGTTCATCGGCTTTCGGACCCCAACCAGGGAGCCGAGATGCTCCAACTGAGTCCAGCTTCGAAGTGAGGGCCTTCATGGAGATTTTTCGAAGAATACTCCAACTTTGGAGATGCACAACTCAACCTCACCTGTTTATTCACTCACGCTAATGCAACTTGTCGAGTGCCTCCAAAGAAATGCCGCAGAGGACGAGGATGAAGCATTTTGGGATTGCCTTTGAGTAAATCTGTTAAGCGTTGAAGTATTGCAGCGCAACCATGTATAAACCGTCCGTAGTAGTTAACCATGCCGAGAAAACGGCGTAGGCTCTTAACGGATTATGGCAATGGATAATCCAGTATGGCTTGCGTTTTATCAGTCAAGGGGCTAATCCCGTTAGCGTCAATTCTGTGACCTAGGAAGTCGATGGAAGTTTAGCCAAATACGCATTTGTCAGGGTTAATGTTGATACCATGATGTTCGAAACGTTCGAAAACTTTTCGTAGATGTGTTAAGTGGTCGTCAACAGAAGCACTTGCAACTAAAACATCATCAATGTAAACAAATACAAAGTCGAGTCCACGGAGAACTTGGTCCATGAAGCGTTGGAAAGATTGCGCGGCATTTCGGAGACCGAATGGCATACGGAGAAACTCGTACAAGCCAAAAGGGGTGGTCACTGCCGTTTTTGCAATATCTTCTGGGGCCATTGGAATTTGGTGGTACGCCCTGACAAAATCAATCTTAGAAAAGATCGACTTTCCAGCCAAACCTAACGAAAAATCGTGTATATGCGGGATCGGGTATCTGTCGGGAACTGGCGTTATTCAGTGCACGATGGGTGGCAATCACCGGTCTTTTTAAGCACAAGGTGCAGTGGAGATGACCAACAACTGCTTGAAGGACGAATGATCCCGAGCTTGAGCATGTGCTCGAACTCTTTCTTAGCGACCTGTAGTTTGTCAGGTGTAAGTCGTCGTGGTTTCGCCGTCACGGGTGGACCACTTGTGACGATGTGATGTTGCTCATCGTGCTTGAGTTCCGTTGCGTCGTTATTTACTCCGACAAGTGATGCAAAGTTCCACAACAATGCGGAATACTGCGAACGATCGGGCATAAGAACTCGAAGTCCGATGGAATTAACTGCAGTAAGCTTGCCGGAAGCAGTTAACGAAGTGGTATCGTCATGTAACTTCCCACAACGTAGAGGTACTACAAGGTCAAATTTACTAAGAAAATCGATATCGATGATAGGCTTTTGTATGTCCGCGATTGTAAAAATGGAAGGAAAGCTACGACGTGGTCCTAGACTGAGCGTGAGAAGTTTCTGGCCATAAGTCGCGATCTTCGTTTGGTTAGCAGCCTGTAGCGTCATTTCAAGCCGGCTGTAACCAGCGTTTTTCCAAGGAAGGGGGTATAACGCTTATCTCCGCGCCAGTGTCAACCAAAAAGTGGAGTTTGGTCGTGGAATCAAATACGTACAGGAGCCGCCTAATAATTTGGCCAGCGGCAGCCGTCGCCATTACTGGCTGGCTTCGACGTTTCCCGATTTGGAATTAGCGAAAGCCTTTAAATGAGTACACCCTGGGCTACAGTTTCGTGCGACATTATCAAAACGGTAATGGAAGTAGCAGTACAAGCGCGATGCTCGCCTGCGGGAGTTGCTGTGAGGTCTGCTTGTGAAGGCGGATGTTTGGTACGGTATTCGACCGCGGCTAAGGTGATAAATGCTGAGTTCCAACTTTGAGAGCCTCTCACTAATGGAGTCTAGTGTGGGGCACTACCTGAAGTGCTTGTAGTGGACGCCTCAGCCACATGATTCACAGCGTTTTTACAGAAATTTTCGTGTACTTTGTCGGCCGCCTCCGCCAGCTTATTCAATGGAAGGTCCTCAGCCAAAACAGCTAGTATCGCCGTCGTGTTTGCTGGAAGACACTTAATCCAGAGTTGGCGAAGAATGGAATCATCCAAGGTTGATGAATCGACAAGTGACCGCATATGTCGGAGGAGCTGAGACGGTGTACGATCACCAAGCTCGACGCCAGAGAGCAACTGTTCGAGGCATGTCTCGTCAGATGAGATAGTGCGTTTTAAGATAGCTGTTTTAAGCTTATCATAAGGTGCGTCAGTCGGCATAGGGTCGAGGATATCGATGACTTCTGAAACCACGTGTATGTAAATGTTCAGTAACATATGAAAACATCGTAGACGACGAGGTAATCTTACGAAAACGAAAGATAGATTTCACTTGAATAAATCAAACACGTGGGTTTGACACATCGAAGGATGGCAAAGAAAATGTAACCTAATTCTCAGATAACTGTTCACAAGAAGGTTGATCAAACATAATGAAGAAAAAATAACGTGTTCAAAATATGCGGCGTCACCAATTAATGTAGAGGACCGTTACCTACTAAGTTCGAGTGCGGAGGCAAAAGATAATCTTAGGCAAGACTCACAATAGAAGAACAATCAAGCACACTTGCGTTATAATTCTTCCTTCAGTCAATGTTATTCCGATGCCGACTAGCGATTCGAAGATATAAATCCGACTACTGGAAAGACGTGGCAGCAGCACAAGCAGAGGCAGCAGCAAACGCAAGCAGCACGACACGAGCGCGTAGAAATTGTTGTATTCAAAATTTTGTGAATTTAAACAAATGGTACAAAATGGTCGGTAACGGAAATGATAGAAACAAAGATGAAATGTGGTATATTCACAACTACTACAATGCGGGACAACGCTGTCTCACGCCGTTGGGGATGGTATAGGAAGTCGAAAGTCCTCCATACACCCGCACTGGGCTTGAGTGAATGGCATAATGGGTGTCAGTATACTTTTCCGTGCTCCATTTCCAATCAGACGACTCCAGCTTGCAGCTCTCTAACTGACTCGCGCTGTACGTAAGTCTCGGAAGCAAACGAATGTTTTCCGGCTGAAGGCTCGACGGTGTTCGCGCATCTGGCGGATCGTAAGGACCTGGTCAATACAGCTCGGACCTGGGCTAAATCTTGCCGGTTTTTCACGTACGGGCCGTTTGCGTACTAGACTGAGCCTCTGTAAAAGCAGGGATTCGGGCACTTTGGACACAACGCAAAGCCTCTTTCAATTAATGTATTCTGAACTGAACATCGAAGTTTGGTAGATGCGGTTACTATAGCTCACTTCATCGCGACATTGGAAGTTAACGTGATTGAAGCCAAGGTAAAATGTGTATGCATACATTCAGTCGAAAAATTGTTGCTGCCTAAACTTTGACCAGAGTAGTTAGCTAAAGTATTCCTAACTTCAACGCGGATGATTTCATACCAGGGCACCGCTTATTTTTAACCTCCTCAGTTCCAATAAGTTCCATTTTTGAATCGTTTACCATCAACTGTGTTGTCATCCAGACAGACGGCTTGCATCTACAGAACTTAGGCCGTACTCAGATTGTGTTTCGAGCGCGAGTGATTATGCATTAGGTACTGTGGTATCCGACCGGTGACCGAGGAGAATGTTGCGTCTGTCTGGTTAATCAAAGGACACTGGTTCAAATCTGCGTAGGTGCGGGCGACCTAGTCGTATCCCTCATCATCATTATTCCACACATTAGCTAGGGTGTGAAACACCCTAACTATTGTGCCACAAGAACTGCAATCAGGTGACAATAACAAGTGAAAAATACGGGACAAAACGATGATTTGTTTTATACTATGCATTAACGGCGAGATCGTGGTTGGCCAGAAAGCTAAGCGGTACGAGACGGGATACACAGACTCAAAACACAGACACCATCGGTGTCGGCTCTTCTCCATGTCAGCAAGTGCATCCAACCAAACGTGTTCGTCTTTCGGACACCAATCTGAGAATCGAGAGGCTCCAATTGAGGCCAACTACGAAGTGCTGGACTTCATTTTACTTGTCTATGTCCTCGATTGGCCTCCTTCCATTCAGACCCCGGTCGCGCAAACAACACATGTCACGGGAGCTGATGTGCGGACATGCGTAACGCATGCTCCAGCTATCGGAGCTTGGTGCCTGAAATAATCTTGCTGAGTGGTTCATTAGGTTTTCTGCGCCCTAGTTAACATGCCAAATCCGCTCATTGCTCACGTATTTTCTCACAATCTATGAGCTAAGCTGCCTCGGAATGGTCCGAATCAGTGGTTGCAGGTCCTATTAGCCATGCCGCAGTCAATGACATTCTTACATTCGGTTTCTGTTCAGCTAGTTACTAATTTTCATTCCATCTTGATGTGTTAAACGCATTTTCCCCTTATTCCATTTTCTTCACATTCTATTAGCATCCAGTCTCATTTTCTTATCGTTGATATTTATTGTTATTCTGGATACGTGGGTAGTGATAACTAAATCTACTACAATTCGGTTCTCGGATTTTCATTGTTCTGCCGAGCTAAATGACAAACAGGCACTTCTTGTTTCCGCGCAACTTCGAATCTCGAACAATCCAGCTATTCGGGTGTCACACCGGCTATTGACTGGGATTCTGCATATCAGAGTAGCTTCGGCCCGCTTAGTGGCTTAGGGACCGGGTGACCCTCGCAGTATCCTTAGCCCGCGTGCGACAGGTGGTGGTTGCGCAGCAGCGAAGCGTCGGTACTGCGTACCGGCGTACTGCTGATGCCCTTCTTTATTTTTCAACGTAATCACTCTCAAGCATAACCCGTTTGTTCCAGCGGTGCAAAGTGCCATTTTCCAAGGGAAAAGAACTCTTCAGCTTATGACTCTAAAAATTCCTATGCGTCACTGTCCTTACGAGAATGTTATCCGGATAACGATTTTTTCAAGCTTGAAAATAGGTAGAAGTTAGGGAAGACTAGCTTTAATATGGTGGTTGAAAAGAAAGCTGGGATCCATAATCATGGGTTGTTTTCTGGGCAGTTGAAGAGGTACGGACCGGAGCGTTGCCATTGTGGAAAATGATTTCTCACTTTCGCATTCCTGACTTTTTTCTCGAATTTTTTCTCTGAGACGTTTCAGAACCTCACACCTTATCGTCGATTGCAGGTTATCCTCACCATGACACACCGGCTAGTATGTTGAAGCCACTGCTGCATATGCGCACACTAAGAGGCACACGAGGACACCGGTACAAGCTTGTAGTACCGAATTTGAAGCGGTTCGCCCACTAACTGTTTCCAACGGGGCTTGATGTATGTATGAAACAATCTGCCGCGACACTTAATTGAGGCAGTCAGTGTTAGAATTCAACAACTTCCTGGACCAACACTTTGCCGATATAAAATATGTCGAACGTACTCCAACATAACGGGTTTTTGTACCTGAGTGATCTTAGATGCAACTACACAGAGATATCTCATTTTGCTTCTTCCAACCAGCATTCAGTACTCAGTAGTGCCTTTCGGTGATACTATGACCTCTTTCATGGAAATCAGTCATCACACCTCGGGCATCCAAAAAACATGCCATTATCTTGCCAGCTGACGGCATAACCTTAGCCTACTTTGGCCACAGCGGAGCATTCGCTTAGTGGACATACGAGGGACGTATTAGTGTTATCAAAGCCTGTGCATTGCAGTCATGCGGCATAGACATCGGCAGAATCTGACTGCAAAATCCCTCCTCAAACTTCATTATTACTGATGTTAATGTGCACTGGGAATGCTCAGAAGAGCGACAGCGAATCCTGATGCTGTCATCGTGCATCAATGGAGATGGCCTCTACCGCCGGTGACCATCGGAAAGAGTTCCCTCCCACACGATATACCAGACGTTAGGGAAACTATATACAACCTGTCAAAAGTAATCTAATTATCCAGAGTTGCCAGCCTACTTATCGGTCACTTATCACCCTGATGCGTTGGGCCGTCTCTTTGAGTTCACCCTCGCACGCAGAAATCTAACGTGAGATCGGACCATTGAAATCGTATAAGCACACATGACCAAATGGACTAGCTCGTTTCTTTAAGTTCGGGGGATCAGCTCTTGTAGGTGTTTATTTCAGTGAAACTGCGAACAGGAAGCTGTGCCAACTGACGAATACCTCTGTTTTAGTCCCCATTTTCAAAGAAACTCTCGTTCATGATCTTCCATTCATAGAGCGATCAGTTTGATCTTCGTCACCACTAAGTTACTTACCTTTGTGGTTCTTCATAGGCTGATTAGCGCTCGTGGATACCAAATTAACAAAAAAATTGTAACCGTTCTAGTGGGAGCGGACGAAGCGCTTTCACCGATAGTGCCCAACGCACAGATCAGCCAACTGAGTTTGTCTCGATACGGCTCAAGTGACCTAGCCGTCAGACGTTGTACACGCGAGCTAAGACTGGAGACGAAACGTGCATTCTCGCACGACTACACCGAGACAGAAAAGGGATTGGCCGATATCAATATTCCGTTTACTGACTCAACCAAACGCGAAATACACTTTCTACACCTACGTATTTGCAGCTCCATACTATAACAGCGTAGTATCTAAACTGTAGATGAAGGTGGATGTTGGCGAAGTACCTTAGCTGTCACGTAGTGGTAGTGTCCAGTTGAAAATACAGTTGTAGTCAGTAGAGTTGAATCACACGTTGCCGTGTAGGCTGTCATTCCGTTGGGAGCAGCTCCCTGTGTTTGACCCAACAAAATAGCTCGAAGCGTCCCCAGATTTCTGATGTACTTCTTGCTCTTCCAGGGCAAACTCGCTGGTACGAAGTTCCGTTGTTGCAGGCAGCCCAGTTTCACCTATCACGAATCTTTTAGTTGTGTTATATCCTGCAGGTACAGGTGTCCCAGCGTGTGAAGACATGTGTGCTGAAGAGTCGTCGGAAGTACGAATCAAAATGCAGGAGAATGAAAAGGGTTCAACATCTGTAGCTCAACGGCAGGCCCAACTATGTGAAGCTTAGCATAGCCCCTTCCTTGCAAGAGCCGCCTTACCTTACCAGATGCGTTTTAATCTCATGATCTTTCATGCGCCTTAGTCCAGTGATCCAACTCCACAGATGCGCTGCGATCACGATGTCAGGTTTTTAAAGTGCCTGATAGACTTCTCAATGTGAGTGAGGATGGATTGAAAGTGAGACAGGTTACTGGTATTGGGAAGATAGACAATCGTCAAAGTCCGCCATAGAAAATCGTCTTTGTGGGCAAAGCCATTCCGAGGCTGATTTTGTCCCGCCCGAGTAAACTGAAAGGTTTAAGGATCCATGTTCGTCCAGATTTGAATCCGATGGACCAAGCAACGCTCAAGTTTGCGATCATTGAGCTGAAGGGACGAAATGGTGATGGGAAAAGAAATTTCGGTATCGTGATTTTTCTAATCTTTTCCAAGATTCCATGAAACAGGATAAACATGTTGCTCCCACTTCCAGCACCCCCGGCGGTTCTTGCTGTGGGCTGTGTGTAGCATTTACCAACGCTTCCAGTCTTGTGTACAAGTATTTCCTTCGCCACCTATTTAGTCAGTGTGATGAGCGTGTTCAGAGTTGCAACTTTTGGTATAATTTCATCATACCCATTGTAGGATTACAACTGTGACAGCGGTTAACTACTTTGAACATGTCATATGGCTAAAACTCGGAGTGTAGTATGCAGGATGCCGTTTGACTCAGCGATGACACTTTATCGTACTATTATTGGGCCAAGTAGTTCATATGTCTGGCATACACCTTGCCCCCCCCCCACAACTTCGTGTCTACGTAGGTGCGAATGACCCCGCCAGTATCTTTAGCTCGCATGCCACTGCTGGTGGTCACGTAGCGCCGGCACTGGCGACCATATTAATTATCCACCACATTGTGTGATGTGCTGTGTCCCATTTACCACCATGTCGCTTATGTTGTTGTTTGCGTCCTCGCAATCGCTGACTGGTGCCTCCGAATGCATTCCCATAACCTGTCGCTCGCGGTGTTGGGCACTCTTCATCATCATCGTCATTCTGCATGTCAGCTGGACGTAAGAAGCACCGATATCTGAAAGATAAAACCGTAACTTTGGCCAAACCCTTCAACCGCCAAGTGACATGGCGCAATTTACGATGTATTTGTATTTCCGCGATGCTTTGTTTCGACTAGTCTGATTCAGAAAGGCATTGCACTTTTTCGCACTTGTTTTAAATGACACACTTTGCTTACCTATGTTTAAGCTTGATCCTCGCATCCCATTTGCGCCACGCCCACCCGGTATGGCAGCATCCATCAGAGTACATTTTAGGGATCTGAAAGCAATCTTAACACGAAAGCACGTTATTCTTCCTTTCGTTGTGGACCGTTCATGTTTCAAGATCACCTTTTACATATCGACCGGTCCGAATGAAATTCGGTTCCTTTCGTATGGCCGTTGTGACTTTGGGTCTACCAACACATCTATCATGCACTGTCATTCGGTTTCACGCGGGCATTTAGGGTACCCATACCTAGGCACAGAGTTCGCAAGTCACGGATGCCATATGCAACTGCGAGTATTCTGTTGATGTAGTCACCGCATGTCACCGACTTTTCTACTTGAACTTTTTCTCTCACTTCGGTGGTTTGTTTGATGCCGTTCATCAGACGACTTTACTTTTCCTTGCGGAGGTTTTGTGATCGAATCGCCTGTTTAATTTGACGAGCCTATAATTCTTTTTGATATAATCTAAACGCTTTGTGTCTCGTAAGGCATCAATAGTACGCCGGTAAGCAGTACCGACGCTTCGCTGCCGCACAATCACCACCGGTCGTACTCGGGCTAAGGATACTGCGTGGGTCGCCCTGCTCCTATGTTGGTTCGAACCCGCGCCGCCAGATTACAAGACAAGCTTGTTAACTTTAGGCTACGGGCTATGTGTCTCGTTATCACCTATTCACTCGGCAAGCTGCTATGGGGGCTTAGTTCACCTAAAAATAAGACGCTACTGTCTATATCCGTCGGGTTCTGATTTTCTGCATCTCTCACTTTTTACGGGGTTCACTGTCCAGTAACTTTTGGCTCAAGCCTCACGTCATATGACCGGTAATTTACGCCTTTGCTGTCTTATTCGCTCAGGTACATTCCTACATCATTAGTTACCTGGCCAAAGAGATGCCAAGCTTCATTGGAAAATCACGGAAGAAGCATGAATTGATCGAGAACCTGGATCAGATCTATGGCATGATATCGCGCCAACATCACATCCCTTTGGGTGATTTCCCGGATATCAATCGCATGCGCGCTTCCCTGAATGATATGGATTTCACGAAATTCAACGTCTTGCGGCCAAAAATGCTGGAAAGCGTGGATTCAGTGCTTTCAGATGAAATTCCAAAGTTAATGCAAAAGATACCGGTTGTAAGTTACTAGTTCCGAGATTTTCACTAACCAGTGGTGGGATTTTTTGGATTCGTACTTCCTCCTTAGGCATCCCCAATATCTCCCTTTCCGCATGTTCTATCGCAGCACTACAAAGTTTGGTGTGCGCCAACATCGTTTGTTGTCCCCGTATTTTTCACTTCTTGATCAGCTTTATTTGCCCCCGCATCCCCCCCCCCGATCTAATATTTCGTCACTCTTCCCACGTTTAAAATTATTTCACTCGAGGGGATAGTATGTAGTCGGCCGGTGGCCCAAAGGATTGCGCGCCTGCCTTGTAATCCGGGGAGGTCACCGGTTTGAATCCGCGTAAGGTGCAGGGGACCTCGCGGTATACACAGCTCTCGCGCGACTGATGATAGTCACATGGCAGCGAAGCGTCGGTACAGTATGCCGGCCTACTACCATGGCCTTATTCTTCTTACATTTATGTCTCGGTGTCCGGCCACTACGTCTACTTTTTGTTGTGGATTATGACCGTTTGCTTTCCTGAGGCTTTTGCTCTCGGGTTCTCAACCATTTTGTTCCACTTCGAAGTTTGTTATGATGAGGTCCACGACTCACTTTCGTTTCCATTTATGTCTACACCTAAATCTAAGGAACAAGTTGAGTGCCTACGAGAAGGTCGTGGGGTCGTGAAGGGCGGGGCTTTCGACGGAAACACCGGAACTGGCCCGTTCACCGTGGACGCGAATCTTGGTATCAATCTTGGTCGCTACGACCGCGACTGGGTTGTAGAACGATTTCGAGATGCCTGGGACAAGGTACGTGCAGTCGTCATCTGCTTTTTGCATCTGCATGTGTATTATTGAGTGAATAATTTTTATTGCACCTGTTGTGAGATACACTTTCTGCTCTCCCCGTCCGAGCAACAGACTATGCTTCTTGCTCGTGGTCATGCGTTGATAGTTCAGTGGACTTTGTCATCCGCATCTGACCGCAGTAACCTTTGTTCAAGTCAATCTTCCTATCGTATTATGGTCTCCGTGTTGAAATTTATTGTTGCTCTCTTACTATACTGTTCCGCGGCAACTCGTACACTCCGACTCCAACTGACAGTGTTCACAGGCATCGTAGTGGATCATAATTTCGACCGGTAGACAATCGTATTCTGCTAGCTATATTGTAGCTGTTCAGACTTTCAATAATGTCCAACAGAAAGGCATCCGTAATGCTCTTGACGCAGTCATCTGTTTACGCGGTTCCACTGAATTGGATGTTTGGCGGCACTGTTACGAGTCTCCTCGTTTGTTTTAACTATCAAAGACTGTTATTTGTGCTTCCACAGCAATACTGTGTATCGAAGCGGATGAAATTGATGTCATTTTTGTCTATTTGCATTCGATGCTTGAACCATTTGTCTTTGATGGATCGACTTACGTGACAGTAGCTACGTGGTACCGATACTTTACTATGCCAAGCTATAACCTGGTCAAGAGGAATGAAGGCTTTTACTTCGAGGTTGGCCTCGGTTGGGGTCTCTCAGGTCCGTGGTTGGGGACTGAAGAACGATGAACACGTTTGGCTGCATAGACTTGTTGGCATAGCTAGGAGCCGACCTTAATGGCGTTTGTGTTGTTTCTTTGTCTCTCCCCCTCTAACCACGATCTCAATTATTAGGGATAATATAACGCCCTTTTACTGCGGCACAATAACTGGCTGCTAGCTCACCAGAACAGTGTCCATCCATTACTATTGGCTCAGCCGGCAGATCTCATGTTTTCTTTCTTTTCTTTTGTATTGCGGCACAATAGCTGAGGTGTTTTTCACATCCAGCTAATGTGTATAATGATGATGATGAGGATTGCTTTACTGTCACGGGACCACTAGCAATCACGTGCTTTTTAGGAATACTGTATCGTTGCCCTCACGCAGACTCGAGCTTGTGACCTATGGAGTACAAGCCTGAATGATTCAACCACTTACTGATGTCACATATATTGCCGGCTAAAATTCCAGCATGCAGTAACCTCCGAAAAAGATTTCCATTGAACTGGTATGGAGCATGCACTGAATTTTTTTGTTGAAGTTTACTGATCGTGCTATCGGGTTTCCGCTGGATTGGCTTGCAAACTTTTGGATGGTTTTGCCCCATAAAATGTGCCCCACAGGTTTGCTCCTCCAAGTTTCTCATTTTGACACTTATCCAGGATTAGCTCTGTTCAAACTATATCCATCACGAATTGAAATTTCTTTTCTGATTGCGACTAGTCAGATTGGTGTCCAATTTGCTAACCGATGCAACTAGGGCAAGTGTAGTCAACCGATGGTTGTTAATTGCGTCAAGATAATAAGAATCCCAATATTGAAACACTATTGGGAAAGTTAGACGGAGAGTTCACTCCCGAGAGGAAGGAAAAAATCAAACGAGTTTTCGTGTGAAAGGAGTAACAGTTTAATGCTAGTCACTTAATGTTAGAGTACCAGTATCCCCTTCTTTATAGCGTTTTTATTGCTTTTGCATACCACGGCTTGGTATACCTTTCGGTTATTCCGAACGTATTCGTGGAAAGTATGCAGTAAGTGCGTGAACATCCGTTCCTCTCGGACAGCGTGCGATTTTATGAGAAGCACACCATCTCACCATCGACAGATGCACGTGCTTGCTTCGTCTTCACATGAATATGAGTTGCGATGGATTAAAGCCCTCACCAGTTTACGACGTCACAGTTATCTTGGTATCATTAGCCATTTTTTGACTGCTCTGTCGTCTAATCTATCAAGCTGGCATCATATCGAAACCGACTATTTAACATTGGCATACTTGTGCATCCACCCTGAAACTCGATAGAATCGATTCATGCTGACGAGCCCTTATGTGCGTTACATTTTGCACTGCTTCTGATCCTGAATAGCCCTCTGGCCAATTTAATAAATCCCATAGACATCGGATTACTAAACAGGCCCCTCAACTTGCACACAGCATACCGCAGTCTTTTTGTTTCATCAAGCAAATCTTGTTTAAAATCACTTCACCCCGCGGACGTAAAAAAATCCGGTCTCGTACTCTAATTGCATTTACTGACACACCTCTCTTCACACCCACGTATGCTTACACTCATTTGATCCAGCTTCATCAGCGCTATTTAGTGCATTCCATCTCTCGGATCTAACTTGTGTGGATCATCTGTAATTTCAACATCGCGGTTTTTGCACTGTTCCCGCGGAAACGGAATCGAGAAATTTTCCGAATTCCAAACAACGAAATAATATTTTTGGTCTCAAACGAAAGCCAACTCAGCGATCTACACGACGAGCCTTCAACCATAGCTGTCGACCGCTAAGCGAATTAGCAATCCGACATTTTGTGTCCCCATCGCTTACTCGCTTTATCTAAATTTCAGCGGTTAACGTGCAAACCATCCATCCACTCAATCCTAGTCTGCCAGCCGTGCACGCGCCGAACGCGTTGACCTTGAAAATACCGAGTCAGATAGACAAGCACACCACTGATACAAAGGGCATCGGTCGACGCCATGGTTTTTGATGACCAGTCAACAGTTGCCCCTTATGCTTCACCAAGGCTTTCTTTCATACCATAAAAATGTACGAAACGGAATTCGACTTGGGAACTGCCGAAGCGTTCCATTTTAAATGTGCGAAGATCACAGTGAGCCAGCTTAAGATACATAATAGTAAACCAGATTCTCTATGATTCTGTGAAGTATACATGGTTATTCCACTGGTAAAGATTGTGCATGAACTAGCACAGAAACACGAAAGACTGCTGGCAATCATTGAAGAAATGAGGAACACCAGTTGATTCAGTTGATTTGAGTTTGACCTTGAGCAAACCCCGGAACTTTCCACTTGGCTCCGCTGCAAAACAGTGGAAGAATGCTGGGTAGAGCATCAAAAATGCGTTCCCTGTGACTTTTGAAGTCAACGCCACCAGCTGCCCAAATACGCCAAAAACAACCACCGCCAGTTCAATTGGAATAAGTTTGGTCAGGTCCTCATCCACGCTCCAAACTGTTCCAAAATTTCAGAAGGACGTCCACATTGTTGTTAGTTGGAACATGATTTCTGCCAAAACCAACGGGAAACTTAGGTCCTCAGTTAACCGCACTGGGCCTAAGGTAAATGAAGAAGACGCAGTTGTACTTCCACAGCCTCCACCGGTTGTATGCACACCAGTTGGGCGGCTGACATCAATCCGAGCTATACATAGTGTACCATCGATAATGTGCACCAACGTTTCAGAGTCAACGTCAAATTCCTTAAAACGAAAACAACTCGATGATGTGAACCAGTGAACCTACATATGTGATATCATAGGTATGGTAACTAAGCCCGTCAATTTGACACGCGTTGCCATCACACAAACTCACAGCACTACGGTGAACCAAGACTAACATGTATGTCTCACGTCGAAAAATGTGTCTCACGTCGCGTGGTCGTAGTGAATCGACGCTCCTCTGTTTTTGGATCTACCACTCACAATTCTCGCAGCAACTTACTGTTCTTACACTCCAGCTCGGATTTACCAACGCTATCCAGTGGACCTACCGCTGCAGGATTGTCTAGCACATATCATCGTTGCATCCATTAATGCAATTTCAATTGGATTTTCATAGCTATCCAGGCTCGTATCAATCTTATTTCCGAGTGCACACCATAATTTGTAACCTCTTTCCTTAAAGTGCTCTTAGCGCTATCCAGCGATTCATTTACCACAAGAATCGGACACTCCGTTTGATAGCTGCAGCACATTTAGCAGCTATCATCCCAACACTCGTCAAACTAAGGTAAATTCTACCGCGCCCATCTAAGCTGCTGACCAGCCTAAACCCGGCCTGATTCATATCTAGCCGGCCACGTCCCACACCAAAAAGTTCGCACACCGACCTCAGCCGGCTTTGTTCGCAATTGTGGTCGCACTCGTAGATTATTGTCAACTGACAATGTGTGGCTGTCACAACACGCTCGAAGATCGCAAGCTGCGCACGTCACTGAGGCCTCGTCAATGCCTCTCAAGACAGCAACAAGGAAAGCCATGTATACACTGTCCACTCAGCCGCAGACAAAAGTTCTTTGCCATTCGAAATCGTGCTCCAAGACTATTCGAATTGCAGTAAAATGTAGTGGCTGCAGTAAAAATACCATCCCTGGTGCGTAAATTTAAGGGTAGAGAAAGGGAAAGCACTACAATGCACACCAGACTCCACTTGGTTCTGCACAAACTGTATGATTAACCCAGTCGTAAGGTGCATCACCGTACTGGCTCAGAAATGTGACAAACTGTCAGCTATTGTGCAGTGTGCGACGGCTGGTCTAGCGGTCACATCGGAACCAGCTGCATCGGAACTGGATTCCCGTTGCCCAAATATATGTTCAAACGTGGAGCAGAATACCCAAAACCAGTTTATAGTTAACAGCATAAATCCAGCAACCCCAACCACCAGAATTAACAGCCAGGGTCTGTCAATCCCGGCAACCCCAATTTTGCAGTGGTTTCTCCCGGGAGTATGTCTGTCTCACATGATACCCTATTGCACTGCCGAAAGTCTGACAACTTACGTCTCCGTCGTCGCTGCATGCAAACCCAGGGCAAGGTTAGTGGGCATATCTGCAACTACTCCAATGAGTGTTAGAGATGACACGAATACCAATGCGCCTCCGAGAAGACCGCCCACCACGCCGCCAGTAAAAGGAGGCTCTCTCTTATCCAAAATACGAACTCTAAGAAGACAACGAACTCGATGTAGATGATATGCTCCAGCGTGCCTGAGTCAAAGGCAAACTCTATTAAAAACAAACTACTGAACGACTTGAAGCAATGGGAATCCAGGCCAAGCAGGCTAGCTTCTGTCGTATCGTCCGTCACCCAAACTCAGTTCAGTATGGCTAGCCAAAGCTACTTCAGGTAACATTCCACTTGGGTGACAAAGCGGAGACCGCTCTCTTGTCAGCTCACCGTCTTCGTGCTTCGTCATGCGGCGTTCGTACATTCCCTGATATCCCTTAGAGTGAGCGTCGAAAAAGGAAGCTAAACCCGAGAGGATACCGCAAGCAAACCGACGAAATTCAGTCATCCGACGAGTCACAGACCCAAGCTCATGACTTGAAAGAGTGGCGGTACATCCGCGTGATTGCCAACTCAACGTCAAGGTTGCGCATATCACCAAACTACAAAGGAAGTGGTCCAAGGGTGTTGAAAGTCATGCTGTACTCCAAACAAATGGTTGAAAAGATGTTTGGAAGCTGGCACAAGTTGCGCACCAAACTGCCATCAGATATACGTCTGAAGGCCAGACCACTATTGGCTGAGGGAGCACAAAACCAGCGAGACGTCGCGATCCCAGCTGTCCGCTTTTTCGATCAGGAACACAGTGGAATTCCACAACCTTCCGGAGAGGAAAGAACAGCCAATCCGCTGCAAATCGCCTCTAAAGGACCAAGCAGTGGGAGCTCTATGCAACAGACCCAAACCGCCCCGGGGGGTTGGCAAGAAATATATCCAAAAAGCGATTGTCAGCCGGTCCCACAAGGGTCTGCTTAAATTCACGGGAAACGTTTGTGTTTTCAGCTACGATTCTGGCATCCGTTGCTCTCAGTCGTTTGTAGATAAACGCCCAAGATATTCTCAGTAAATTGGCAGAGCTTTGATATCGTCAAACCACAATGTGTTGGGACCTCATCATGTTAACCGAGACATGGCTGAACGAAGTGACTACCGATGCCGAGATCGCACTAGCTAGTATGTCACTCCTGCGCAACGACGTATTCACAAAGGGAGGCGGTGTAATTTTCTGCTACCGTTCCGACCTACTCATCGACTGCCTAAATGATCCTGGGGTTCAAACCGTGGACGCCTTATAGTACTGCCTACACCTAAGATAGGGCGATATATGTTTAGTGGCCATTATATACTGCCCATCGATATCCACTTTAGAAATGGGCCAGGCCCTATCTTCCCTTATGAAAACCTACTGGAACGATCTTACAGTCACGTTCTCCTGGCAGGGGCTTCAATCTGCACGGCCTGGAAACCCCGGCCACTCTGGGTGAACAATTCAAGGCGGATCTGCAAGAGCTAATCGCTGGTTCCCGCTGTACAACCAAGTCACTTCTCCAACGCGTTTCAGGACTGGAAACGAACCGGCCATGTTGGACCTCGTTTTTACCAACGAGGAACTGATAATCGACGTAGTAACAACGTGCGCACCTTTAGGGCCGCAGCGATCATGCGACACTAGTGTTACAGTACTTGTGCTACGCAGAGTATCCTAAAGAACATACCGAGACATCTTACATCATAACCAACTATGATAACCTGTCCGAACTCATTGGTGCAACAAGCTGGTCTTTCCTAGCCGAATGGTCCCCTGAAGTGGCCTGCGGGGAATTTGTCAACATATTCAACAGGCTTGTAGCAAGCACATCTGAAACCAAATTCTACCGACCCAAGAAGTTGAAGTCCTTGCTAAGGAGCAGGAATCGGAAATGCATGGCATTGAGGGACTTGGCATGGCACGCCCACATAGCATTTCCGAGCGAGGATACTTGGGATGTCTATACAACACAAAGAAACCATTGTG
The DNA here is from genome assembly GCA_944474145.2 of Dicrocoelium dendriticum. Lineage (NCBI taxonomy): Eukaryota > Metazoa > Platyhelminthes > Trematoda > Plagiorchiida > Dicrocoeliidae > Dicrocoelium > Dicrocoelium dendriticum. The sequence goes on along the minus strand of OX104065.1, from coordinate 87,438,532 downwards.
TCAAACTCCTCCGGGAGGATAGTTAAGGACCAACAAGACCTTGTAAAATTTTGCTCTAATTGAAAGCTACTATACAGACACATAAACAAACTTCGCCGCGTTAAGCGCGGAATTCCTGCTCTTCACACAGCATACGGGTTAACATAAACGGCACAAGAGGCGGCCAAGGTTCTTGGACAACAGTTTGGCCGTACCTGCCAAAGTGTGTAACCATCTTACACCAAGCCTACGCAGCTCGTGACTCCATCAGACTTTAGCCACATATCTTTTACAACCGCAGCTGTACTGAAGCGATTGATGTCCTTACGCGAATACAGCTCCCCGGGTGCGGACGGCATCCGCCCGAAAGCGTTGAAGGTTGCTGTCATTAGCTTAGTTGAACCGTTAGCAAAGCCCATTCAGCGATGTCTTAATGAGATGCACGTCCCGACAATGTGGAAGCACGGGATCATCATCCCAATCTACAAAAGTGGTAGCCGTGCAGAACCAGCGAATTCTCGTCCGATAACACTTCTTTCGGTGATCTTCAAACTCACAAACATCCTTCAAATGATCTTCAATATCATGGAGTCTATTGTAGCTGAGGCACTCATGGAGTACCTGGAGAATAACAAAATCCTCGTTCCGGAGCAGCACGGATTTCGCCAAACTCTGTCCTGTACTACTACTCTGTTGATAGCTCGCGCAAGCTGGATGGAATCTGTGGACGCTGGTGTAGAAGTAGATGCAGCCTACCTGGACTTCTCAAAGGCATTTGACCGCTTGGACCATCGCATTCTAATACACAAACTCAGAATTATGGTATCGGCGATCCCTTCATGGGATGGATAGGCGACTTTCTCGTTCAATGTCACCTGAATTTGAGGGTTCGCAGCACCTTATCGGAACCGATCGAAGTGCGGCGTACCTCAGGACTCGTGCTCGGACCAGGCCTGTTCTTAGTTTTCATACATGATCTTGCAAGTGTGCTGTCTTTAAACTTCCTGCTAATTACAGATGCTCTAAAGATATGGCATGCTATCGCTTCAGTGGAGGATCACGCAGCCCTACAGGACTAGCTGGACAAAGCGTACACTTAGTCTATCGAGAAGATGCTGCAGTTCAACACCACCAAGTGCAAAATTCTGAGCATACGCCAACAGAGTACTCACAACTGCTACTTAGGACCACAAATTCTACAGCGGGCTTCTCATGAGTGCGATCTTGGCGTGCTTGTGCAAGAGGACATTGGGTGTTTGAGGCAGACTGAAAAGGCATCAATGAAAGTAAACCAGCACTTTGGCCTTCTTCCTAGAGCGTACGGGAAGTTTTTTGCCTCAATCTTTCCGAAAACGCTTAGCGCGTACGTGAGGCCGCATGCAGAATACGGTTTTCAAGCGTGGCAACCCTAGCAGAAGCATCACTTCACCGCGCTCGGTACTGCGCAACGCAGAGCAACAAAGAACGTCAGAGATTAGCCCCGCCTTTCCTACCCACTCAGGCTGAAAACTCTCAAAATGTACAGCGGACGTTATCGGCGTCTAAGGAGCGATCTCATAATGGTGTACCAGATCCTGAGTAACCCCAACCACACATGCCATTCTCTTTGGAACAGTCATAACACATCTCTAGGGAGTCATCAGTTTAAGCTACTCACGCAATACAGCCGACTAGAATCTCGACGCAACTTCCCCCCCCCCTCCAGCGTGTCACAGACTTGGAACGCCCACCCGGCAAATATAACTAATCCCCCACCTTATCTCTTCATAAAAGACGCCGTGACAATACTCTGACACATTGACACTGCGTAATATAGCCCGTGACCATCTGATGATGGCATTAGTGCACAACAAACAGTGGACGGCATAATAACCCCCTATAATCCAGACAGGATTACTCGCTTATATTCCACTCAAAGCTCGGTGAGTCATGTATTTCACACGTTCGTTTACTGGCACGGTTTATTAATTTTGTGATTTCCACCCTAGCCATCCTTCGGGACATGTAAGCATTCGCTTTTACACCCGTCATAAACCATTGCTCCGAGTTGTGTTGACTTCCGCCAATGAAGCAGAAGCTGTTCTGTTATCGACAGCTCGCGTCCGAAATAGGTCTTGTTCCATCCACATATTCCTGGATATTTCGTGGAGCGAGCGCAGCCAGGCGAAGCACAAGTTGGACGAAAACCGGAAGCAATCCGTAGCCAGAACTATCCTTGTTCACAGTGTTCCCGAGGCTGAAGGTCATGATGATCGCGAAGTGACTAATGTCGACCAGGAACAGTGGCGAAACATTCGCGAGACTCTCGCCCTAGAAAATGTCATAGCTCAACCGATCTCTAGGCTGCGTCGTTCACCAAAGTACAAAGGATGCAGCCTGAGGATTGCGAAAGTGGTCCTCCAATCTAGACAAATGTCAAGCATCATACGCGTGGGACCTCATATTCGCAACCGAAACTGCATTCAGACTGCATTACCAACGCCGAAGTCGCGATACATGGCATGTCCCTTATTCGAAACGATCGCCCCTGTAAGGACAGTGGGGTAATTTTATATTATCATAATGACATGAAGTGTGAACCCATGGACGATCCGGAGACACTGCTCAGAGACTCGCTCTGGTACAATCTGCGAGTAATGCGTAACGACACAACTTTTAGCGGTTATCGTCCCCCAATGTCCACCCCAGAGATGGACTCCCACCTGACGTTAGTAATGGGAAAAGTACTACGACGATGATACAGCCATGTTCTCATCTCAGGCGACTTTGAGGTTCACGATTTGGAAGTTCCGGCTTCTCCCAACAAATAATTCAAGGCAGAGCTGCAAGAGATTATTGCAAACATTCCGCTCTTCAGCCATGTCAGTTCGCCAACCAGATTCAGAATGGAAAATAAACCATCTGTGCTTGATTTAATGCTCACGAACGAAGAGCTCATGATTGAGAAATCAAGCTTTGAGAGCCCTCTAAGGCGGAGAGACCACGTAAGCATACTTTACGACCGTGTGTTATGCGGAGTATCCACAAATACATACTAACTCGTTTCGAACAATCACCCACTACGATATACTGGCAGAACTTGTGAGCGATGCCATCTGGGAGTTTTCAGGCGATTGTCCCATTGTCAATGCTTGTATGGATTTTGCTGGCAAGTTCACTGAGCTGGTTAGCTCTGCATCGGTCGACAAGTCCCTTCGTACTGCTAGGGCGCAATCATTCATTCGGAGCAGAACCCGAAAACTCATGGTAGTAAGAGACGCCGCGTGTCATGTGTACAGAGTGAACTCTAGCCCTGATAACTGGAGCTACTTTGTTGTGCATCGTAATCACTCTACCATACCTATCCGTGAAGACAAATTAGTACACCAGCGGAGTCTAGCGGAAAACTTTTTTTAACAAAAAGCTTCTGTACAAACATGTGAACAGCCTCTGAAATGTGATAGAGTTCCCCCACTAATATGCTTCAATATTCTGATGTCCTACCAGCATGTGTAACATACCTGTCCCATTCTAGATACCAGTATGTATACACCTCAGGTATAGTTCAGCGGCCATTTTGAGGAAGCTGATATCGTTGCATGCCAATAGTTCCCCTGGAGTTGACAAGATTCCCTCGAAAGCATTTCAGGTTGCAGCTACGAAGGTAGCTGAGCCATTAATGCGATGTTTCCAAAGATGCCTGGACGAACAGCAGGTCCCCAACATGTGGAAGCTAGGTATCAGTACCGATTTTCAAGTGTGGTAGTCGTTCAGAGCCCGCCAACTACCGCCCAGTGATTTTTCTCCCGTGCTCTCAAAGGTGATGGAATCGATCATAGCTGAGGCTATAATGGGCTACTTTGAAAATTCTAACATCATAGCACCGGAGCGACACGGATTCCGTCAACATCGTTCATCTACTACCAATCTACTGATTGCACGTGGCACTTGGACCTAGATAGCCATAGATAGGCATTGATGTCATTTACCTAGACTTTTCTAAAATCTCCTACGGCATAGATCACCGCATCCTTTTCCAAAAGTTGCGAGCGTAGGGAGTTGGGAAGCACATTCTTATATGGATCGTCAACTTCATCCTTCAGCGGCGCCCTAAGGTTCGAGTTCGGGGTCCATTTTCTGATCCCACTGGTGTGGACTGCGGTGTTCCACAGGGATCAGTGTTGAGGCCGCGCCTATTCCTGGTCTTCATCAACGACCTTATGAGTGTCGTCAGGACAAATTTCCTGCTTTTTGCCGATGACGTCAAGATTTGGCGAGCGATCGTGTGTCGAGAAGATCACAGTATGTTGCAATGAGACAGGCTGCGCTTTTGAATGGTCAAAGGCAAATCTACTTCCGTTTAACACAGACAAGTGCAAAACCGTGCATGTCTGCCATAAGCCCAGTTATGCATATAAGCTTGGAGACAACCTGCTGAAAACCGCCTCACAGAGGCGTGATCTCAGTGCGGTGATTCAAGACGACCTCAGCTGTTCGGCACAGTCTTCGAAAGCGTCAAAAGCCACTAACCAACACGTTGGTCTTTTAAGGAGGGCGTTCGGGCGGTTCGATTTCTCCATCTTCCCCCAAATACTCAATGCGTATGTAGGGCCCTATGTGGAGTACGCGATTCAAGTCTGGCAACCCTGGTTAAAACGAGATCTAGTTGCACTGGGTACCGCACAGCTAAGCGAAACCAAAAATATGAAGGGAATGCCCCACCTGACGTACCATCTGCAACTAAGAACCTTAGTAGTGTACCGCGGAAGTTGTCGCCGTCTACGGGGCTATCACATTCTGGCGTTCCAGATCTTGAAAAACCCCGTTCACGCTTGCCGCCACCTGAAATTAAGCCGCAGCACAAAATTGAGGCATCACCAGCTGAAACTGGTTACGCAATACAGTCTGCTGGAATGCCGCCGGTACTATTTTTCTCTTCGAATTTATCACTCCTGGAACGCTCCTTCGACCTTTGTCATTTCGACGCCCACGGTACCTGGTGAAAATAACGACCGGACAATGCATTACAGCACCTGCATTACCTGAATTGTTTTCTGTTTACTTGCTGACAACAGCACACAGACAAATATTTTGCTCTCCAGCCCTCACGGAATCGGTGTAAACGGATATGTTTGCGTATGTAAACAAATACGCATATGTGTTATCGAACAACTTGATTTACAGTGGATTTATACTTACGAATACCACGGGGAGTCTACTTGTATGTACCTTAATTTGCTGTTAATTTTTCTTATATTTTGAATTTTCACCATCCTCTGGGACCTGTTAAGCTAGCCTTTTTACCCATATAAAACCAGTTCCATTGTGTTGTCCCCCCAGTACTTTAAAGTCACGTGTGCGATCCCTACCTATATTCAAGCTATCAACTTGTCCTCCTCAGTCGCACCACGTGTGCTACCGCACGTGTTCTCATCCATGCTATCCATACTGCGCACGATGTATTCCAGGTCACCTTTTATCATCACGTTTTCATTAGTGCTACGGCACGTGATATTCTCTACCCTTTGTCTTCGGTACATTTACTGTGCTGTTATATATTCCTTCGTGATCTACGTCACGCTTGTTCGATATCCCTGGTCCGACTTGTCATCCGTTTCATCAGCTTACTGATATGGCGTCATGTGCTTCCGCACGCTTTACTTTTTCTCTTCCCTTACCAACCGAACGTTCCCTTGCAATCTACTCACTCTTATAGCTTATTCAACTATTTTTACTGATCATCTGTCCTTCTTTGGCATCCTGAACGGGGGAGATTACAGGGGTCACTACCAGTTTCTGGAGAAAAGCTAAAGACTGATGAAAAGGACCACAAAAGGCTGAATGATCGCATGTCCGTTGCTTCTCTTTCCACTTGTCTTGCAGTTGGTCCTCACTTCGTGAGGTCCTCCTCGATTCCGTGGAATGGTCTTATCCCCACTCCTACTTCATGACTCCTCGCTTCGTTATAGCCCTGAATCACTCCACTCATCCGATCAATGAACAATGATTTATCACGGGTAAAAAAGCATGTGCTTGACAAGTCCCGTAGAATAATTGGAGTAACAATTAGAATTTGAAGTATCATCGAATAAGTAAATCGTCATTTCAAGCGTCCACCGAGTTAAATGCACTAATGCATAACGATAGTTTGCAGTGGGAATGGAATGTGCACACGCAAAATAGTGTAGAGAGCTGTTATAGTTCAGTAAGTGCGTGAAACGTAATAGGGCAACGACAACGCTCACTCGTTTGTTTCTTCATTTGACAGATGTGCTGTGTTAATCCAGTTTAGATACATCCATGATACTCACATAGATACTTCTGCATGTATCCTCCCCGCCACGTTGCGCAGAGGGCCGCTAAGCACATGGTTAGGTTTGCGTTATTTCGTCCCCCAAGTGGGACGCACTATATCAACTAATGCAAGTTTGAAAGCGTTTCCTCAAGGCGCTTTTTTGAAAAGCGTTAATGTAGAGGCAAGGATAACGTGAGTCGAAAAAGGCATTCCAGGCACAGGACAAACAGAGGGAGAAAACGCTTCGTCGACAATCAAGTCAATTGTATTGCGTAGCCACTTTGAGCTGATGGCCTCTCAGGTTGCTATTTTGGCTCAGCTGCAACAGATTGCGACATGGGTGAGTTTGGTTCGTCATTATTAAGTAAACCATGATTAGGTCTCCTCGCTGACCTCGATTGCACCACTGTACAATCTAGGGACGGCAATCTGCGTTGGTAGGAGAGATGAAACAATCCTCTAACGATTTTTGTTGTTCTACGTTGTGGAACTTCAAGTGCATCGACGTCTCGCTTGCGCCAGGGACACCAAGCCTGGATCGTATATTCCACGTGAGGCCTCACGTAGGCGTTCAGCATTTGCGGAAAGATTGATGGCTCAAAACCGCGGAAAGCCCTCCGTAAGGGTCCAAGATGTTGACTGGCTCTTTTTGATGTCTTTTCAGCCTGTCGCGAACAACCAAGGTCGTCCTGCACGATCACCCCGAGATCGTTTTCTTGAGAGTCACGTTGTAATTGCTGGTACCTAAGTAGATATACATAGATAAGCTGATGTCGTATGCTTACGACTTTGCACTTAGTCGCGTTGAACTGGAGTAGTTATCGGATGACCATGCATAAGCCCTGTCGAGATCGCTCTGCAATGCTATGTGATCATCCGATGTCCTGATATCATGCCATATTTTAATCTCATCTGCAAATAGTAAGAAACTCGACTGCGGTACACTGGCAAGATCGTTAATGAATGTGAGGAATGAACATGGCCCCAGTACCGATCCTTATGGCACGCCACACTGAACGTCAATTGGGTCGGAAATGGAGCTGCGGACTCTCACATTCAGCTGACGTTAAGCGAGGAAGTTGCCGATCCAACCGAGTGTAGGGTCACCGATTCCATAGCCTCGAAGCTTGTGAAGGAGAACGCGGTGGTCCAAATGATCGAACACTTTCGAGAAGTCCAGGTAGAGAACATCGACTTCCACTCTGGCATCGGCTGACTCTGTCCAGCTTGCTCGGGCTAGCAGCAAGTTTGTAGTGCATGATGGATTTCGGCGGAATCCGTGTTGCTGTGACACTAAAATAATGTTGCTCTCAAGATATTTTATCAGCGCGTCTGCACTTATACGTTCCATTCCTTTGGGTAAAACTTGGAGGAGAGTGATTGCACGGTAGTTCGAGAGCTCCGCACGATTACCACTTTTGTAAATAGAAGTGACTGGTGCATGTTTCCGCGTTGTGGGAATCTGCATTTTATCGAGACAACGTTGGAAGAACCGAGCTAATGGGTCGGCAACGTTCATGAGCGCTGTCTTCAAGGCCTTCGGTTTGATATCGTCCACGCCAGCTGAGCTGTGCACGCGCAATGACATTAGCGTTTTCATCACATTGGCTGCTGTGAACTATACGTGGTTCAACCCTGGTGGTGATGGAAGCTCTGTAAAACACGGATGCAATTATGATTCACTCCAGAAAGTATGGATGAAGTGTTGGCGAAGCACGTTGGCTGCATCTTGTGCGGTTTGCGCAAGACCATCTGTTGCACGTACAATCGGGATCCCGCGCTGCACTCTGCGGAGCTTGTTGACATGTCTGTGTAGCAACTTGGGATTTGTACTGAAGTTCGCCGTTAAATTCTGTTGATGCTGGAGTTTGTCTTCGCGGATCAACTTGGCGCAGTAGTTTCGTTGAGTTGTGTAAGTACCCCAGGTCAGGTTACTTGGACAGACTTTGTAAGCGCGCCAGGCTGAATCGCCTAAGGCCATGCATTTTCTAGTACGGCTCCTCAGGAACAAATTCACTTGCTTCGAGCGAAGGACCTTGTCTTCTGACGCATTTGTCACCAGCTCAGTGAATTGGGTGACGAACAATACCCAGGCAACATCGGGCGGCTTCTTGGTTAGGAAGGAGCATTCAGTTTTTTGAACGAGGTTGGACAGTATCTCGTAATGTGTAACGACATTGCTTTCCACGTTGTTCTCACTGATGTACTCCGAGTAACAGACGTAACGAAAGAGCAACATCGCGTAATCGCTACGTCCAAGTGATGCATCTATGGTCACGGTGTCGACCATTAGTTCCTCGTTGGAGAGTACAAGGTCCAAAACAGAGCGTGTGTCACCCGTTCGGAATCGCGTGGGTGAGGTGACATGGTTGTACAGAGGCGCGTCGGCGATCACCCCTTGCAAATTAGCCTTGAATTGTTCGCTGTGCGATGCTGGAACTTCGGTTGCGTGCAGGTTGAAGTCCCCCACCAGAAGGACGTGACTATATGGTCGTGCGAGGACTCGTTTCATCGCAGAAGCTAGGCATTGATCCATTTTCAAGATAGACATTGGAGGGTGGTAAACTATTGCTAGTAAATACACATCACCACATCTTAGGTGCATACGACACCAAAGAGAATCGACGACTTTCGTTTCTGCGTCCACAATGACATCAACATGCAGGTCGGATCGATAATACAGCAGCACTCCCCCTCCTCTGTTAGGTCGATTGTTTCGTATGGAAGTCATGCCGGGTAGTGCAATCTCTGCATCAGTGATCACCGTGGTCAGCCATGTTTCGGTAACCATAACTAGGTCCCAATGCGTGGAGACCTGACGAATTCGAAGTTCGGTTAGCTTGCCGAGAAGACCTTGTGCATTGGTATACAAGCAGCTGAGGACATCGGTGGTCAGAAGCGTGTTTGTGAATGCTGGTTTCCAGTGAGGGTCTATGCCGACCCTTGAGGGGTCGGCTGCGGGTCGTGTTTCTGTAAGACCAATGACGCAGGTCCTAAGGCCAGGTCAGTTTGCTGTATAGAGTTCTCAGCGCCAACAAGAAGGTAACCATCCTGTTTTCCTTCAGCTGTCGGTTTGTCTTGGCATTGTTTCCGTTCTGAACTACACGGTAACAGGATTGTATTGATAAGTTGCTTGCTCAGTGTTACATTGTCTATCTGTGGCCCGGTGCCTGTCACCTTTATACGTATTTCGGATGGCAACATTTTACGCTTTTTATGCCACATTTTGATAACATGTTCTGCCATCAGTTCGGAGTGCAGTGATACTTTCAGCACTCGGGGACCACAATCTTTTTAGTTTGGTGATAGCGATAACCTTGATGTCGAGTTTTCGATAACATTTTCGAGTGAGCGTACTTCACGAATAAAACGCCATTCATTCCAGTCTTGCGTTTTCACCTCTAGCTCGCTTAGTGACTGGAGCTCGGGGACACCGTGAACAAGGATAGATTTCGCGTCTTGTTGTTTACGGAAGTCATCCGGATTTTGTTTGCGTTTCTGGCGTTCGCTCCAAGGAACATCTGGAAATATTTGAACAGTGCATGTGGTGGTACGGAGGCGAGTGGGTGACAAGAGAACTGCCTCTCCATCATTAATTGACTGAAGTGTTGCCTGGAGTAACCGCGGTTCACCGTAGTGTACGGAGTTTGGATGACGGACGAGGCGCATCATGCTGACTTATTTAGCCTGAACCCCTATTAGTTGACAAAGGGAATCCCACTGTTTTTTATCGTCTAGTATCTTATCTTCTATGGAGTTCGCCCCAGATTCAGTCACATTAGAGCATATAACAGTTAGAGAATTATGGTAGTGTTTCATGTTCTCATTTTTGATGGGACCAGTGGCTGCTTTCTTCGGTTGGACAAATGATGGGGTCTTGAGTCTGTTGGTGGTATTGGCAGCAGTAACTCGTTTGGCAGCGGGCGGGGTTAGGGTGGGAGGTGCCTTCGTCACATGGGTAGCAACAACGGACGCGTATGTTGTCGGTCCTCTAACAGTTTTTGTGAGGCGGTTGATTCTGTTGAAGAATGTGTGACGAGCGCATCTTTATGAGCAGCCGCTAGTGCCTGTGTGATTAACTCTTGATCATTACTCTTACACTGTTCTGAATTTGAGTTTTATGTTGAGCATCGAATTCGAGGCACTGATGTGTCTGGTTCATGTGAGACCGCATTTACGGCTGCTGCCTGCTCTACAATCTTTGTCAGCTTATCGTACTTCTGCGCCAACACAGTTATACATCTGACAAGTGGAAGATACGTAAACTCACTGCAGAACCAGCGAATCGGTTGTACTCTTAAGCTTTCTTATCTGTCTGAGAGTAAGGCGAGCACATCGAGAATGGAAGTATTTTCGGCAGTTTCTGCATTCTATTCCGAATCGCACAAGTTTTACACAGCTGTCTACGCCATAGTATTGGTTGCACTCACATTTTTTTCCAAGTCCGAAAACCAAAACATCTCGATTTGCGGTTGCAATACTTTCGTTTCAGCATTTTATTTATCAGTCGACGTTGTCTCTGGTTGCAGCAGCATCTTAGCTCCTGACATTATCATCATCATTCAGTATACACGTTAGCTAGAGGTGGGAAACACCTCAGCTATTGTGCCGCCAACTATTCATGTTATGCGTCAGCACTGCGATCATGGTTGGTGGGGAGCAACAAAAGCTCGCAACGCAAATTTTATGAGGTTGATTATTAGCCATGTCAACAAGTGTCCCTAACCAGACGTGTTCATCATCTTCCGGGCCCCAATCAGGAAACCGAGAGGCCCCAACCGACGCCAACTTTGAAGTAAAAGCCCTTATTTTTCTTGACCAAGTCATCGCTTGGACATCCACCCTCTTCTTCCAACTGCATTCCCGGCGCGCAAACAACACACAACGCGGGAGTCGGTGGGCTGGCATGCGCACCACGGAGCCTTGTGCGTGAAATAACGGTGCTGAGCGTTTCACTTCCTTTTCCTGTGCCATAAACAAGGAGTCTAGCACGCTCATCACTGACGCTGTGTTCCTACCAGATACGAACCAAACTGCGAAGGCACCGGTGGTGGAAGATAACTAACTTTTATGTCGGCTGATATAATGGGTCAGGTTTCACAACCGTACAGTAGGGTCGACTTTACGGCTGCATTCTATACTCTACCCTTCAAGGAGAGAGTGATGTCGCGCCGGCGCCATGGGTGGCGAAAATTGGCAAAAGCGCTCCGAACTTTTGCTATACAGTTCGTTGTATCGACTTAGACTCCACAGGCGCTGATGTAACTGCCTAGGTAGTTGAATTTCTGGACAGCTTCTAGCTGTTCGCCACCAAGGGTCAGCCCTGGAGGCGGTCTCTGCTTTGGCTCTTTGCGACGTATCTATTTTGTGACTGTACAGACGTTGAACTGGACTTCTCGCCATCTCAGTAGAATGTGTTTTTTCAATCCTTCGATATGATGTAGGGTACCTCGGGTGTGCGCTTGACTTCCATAAGTAATCTCTTCGTTCCTTTCGTTGTTGACAGCCTTTCTGTTTGATTTGCTCTACTATAAACTGATGATACTATGGAGCTAGTTTTGTTTCTCACCGAAGGCACGGAACTCTGCCTTGGCAAATTGCGGTGTTATAGGAAAACTCTTCTTGCGGTACACCATGTGGAGCGAATTGGCCTCGCATTTGCTCGTAACGCTTGCGCACTGGTTGTGTAAGCGCATTAATCTCGTGGTAGTCACTAACTTATTCAACCGTCGTCAGATTATACTTCTTGTAGTTGATGTCCAAACTGGTTTTCTATTAACGCTTTTCTGCGACTTCACAAGGTCTGTCATTTGCTCCTTCAGTTACACTTCATGTGTTCTGCATGCTAAGCATTTCGTTACGTAATCGCTTGTTTGACTGTCATTCCTCGCCACAACCTCATCCCCCACGCTCCTGCCACAGTTGTTGGTTGCTAAGTATACGCAGTGGATGTACTCCAACATAAAACACTACACTGTCTTTGGGGCTGGAATCCGGTTTCCTGTGCGATAGATTCGTCGCGAAAGACATTAAATGGAGCAGCGTGTTGTTTTTTATGTTGTCCGTTCAGCGTTCTATTTCCAGCAGCCCACGCAGGTCACTTTCCTTGCAGCTTCGTAGTTTTTTCGGACTTTCCTCGGGACAGCATTCAATTGTGTTGTTTGAACAATGATTAAGCCTTCCTGTATTTCTCTTTCTTCTGGTAGGTATGCGCTTGATAGTGTATCAGCCATGTTCGTCTTGGATTCCAGTTAATAGACAACCTCCTGGTCGTACTTCTAGGAACGGACGAGCATTCGTCACAGACGATACAGCACAAAATGTAATGGTTTGCTAGTGATGTACACCAATCGACTGTGGTTGTGAAGTCAAGTTGAACTAAGCGTTGTGCACACAAATGGGTTTGTTTTCAACATTTACCTTTCTGCTTCCTATGCACTGGAAAATAATATCAGTGAAAATACTTGTGAGTGAGTGGGCACAACGTGGAACACACCCAATTGTCACTCTGGCAGCTGCTCACGTAGCGTGCTTGTTGCATTGAGAAACAGAAGTGACAGACAAGGCGAAATTATTCTACGATGCGATAAAGCGCTGGAGAATGAAACTTGAAATTCTGTACGCATGGAAAAGACGGTTTTTTAAGGTTACTGTGCAGTAGATGAAACTGGTCATTAAGGATTTTGAAGGAAAAGTATTGCAGACGTCAAGATGCTTAGAAATAACCAAATCAGTCAGTGGATCTAGCTAAGCCGCCGCTCCGTGCACCGCACCTCACCGCACAGGTTTTAGCTGAGAAACGGATCAAACTGACACTACATCGGTCAAACTTAGAACCGGTTCCGGTGGTTGGGCGTCCCTTTTTATCCTGCCAACAGCTTCCACATCAGCAGTAGGAGGCATCTCGTTTATGGCCCTGGTCCATAAGACACCGTTTTGCGCAGTTCCATCTTCTCGCACTTTAGTTTACTGTTTTTCATTGGGACTTTGAAGAAATCTGCAAAGATTGTAATCGGGTTCCTCTTGAGTAATACCGCCACACTAATCGCTCTGAGTAGACTCTCTGGTGATTACGTCAGCTGCTCCCGATATATCTCACCAAATGCTTTTAAGCCAATAGATACACGTAACCAACGAAAACCTCCAAGAAGTGCTCCAAATATGATCAGATAGCCCTTCATCACTTGACACGCATGAGATAGTTGAGATGAGGTCAGTCTTCGTGAACATCTAGTGTTTTTAATGCTTGCCACTCTCTTGAGCGCATCATAAACGCAAATCACTCGATTTCTCATTGACGATTGCCACTTGACCCACCCAATCTATCGACTCATCAACCTTGGCTTTGATACCAGACGGGTCAAAGGTTAAAATGCTTCCGAAGACTTTTCACGCAGCAATAGATACATTTTAGCTGACAAAGCTACAAGCTTATTGAATTTGTTTCACGACAGATGGGCACATCCTTCGAATTTCCCTACGGTCCCGTCAAACAGGCCAGCATAAACGCCGACAACATTTGCGACGACGTGAACAAAACGACCATAGCCAAAGGTGGCAAAATTAGGACGCCTAATGGAACCATTGACTAGATGAGGATAAGGTCTGTTGCAACCTGGGGAATTTAACACGTTTTCACCAAATCACGCGTGACTAGGTTGGCACACACATATGAACAACCTAGCCTTATCAGCGTAGGCGGCTCAGGTGTGTCACGTGGCCCGTCGCGATGACAGAGGGTGGGTTATGGAATACCAACTGGCTGGTATCAACGACACTCCACGTGTTCTACTTAACTACAGTGTAAGCTCGGGTACACTAGTTCTCAAAAATTCGTGATAGTGCTTGGTTATTGCAGCAATATTCCATAATCTTCAAGTCTAACTAAGGTGATGAAAATGAGTTCGTTGGCCCCCTCGGGTGTCCTACTCATTGCCGGTACTATGACTGTTTCTAACTAGTATTCGGTAATTATTAGAGCCGTTCTACATCACTCTCCCTTATTTTGGAAGCGGAAACATTAAGGGGGGCATAACGGGGACCTAATGTATGGAGTAAATCTCCGAAGCCAGCGTACAGCATCAAAGCGCCTGCACCTTATCAACTTCTTACCATATCAGCAGTTAGACACTGCTGGATCACGGGGGGAGGTTATAAACTCGTTGTTGCATTGCTTAATTGCTTCTGTCCTTTGAACGTCTTATCTGTTATAATTTCTGTCCAATGGTTGCGGGTCATTATTATTATTATTATTATTATTATTATTTCAAGGTAACTGGATCCGCCACGCTTCTGTGCACCTGATCTGATCCGAAACTTTCGGTGTTGGTGTAGTTCACTTGTATTATTCGCTCCTTCCTGCTTAAATGGTATTGCATTTTCTGCTGTTTTAACTGCGCATATTCTCCTGTTTTGCGTTCATTTCTATTCGGATTAATAACTTTCTGTATCTCATTCGTCGTTTTCCACTCCCTTGCGGTTGCCGTTTGGACCCGGTGACCCATTTCTTTGAACCCACGTGTTCCAACCCACAATCACCACAGTCTTTACCTAGTTGTTCATCTGCTCCAAATGGCTTTGTACCTTTCTGCTTGTGCAGTAGCACAGTATGATGAAAACCATTGTTACTCATTTCGCTTGTCGTAGCAAATTACATGTAAATCATCCCTCTGTTGATAGGAGTCTCATGATCTAAGGTGTGCTGTATACGCAATAAATTTCATTGTGCCTACACATACATCTTTCGCTTACACAGATGAATATTGGACTCACGAATCAGACAAAAGAGATCAAATACACCATTATTTGGGCGAAATGTGCGGTGCGATACATCACTTTTTTACGAGTTGTCTGTATACTTTTTACACCTGCTTCCTAGTGGCCCTTATTTTCTCTCTTCTGTTGGTTAGTGACTTTCGGTAAATCTTTTTTCCATTTTCACCGACTTTTTGTGCATTCCAGACATTCATATCGCTGAAACCGGATAACGGTCTTCTCACGGGTGAGGCTGTGAAAAAGCATCTGCTTGCTTCCCAATTGCCAAACATTGTACTCCGCCAGATTTGGCAGTTGTCCGATGTGGACCACGATGGCTGCTTAGACGCCGATGAATTTTGTTTGGCCAACTATCTGATCAAACTCAAATTGGATGGTAACGAACTTCCTTCCGTGCTACCTGCTCATTTAGTTCCTCCGTCGAAACGTGCCACTCTTGCCAACGGTGTCGGCAAATAATGCGAACACCAAACTGCTCGGAAAGATTTGGTGGATGTTCCGCCGGTCCATCTCAGTATTTGTCTGTGTTTCATCTGTCAGCCTTTGGACTTAACTGCAATCCACTCTAATCGTATAGAGAAGGCGATCTCATTACATTTATCTTCTCACCATGCCACATGCTGTGTCCCGCTAATTTATGTTTTGGTACCCTGACACTTTGTGCTAAATGACCGTATTTCATTCCCAAACGTCACCACGCCTTTGACTCTAAGAGACAGACCATATCACACTATTGCTTTGGACGCCCATTTTTCTTCGCTGTGATGATGTTTATATGCCTCTGTCTTATTTTTGATTTTTCTACGGATGAGTTTTCTCAAGAGCGTATTGTGCTTTGATTTTTATTACCTTTGACTTACGCTGTCTTTTCTGCATTGTGTTTGCACGGTTTTGTCATTATAAGTGGATTTGGAAATAATTGCCAAAACCTGTAGCTCGGGGTGTGGATGAGAAGGTTGCTTTGTTCTCCGAGCTGGGCGTTTCAGTTGCAGACGTTTCGTCGCCAAGCTAGGCAACATCATCAGTGCGGCTTTCAAAATCTGAATCGCAGAGCCTCGTGAGCCAGTTGCAGATCCGTGAGGCTGTTGATCGGGTCCTGCTTTGGATGTTAGCTGTCTATTGGCTCACGTGGGTCTGCCAAGTAATCGCTTCTTTGCTTTGTTGGTCTGGCGCCTACTGCAGCGGTTCGTATATCCCCTCTAGCTCCAGGTACTTGTTGATTGAGTTCCGGCCTAAATGCCAGGCCACAAGGACTCACGCGCCCTTCGATTCCTTGCTCTTCCAAGTATCTTGGCGTTTTCCAAATCAAATTGGTGGTCCACGACATTCGTATGTATTGCAATTAACGATTTCTTATCATGACGCCGGATAGCCCATCTGCGCTCGCGAAGTCTTGTGCCGAGTTTTCTTCCGGTCTGACCCACATAGTATTTGTCACAATTCTGGCAGAAAATTTTGTCAATTACACCAGTTATTTCTTCCTTGCTTAGTTAGTCCCTTGCCTTGAAAACTTTGCGCCGAATTTTTTCTGTTGCTTCATGCGCAACATTTATCCCGTGAGGCATTTGAAGCCTCGCTGCCATTTCAGAGATTCCACTGGTGTAAGGTAGGATAATAGTTTTTCGGTATGTAGATGCGGGTTGTTGTTGTTTTCTCGACATCAAACAGCCTAGAATAAAACTTTTGGGTAGAAATTCCGCTGAAACTTGTTGCAGTAGTGGTCTACCTCCGCCTTCCTCAGCTGCGGCCTGCTGAAGAGAGTTCTTACATAACTGCACTTGTAAACGGTCGGCTGGTTGCTGCGATGTTTCAAAATCTGATCGATATGCGTTGTCTTCCGATAAACTGTATTTTCCAGTGACCCAGAAGCATGTCTTCTCACAAACACGTCCAAGTATGGTAACTGGTCATTGTTCTCTTATTCTTTGGTGAAATGGATGCCGGGGAAAATATTATTGCTGGGGTGATGTATTTCTTGTAGTTCGGAGCGCTTGATAATGTCAAAAGTATCGTCAACGTGACGTACCCAACGTTTGGGCTCCACCATCAGCAGTGCCTTTTATTCTAGTGCTTGTAACACTGTCTAGGTTATCACTCCAGAGAATGGCGTGTCCATTATCTATGTGTAAGTTTGGCCGTTGAAAGTGAAGTGTGTGGTGTCGTGTAACCCTCCAGGAAGCAAGAAGACTGGGCCGCGATCACGAAGTCATTTATTAAGATTACGCTCGAATATTTATAGAGTATATGCACTATTTACAACAGTCTGTTTCAATGGCTCATCCCTGTTATTTGCATTGTGTCACTGGCTCCTTTTCCATTGATTTATGCCTGATTACCACGTTTATTCTGTTTAAAATCATCTTGACTTTCTTAGTGGATGTACGATTGATGGGATTGGACATGCGTGCTTCTTCCCTCGGTCCAATACCACAAGCCTTGGCTCAAGGGTGCACGAGTATGCGCTCCTTCGCCTGTTAGCGCCTGATCAGTCATTTGCACGTTCAGTGGATATTTGCAGGGTGGACGCGAGTACGGGCCAACTATTTCCTGATTGGCTGACCAATCTGCTTCCGGCAACCTGTTCGCTCCTTATCGGTCTGGTCTGTGACGTTCGATCGGCATTACAACATTTCCAACCCCCAGCACATCATTTCCTTGTTCGTTTTTCAGGATGGCGTTACCATATGTTCCGTATTGCCTGCCACTTCGTGTGCGTTTAATGTCCTGGGCTTGGGTAGCAGTATTCCTCTCCGGTTCTTGTTGCTGACGCTCTCTCTGCGGTGTCCACTTCTGACGCAGTCTTCCCAGTTGCACCCGATTCCGTCGGATGCGATTGCCCCCAACCTTGACTTCATAGCTCCTCTCTCCCTTCCGGCTTTCGATCACTCCTTTCCGCCACCATCCACCCAATTCCGGTAATGGCTGCACCCATACTTCTTCTCCTGTACCTGGTGGTGGGTGGCTTTTCGATCCGCGATCATAGTACTTTTTTGCCTTTGCATTCTGTTCCGTAGCCAGTCGTGTAGAACAACGGACGGTCCTAGCTCGGGCTGCAGTGGAGTTGTAGCGGTCAGTATTAGCGTTCTTGTTCGGCGACTGAATGGACGCTGTGCAGGACTCGCTCCGATATCAGCAGATGGTGTATTCCTTCGGTCCAGTAGCATTATCTACGGATCTTGCTGGGTCTCCTTGGCTTTTGTAAGCATCTTCTTCGCCTCCTTCACTGCGGACTCAGTCTTACCGTTTGGTCGGTTATGGTATGGGCTGGTTAGCCGGTGACGAAACTCCCACTTCTTGCTGAATACACGAAACTCTGCACTGTTAAATTGCGGCCCATTTTCTGAAATCACCACCTCGGGTATTCCATGCCGAGCGAATTTGCACCGCAACTTTTCACCACGGATTGCGTACTAGTCGTCGTAAGCGCATCGATCTCGAAGTAGACACCAAAATAATCTACCACAATCAAATAGTTCCTTCCATCGTGAGAAATAATGTCTAGTGCAACCATCTGTCAGGGTCTGTCAGGAACGTCACGTAGCATCATCGGATCTTTTGGCTGGCGTACGTCATGTGCTCTGCATGCTACACCACTGGAGACGTAGTCACGTATTTGGCTGGTCATTCCGGGCCAGAACAACAGCTCTCTAGCTCTTACCACGCATTTGTTGGTTCCTAAATGTGCACAATGTATCAGCTCCAGCACCGAACGCTGCAGTGCCTTTGGAAGCACTGTCCTGTTGCCTTTGAATATTAATCCATCCTGAGTAATGAGTTCGTCACGAAAATGGAAGAATGGAGTCAGCTCCTTCGGCAACTTTTTCTTGTCTTCGGGCCATCCGTTCATGATCATGTGCTTCAGTAGCCTACACAATTCGTCCTCCTCAGTGTATCGTTGGAGACGGTGCAAGCGTTCCTCAGTGACGGCGATCAGCTGTGTTGCATGGACAAAATCTGGGTCTTCTTCCTTTCCTGGCGTGTCTGACAGGTGCGCTCTTGACAGCATGTCCGCAAAGTGCATCTAGGATCCTGGGCGGTAGCCAATCTCAAAATTATACATCTGCAGACGAATAAGCGTCCTTTGAAGGCGGCGTGGAACAACATGGAGCGGCTTGTTGGCGATCGACACTAGGGGCTTGTGGTCGGTAAAGACAGCGGATTTGCGGCCAAACGTATAGTCATTGGAACGCTCCACGGCGTAAACCAATGCAAGCATTTCCTTCTCTATTTGCGCGTAATGATGCTCGGTCTCCGTTAGCGTCCGGCTGCGAAAATTGATAGGCTTACCGTTCTGCATGAGTGCGGCTCCGATACCATACTGACTGCTGTCACACTAGATCTCGAGCGGAAGTGCTGGGTTATATTAAATGAGAACGGGGGCGCTGGTGATCAATTCCTTTATTTTCTGAATTGCTCTCTCTTGCTCCGCGTCTCAATGCCACTTCTCACTCTTACGCGTCCGTTTTCGAATCGCTACCATTACATCGGCTAATCTGGGCATGAAACGACCTAGGTAATTCACCATCCCATTCAGCCTGCTAACGGCTTTTACGTCAGTAGGAGGAGGCATCGCTTTGATGGCTCTGACTTTCTCTGGGTCTGGTTTCAGTCTTTCGGAGCTTAGCACGTGTCCATGAAACACCACTTCCGTCCTACGCAACTCGATCTTCTCTCGTTCCAGCTTGATGCTCCTGTCAAAACAGCGCTGCAGAAATCGGTGAAGGTTCTGGTCGTGCTACTCTCGCGTTGCGCCAAAAACGAAAACGTCGTCTGCTACACGACGTTTCCGGTAAATCGTCTAAAGCCTGCACCAGTCGTTTCTGGAATATCTTGCTAGATACCTTCAGCCCAAACGGTAAACGAAGCCAGCGGAAACGCCCGAAAGGTGGTCAGGTAGCTTGAATCTTCCTCAAGTAATACCTGCCAAAACGCAGAAGCAAAGTCGACTTTGATGAATATTCTAGCTCTGGATAGCACCGGAAGTACATCGTCTAGCGTCGTTAGCGTATAATACGGCGTTAAGTGGTTTTGGATCAATACACACGCGTAGTTCTCCAGATTTCTTAGTAACGATCACCACCTGGCTAACCCAATCTGTCGGCTCCTTAACTTTGGCTATTACACCCAGAGTAGCAAGACGCTGCAGCTCGTCTAAAAATTTCTCACGTAAGGCAATAGGCGCCTTTCTGGTCGGGAACACTACCGGCTTAGCAGATTCGCTTAAAGATAAATGAGCACACCCTTCGAATCTTCCTACGACCCCGTCAAACACGCTTGGGTAGCTGTCAACATTATCTATGTTATCTTCACACGAATGGATGAAACTTTCATGGTTAGAAGAGACAAAATCGCGACTCTGAATAGAATCAATACCCAGAATGGGCTCAAGGTCTCCTGAGACTATCAGGAAATCGAGTTGGTGTTCTGTGCCGTTTTTCGGATTGATGGCCTTCAACGTTACGGTACCTTTCGGCAGCAGCTTTGAACCATTTCACATTCTGAGGCAATTCCGCGTCCTGTCACATGTCGTTTCCACACCGTGCTTCTCAGCGAGGATGTTGAAAGTAACCCCTGAGTCCAGTTGGAAGCGCACCGGTCGTCCTCGAATCAAAGGCGTCGCAAAAACACACTTTTGTTCTCCACGATTTTTCAACTTGCTTATCGAAAATTCTTGTAACTGTTCGTTGATGCTGTCGACTACTGGGCTGGCCTTAGCGGATTTGCAACACCGAGCAAAATGGTTCTTCTTGGAACATTTTGTGCACGTTCGACCCCAAGCTGGGCAGCTATCCTTTCTTCCTGGATGTACACGACCGCAAAACTGACAACCCGAACCCTGTCCTTCGGGTGTCTGGGACGGACTATTGCTGGTTCGGGATACTGCGCACAGATCGTTGTTTGTTTCGGCTCTCACATGCTCGCTTCACTCAAGCAGACGTCCACACATTGTTCCAAAGACAGCTTCCTTTGTTTCAGAAGGCGCCGAGTGAGCTCATCATTCTTTATGTCAATGACAATACGATCACGTATCAAGGAATCTCGCATGCGATTGCAGAAGTTGCAGTTACGCGCCAACAGTTCCAGTTCTGTTATGTAAGTCTCGAACGATTCGCTTGGGGATCGATCGCGAACGAAAATTTTACTACGTCTGATACGTTTCATTTACCTGTCCTTCGCAGAACGCCCCGAATCTTCTCAGCACTTCCGAAAGTTCGTTCCTCACCTACCTCACTGAGCTCCAATGTTTCGAGCACCCTCCTCGCTTCATCACCCACGGCGTGCCTAAACATCGCCAACTGGTACGCCATTGATTGAGTATCCAACTGGGCCAGGGTGACGAAATTCCTCCACTTCGCCTTCCACATTCTCCAGTTCTCTGGCAGCATGCTTTCAGTCATCTGCAGAGCGGTCGGCAGTGTAATCGACGGCTGTCCACCAAAAACGAGCGGGTTCCGGCGCGTCGGCTTCTTCTCCTCTGTCGCCATGTCGTGTAGCCCTCCGGGAAGCAAGAAGACTGGGCCGCGATCACGAAGTCGTTTATTAAGATTACGCTCGAATATTTATAGAGTATATGCACTATTTACAACAGTCCGTTTCAATGGCTCATCCCTGTTATTTGCATTGTGTCACTGGCTCCTTTTCCATTGATTTATGCCTGATTACCACGTTTATTCTGTTTAAAATCATCTTGACTTTCTTAGTGGATATACGATTGATGGGATTGGGCATGCGTGCTTCTTCCCTCGGTCCAATGCCACAAGCCTTGGCTCAAGGGTGCACGAGTATGCGCTCCTTCGCCTGTTAGCGCCTGATTGGTCACTTGCACGTTCAGTGGATATTTGCAGGGTAGACGCGAGTACGGGCCAACTATTTCCTGATTGGCTGACCAATCTGCTTCCGGCAACCTGTTCGCTCCTTATCGGTCTGGTCTATGACGCTCGATCGGCATTTCCAATCACCATAATTTCCAGTTTTCATCACACTGGGACCAATAAACGCTTCTGCCCGTACATGCTTAGGCTTTGTACTTGATATAAACCCAATCGTTTTACGTTCTCGTCTCATTGACTCATGTAGACGTCCAGCTTGCTCGATACATGGATCGGCTTGCGGCGTAGTATTGCCCCTCGCTGGAATACATCGAATGCTGTTATTGGTGTATTGCTTATGTTTATTCGGAAGAAAAAGTTACATTTGGCGCAACGCTCATCCACTTTTGGCTGCAACGTGCATGTCTTATTTGCTCTATTTTACACGAGCTATGTAGCCTTGCTAGGTAGACTTTTAATCGTGCATCTTTACAGATCGCGTCCTTTCCTTCTTCCTGTCGTGCATGAGTTCCGGGATGATCCTAAATCCAATAGTTCACCGCAGTGTTTTGTTTATTCAATCGGTCTGTTACTCACTGCTGCATTGGACCCCGCCATTTTACTGACCTTGTGAAAACGTTTTTTCCGATTCGGTTAGCCAGTTTTATCAGCCGTAACCTCACATGCAATGCAGATTCGTAGTGTTCATGGCACACAAACCAGTAATTATCTCTTGATATTCAAGCACAGTGCATCTCCTTTGCCTAATGTGTATTTCTTATAGAATCTCAGGAATCGATTATCGCTAAAGTGCGCCCCAATCAAAATACGTTGTACTGCTTTGTGGCGATGTCCATCATGGTGAGTGTGCTGTGTGTGATCGGGTCAGTGAGAGTCGTAAAGCGTTTGAAATTGCTATATTCTCAACTAGGTGAGGCACGGTTCAGCTTATCTGGTCCAATCATACGGTACAAAAGAAATGCAGAATGGTTTCACAAAATTGCTGTACAAAACATTTGGTGTTCCAATTCCATTGATTCATGCGCCATGGATTTCTTTTCAAAATTCATCGGAATCCACGACAATTGCAAAACGTTCAGATATGTTCAGGCGGATGGTTGGAAAAAGAAAGCAAAAAATTCCGAAATATTGAATCAAAATAACAAACGTTTTAGGCATTGAGTGACAATGTGTACATGAATAAATACAATTACTCGTAAGCAGCAGGGATTTAGTTGTACTTTTAATAAGGTTTTCATCCCAGCAGTTCATAAACTACATAGCACAGCCTAGTCCGGGAAAGCACAAGACGCGTTTCGCCCTATCTGGGCTTGTCAGTGGTGCGCATGCTCTCGGTCCCCTACTGGGGATCGGACCCATGGCTGCTAGAGGCAGATGCCAACTTGCCAGCCACTGAGCCATGGGGACATTGGCTGGGCCACCTAAGTTGCAAACTAACTGGGATATAGCACTTCCTAGCTTCCACTATCATTGGCAGTGGTGAGCCTGCGAGGTGATGACGTCCTCTCACTAGGCGCTATATATATATATATATATATATATATATATATATATATATATATATATATGTGCTTCATGCTGAGGCTAATGTTGCATTCTTGATGCTTCTTCACCGCAGTTGGACTAAACCAATTTACACTTAAACTAGGTCCTTTTAAGCTGGATAAATTTCGTTCCACTTTATTTGGTCTGTTCTGCCTACCTTGTGCTTACGGTGTTCGTGTGGAGCACCGTATTGATGGTGGGTTGCTGAACATTCGTCTTTTCGACTTGGTAACCCGACTGTGTGAGATAACGATCCGTATATTGCTGTTTGCTGACGACTGCGTTGTTTGCACACTGCGCGGATGAGTTGCAGCACATGAGTAGGGCTCTGGCTTCGACAGCGGCAAAATTCGGGCTCACCGTCAACACAAGCATACTGTAGGTCTCTTCCAGCCTTCACCGGAAGTGCACTCTTCAATAACGCCGCGAATCAGCATTGATGCTGAAGTATTAGAAATCACCTCCCGCTTCTGCTACCTTGGGAGGGTGGTTTCGACTGACTAGCCGATACACAGTGGGCTGCGCCTGCGAGTATCGAATGCAGCGCCGGCATTCGGGAAGCTGGAGTACCGAGTGTGGAACAACCATCAGCTTACCATTGGCACGAAGCTGATGGTGTACACATCCATGGTGCTATCCGTTCTTCTATACGGCAGTGAAACGTGGACGATGTACCGGCAAGATATGCGATATCTTGAGCGGTTCCATCAATAGTGTTTGCGACGGATTCTGCGCATCGGTTGGTGCGACCGAGTTGCAAACACGGAAGTTTTGCGACAAAGTGGGATGTATGCAGTGAACTGCACAATTTTTCTGCGACATCTTAGGTGGCTGGATCATGTGTGTGTGTGTGTGTGTGATTCGACGCGGATACCGCGGCAGCTATTATGTGGTCAATTGAGTGTTTGGAAGCGGCATGTGAGGAAACCGAAGCTTCGTTACCAAAACATGATGAAAGAGAACCTCTCACGTTCTAATGTTGATTTCAGATGTTGGGAATCGAAGGCGGTTGACCGGCATGCATGGCGCGATCTGATCATGTAAGCATTTGTCAAGGTGCAGGAGAAAGATCTCATGCATGCGGAGAAGAAGTGGCAAGTGCGGAAGCGGCAAGCACCGATAGGTTGTATTCCATCGACATCGAGCGCATGGTGCTGTAGCACATGCGGTCGCGAGTGCCTGAGTCAGGCAGGCCTAGTGAGCCATGAGCGAGGCCACTCGGGACCACTACCGAAGCGACGACGGGTCCTGCTGAGTGCGTTGGCAGAACTGGCGCAGCGTTTGTAGGCACGCTGCATTCGATTTACTAACCTTTTGCTTGCATGCTGGGTCTCTTTATTTCAGCTTGTGTGTTTGCTATATTGTCTCATTATTGCCTAGGCGAAATATCTTCTAGGAGCTTGCAGATGTCGCTCAAGTTAATTGTAGTTAACTTTAATAACATTTTCGTGGTTGTGATATTTTCTTAAAATATATTTTCTGACGTCTTGACACTTTAGCGGGATTTTAGCAGCCAATTTATTTCATATGCTCATATATTGAAGAGCTGTCGGCATATCTGTATGCATTATTCGATTTATTTTATTTCATCTTGTCGTTTCAATTGATTGGCTGTTGTTTGATATCCCCGGCTTGGCTACGCTTGATGTGCATGTTGTCAAGGTGCCTACCTGTATATTACCCACTACCTCATCAATCCTGGCTCCATACATATATATATATATATATATATATATATATATATATATTAATGCTGTATTATAGAGCAAGTAGAAATGAATTCTGTACAACTTTCGAAATATGATCAAAAACATAAAGTTGTAAGCGGTGAATATCGTTGTCGTTCTCATGTAACGTTTAAAATATCTGACTCACAGTGTTGCAAGACTCACAAATGTGAAATGTCACCGTAAGTGTGCAATCGTTTTCTGAATCGAATAGTGGTAAGATATAAATCCAACAACGTTTTGAACTACTGCACAGATATTGCCTCCATGACATGTTCAGGTAAACTATTCCAAATATTTACCACTCTACGTTCGAAGCACAGTGTGTGGGGAGCACGTTTTTCATCCGGCACGAGAAGTTTGTATCTGTGTCCGCGTGTGCTGCATGGCCCTCGTAAGTGCAGCATTGGCCTTAACGTGGGGAACTCACCGAGATGTAGAATTCGGTAGGTCATAATGAGGTCGACTCGCACCCGACGGTAAGACAAGGTGTAGAGTCCTCGTTTCTCGCACCGGTCTTGATACCCCAAGCCACGTAAACTCGGGATGAGCCTGGTAGCAACATGTTGGACCTGTTCGATTTTTTATGCATCGCCTCGGGTAATTGGAAACTAGGCGGATGAACTGTACTCTAGCATTGGTCTAACGATGGAGGAGAAGAGGCGAGTGGCAACCTCTTCAGACCATGTGCCGAAGCTACGTTTGAGCGCCCAAAGCATGCGCACTCCGTTATACTATATATATATATATATATATATATATATATATATATTGATTACAATCTGTACAGATATTGTGCCATCGGAACCATGGCGGAATAGGAAAGCGGTGTTAGAGTAAAAGAAGAACGAAAACAAACAACTTTTTGTCTATTTTTCCGCTTGTAGTTTTTTTTATTGCGAGATGGAAGAGGAATCACAGCAACTAGCAGAGATGTACGCCTGCCACTGATTTCACTTTCGAGCCATGACTTCCGAGGTTTCCAACCAACCACTCTGCATCCTTGGGCCCCCATCCCTGGAGTCTGGAAGAACCAGCCGTGGCTAGCTGTTTTGTCAGCTTTCTCATCCTGCTTCTCATCCCGCCTTCTCTAACCCTGTCCAGCGACCGCGAACAAGGCACGACGCGGAAAACGCTGAACGGGCATACGCAGTACGTGTCCGAGCCATTGTATTTGACGCAACAAGACAAGCACCTCGAGGGAGTGGCTGTCTCCACTCACGACATGCTCTCTGACTTCAGTGTTGGTTACGTGGTTCAGCCACTATCTACGGGCGGTAGACCACAAGCAACGGTTCTCGAATACAGACAGTCGACGTAGGCTATCGCTACGAGCGGGCCATGTCTCGCAACCGTTCAACAGTACTGCGCGGACAGTGGCACTATAAGCCCGTCCTTTGATGGAGAGACGGATGTCATGGGGACGCCATAAATGCCTCAGCCTGGAGAAGGCGAGACGAGCTCTTGAGATACGCCTCGAAATCTCGTTTCCAATAACCCCACCGGCAGTTACGCAGCTACCCAGTCAGACAAAACTCTGTACCACTTCTAACGTTTCTTCATCGATGGTGAGTGCAGGTAGGGGCGTATACCAGTCTTGAAAAAGCGCTTTGCACTTGGATGGGTAAAAGTGTATGCTATACTTCGACGTTTCAATCTCCAAAGGGTTAAGTGTAAGTTGGACGACCTGCGGACCGTCACCCAACAAGACGACATCATCGGCATAATCCAAATTAACCCCCCGACTACCTGGGATGAGCTCAACTCCAGCGTTTAACAAGTCTTCTAGTGCATTTCTGAGGACATCCTCAATGGCGAAGTTGGACAGGAATGGAGAGACAGGACATCCTTGTCGAACCCCACTGGTGACAACAAAGGAAGGCGAAAGCTTGCCATAAGCCCTAACTATCCGACGTCAGACTATACAGAGCACGCAGAATGGAAAAGAACTTCCCGGGAATACCATTCCTCAACACAGTGCCACAATGCAACCTTGTCGACAGAATGGAAGGCAGCACAAATATCCAGGAACACGACAATCATTGGCTTTTGATACACATGGCGGAGTTCGAGAATCTGGCTAAGTGTGAGAATCTGATCGATGCAGCCGCGACCAGGGCGGAACCCCGCCTGTTCTTCTCGCTGTAGTGATTCACGCGTTGGGGATTGTCTGCGAAGAATGATGGACACCAGAACCTTGCGAACGACGGGAACTAAACTTATGCCCCTGTAACTGGAGCAATTTGTGCGCAGGACCTTTTTGAAGATGGATACGGCTACCGACTCACTCCAGGATGATGGAACCTCTTTTACCCAGGCTTCTGAGAATAAAGAGGGGAGTTCTCGTACCAGCTAAGATCTTCCATCTCTAAATAGAGCAGGAGGTATGCCATCAGGGCCGGGTGCCTTATAACGCTTTAGGCAGCAAAGTTCCTGCCAGATTTCCTGGTGATAGGGATGATCATTTGGGATAGTCCACTCATCACCAGTGCGCGCCCCAGGGGAAGCACATGGAGCTGGCGGCCAAGAAAACTGTGAGCCAAAATGTTCGGCGCGTCTCTCCAACCGTTATTGAAGATTAGTGATTAGGGAGCCATTATCTGCGCAGATTGTTTCGGTTACTCCAGTTCGGAAGTCTTCGGTGATTCGGATGAGGCGGAACAGTTTTCTAGTATTACCAGTGAGATTAACAAATTCACACCACCAGGTCTCACGGTCCTTCTGTAGGCTGCTACGTAGCGCTCGATCATGGGATCGGCTTTCCTCACTACAGCTGGTGTCGGCTGGGGTCAAGCAGTCTGTCCATCAGCGACAAGGAGGCAATTGGGATCTAGCTTTTCGGCGGGTGAGAAGCAAATCCACAACTGACAGTACTGGCAGAAATTAAAACGTCTTTGATGCGCATCTATTGCGAATTAATACTATCCTCAGAGGAGGAAGCAAGTAGTGTTGACATGGAAGCCTGGTACTTGGATGTCGCAGATTTTCGACGTTCGGTCGGTAGCGCGTACGTCTGGATGATCCTCCGAAACGCATTCAAATTTTGGCTCGAACCAGTACATAATCGGTGTCCAAATAAGTTGACCAGTACGATCGGCAGTCTGTTACGCTTCCGCGCCATCCGTAGCTTATTGCTATGTGGTCAAGCTCGGACCATTCTTGTGTTCGAGAAAGCGGACGCCAGATAGCGTTCTGTCTTTTCGAATGACAAAGACTTGTACTCGAAAAAAACAAGCGATGATCGGAACAAAGAGTCAGTAGTCTGTCTCCATTGTCTGATCGGCTACTACCGAGGCCAAAACTCTCCCCAAGATGGTGCTCGCTTGGTGTCAGGCGGTCCACTCGTGCGTTGAAATCTCCGGCAAGAATGACAATGTCAGATTTTTTAGCGGAACGCATTAGCTCATGTAGCTGTTGGTAAAAGCAGTTCTTGACTGCATCCGGGCTGCAGGCTGTAGGGGCCTAGGCGGAGATGACAAACAAGGCACGCATAACATCTCGACGCTTACTTAACTTGCATGAACGTCGTAGTCTGATTGCACATAGCCGACTGTTGACTGGGATCCAGTCAAGCAAAGCAAAATCAGCCCTGTCACTCAATACAACCCCGACATTAGCTTTGCCAGAAGTGGCGGCCTCTAGGTCTCCAGAAAGGTGCAAGTGATATTTGACGTCAGGGTTTGCCGGAGAGGTCGTTGTGATGATCTTACTGGCGTCTTGTAACCTGGTTTCGGAAATGCAACAGATATCCACCGAGAGAGTCTCAAAGGTGCGGGCCAGACATCCCTGTCGTCCGATCTACATCAGAGTGCGTACATTGAACGCTGCAAGGCCGAATGGAGAACCAGGACGAAGGAAAGCTTGGTCTTCGGTTGAATGTGTGGATGTTGTGACCACCGGGCAACGAACATCAAACATTTGGCTCGGAACTCTGGCAGATGCAACCAGTGAGCTCTTGTTGACGGTGACCGGGGAAGACATAGGTGTGGTTGAAGAACTGGACGTGGGATGATCTGTGAGCGGATGTTGAGCAGCAGCGGCAGTAAAGCTAGTAGACATAGCAAGAGAAAGCAGTAGTGTAATCCATCCATGGTTCGTCCGTGAGCGTGATACTACCCGGTCGCCCAGACCGAAGTAGAGGGTTGTCTTAGAGAGCCCCACCTAAAGCCTTTGATCCAGCATTTAACTTACAAGGCAGCAGGGCGATATGAGGGTATCGCCACCTGTTGGAAGCCGGTGACCAAACAAGTGGTTCGTACGCCTTTCGGATTGCATAGGCCCAAGAGCCCAACGCACCTTTGAATCACAATGCCGCTCAGAGAGAGGCAAGGGGCAGTGACTTTATTTAGTGACGAGTCACATCCGCCACGTCACGGTGTTGTTAAACCGACATATGTGGCTTTTTTCTAGGGAGAACGCTTGCCAGATGAAAACGCACCACGTCCTGGAACACTGCCGCCGAACCATTCCCTGGAACGGGATAATCCCGAATTACCCAGCTGGAGATTGTTCGGCAAACCAGCCTGTCTGGTCTCTAACCATTGACCAATCTGGTATGAGTGGCTATGAAAGTGCAAAAAGCACTACCCGGCATAGCTCATTGGACCACTGAGGCACACAAACCACCGCACCACGTTAAGGTCCAGTATCATCGCGATGGACATTTCCTTCTAACAATCTCTTGATGCGCTGGCCGTCGCAGAGGATAATAAACGGCGCCCTATCTGCTGCATCGAGCAGGGTGGATAGGGGTTTGGATGCTACTGCTCAAGCCTTTCCGCCTTCTTATTCCCCTTCTTGTGCTTTTTCATCCTTAGCGTTCCGTTCCAACTTCACTTTCATCCCCCGTTTTCAATCCCCCAATTCTTGGCCCTCCCTCACCTTGCTTCAATAGTCGTTTGTCTTCTAGTTTCAACTCACACTCAGCCGCATGGCGTCGCTCCAATCCAGTCGATAAGTCCATGTTCAACCAAGCGGGCAACGTTAGTTCATCCGTTTTCCTTTGGAGTCCTCGGGTGTCGCTGAGACTAGTATGCCTCAACGTGCGCACTTTGCTACAGCTTGGCCAATAGGCATCACTTGCCCGAATATTCGAGACCCTCTCGATCGATATTTGATGTTTATCAGAATCCCCCCTGCATGATTCGAGCTCCGTGCTTACTCTGCGACCCCCCACATTCGACACTGGTGGCACATTCTCATTGCGCCTGTCTGGCGATGACGCAG
The DNA here is from genome assembly GCA_944474145.2 of Dicrocoelium dendriticum. Lineage (NCBI taxonomy): Eukaryota > Metazoa > Platyhelminthes > Trematoda > Plagiorchiida > Dicrocoeliidae > Dicrocoelium > Dicrocoelium dendriticum. The sequence goes on along the minus strand of OX104065.1, from coordinate 87,408,176 downwards.
CTTCAAATGCAAGTCAAGCTGGCGTCGGCATTTTTTTGAGTCCCTGGGCTGAACCTACACAGGATCCCTGTCAACAGCCGGATGTGCGCCGTTAGGTTGGCTGGCTTGTTCCAGGCTTCGAAGTCGCGCGGAGACAAACGGTGCCTATTTGTCATTGCGGCTTACGCCCTCACAAACTGCAGCTCTGATTCGGTAAAAGATGGTTTCTATCACCAACTTAACGATCTTCGTTACAGAAGAAGCACGGATACTGTGCTGCTTGTTGGTGATTTAAACGCGCAAGTTGGAAAATTGTCCTCCGATGAGCTTCATCTGGGCTGCCAACATGGTGTAGGCTCCTGTAATGGTAACGGCGAGCGGTTGCTGCACCTGTGTGAAGGTGATCTCTTTCTCGTGAGCACTAATTTTCGACAACACCGGCAGAAGACTGACTTGATGCCCACTAGCCTCGGGCCAACCATGGACGCAAATCGATCACATCGCGGTTAGTTACTGTTGGAGAGGCTGTATCCAAAATTGTTGCTCGATTTGGAGCACGAGCATGGACTGCGATCACCTTCTTATGTGTGCTGATCTGCCGGTGCATTTCGGTGGACGTCCGCAACTTCGCTTTAAGCACATTGACACCAGCCAGCTGGCGAAGCCAGGTGTTCTGAATGCATAGCAAATTACGCTGGCCTCTGGGCTGAGTAAGCGTCCACTGAACACCATCGAAGATTACTGATCGCATAATCGTCAAGCGTTGCTGTTAGCAGGCATGTCTTCGTGTGGCAAAGGAAATTGCCAAACCGGACATTGGGTCTCTACACAGTCTCTGTAACTTATGGATGCTCGCCGACATATTCCGGCTGGAAGCGAATACAATGAGGCTCGCAAAAATCTCAGGGCAAAACTACGTGCTAGCCTGTTGGTCTCATCGGGCATCGGACTTGGAAACAGCCGCTGCCGTTGGTTATCATCGTAAGTTATTCCGCCTGATACGGGAAACAGGCAGCAGGAGACCTGGTGTTAGCGAGACAACACGTGATGAGAGTGGACAGCCGATCCACAGCTCGTCAAGTCGCTTGGATCGTTGGGTCGAACACTTTGCAAGGCAGTTTAACCAATCTGAGTTATCGCTTTCTCTTTCGGACATTGAATAACATCCTCCATTGGCCGTCTCCTTAGATTCGCTTTCACGCGCAGAAGTCGAACGTGAGATCAGGCTGTTGAAATTGCATAAGTTGCTGCTGCAGTTGGAATTTCCCTAGCTCTCTAAATTCGAGGGACCTGCTCTTGTAGATGATTTACACGAGTTGGTAATGGAACTTGAAGAGCAGGAAACTGTGCCGTCGGACTGGAGCCGCTCCGTCATAGTCCCAATTTTCCAGGGAGGCTTCCGTTCGGAATGCGGCAATCATAGAGGGATTAATCTGATCTCAATTGCCTCTAAATTGCTTGCTTCTATCGTTCTCCACAGACTGACTGGCGCTTGTGAAGGCCAGATCCGCGAAGAGCAAGCCGGGTTCCGTCGAAATAGAGGCTGCACCGATCACATCTTTACTTCGCGTAAATTGTTGGAGCACCGCCATGTTTATTAGCGACCCACCGTTGTCGTGTTTCTCGACATCATAGGTGCCTTCGATTCGGTGGATTGATGTGCTCTTTGGGACTGTCTGCTGAGAAAAGATTTCCCCCATAACTATGTAAACATTATCAAAGCGCTGTACGCGCATAGTACGGGCAGAGTGAGGGTTTATGGCAAACTGTCGCCTCCTTTCAATATTTCCAGCGGTTTGAGACAAGGTTGCCCGCTGTCATCTTTCCTCTCTGACTTCGCTGTTGATGGAGTCAGAAACAGCATTCGCTGGACACGACCTAGAATGTGGGGAGCTACTTCCTGGTGAGCGACTTCTTGGCTTGGAGTATGCGGACGACATTGCCCTCATATGTGACAGCGCCCAAACGTGCCAGGCTGCACTGGACCGATTAGCACTGGCTGTCAATCGTTTTGGGCTATGCTTTGTTCCATCGAAATGCCAAGTTCTTCCCCAAGATTGGCAAGGACCCACCCCTGCGCTGACCCTTGGTGGTGATCAGCTAGAAGTCGTTCAGGAATTCAAGTCCCTGGGCAGCTATATTAGCGCCTGTGGGATCGAAGATGAGATTACGAACCGTATAGCTCGAGGTGCTTTTGCCAATCTCCGCCACCTGTGACGCAGATGCGACATCACTCTCGTCCCAAAGCACAGAGTTTATAATGCAGCCGTCCGTTCAACCCCCTTATAGGTTGTGAAATTTGGCCCATTAGATCGACAGACATAAAGAGGCTAGCAACGTTCGACCATCGCTGCCTTCGCAGCTTAGCTCATGTCTGGTGCGAGCACCGGGTGAGCAGAGCATGTTCGGCGTCCTGTATTTGCGCAGCAAGAGCGAGTGAACCGCTCAGCACCATTATATCATGCATCAGGCCCCGATGGCTGGGCCACGTGTTGCGCATGCCAGCACACCGACTCCTGCGAGGTGCAATGTTTGCGCGCCCGTGGTACGGTTAGTAGTGGAGGAGGAGAGCCAAAGCGATGACTTGGTCGAGAGAAATGTAAACTCACACTTCTAAGTTGAAGTCGGTTGGCGCATCCCGACTGCCTGAGTGGAGTCCTAAGGACGATGAACACGTTAGGTTGGACACATTTGCTGATATGGCTAGGGACCGGCCCCAATAACGTTTGTGTTGTGACTTCCTTTGTCCATCCCCCTCCAATCACCATCTCATTCGTTGGGCCTAATATAACTCTTTTTGCGGTACGATGTCCGGCTGTTGACTCTCCGGAACGATGTCTATCCGTTACTGAGGATAACCAGCGTACCTCTTGTTTTTTCTTCTTGTTATCTTTTGTATTGCGGCACAATGCTGAGGTGCTTTCCACCTGCAGCTAACGTGTATACTGATGATGATGCTGCTGCCACACTTGATGTGGCTCGGTCATGTGGTGGCGTATGAATTTGACGCGGATACCGAAGCAGTTCTTATACCGTCAGCTGAGTGTGAGGAAGCGGCATGTGAGGAAACCGAAGCTACCTTACCAGGACATGATCAAAGTGAGCCTATCACATTCTAATGTTGATTTCAGCTCATGGGAATCGAAAGCGGTTGATCGGCGTGTATGGCGCGATCTGATCACGAGGGCCGTTGCCGAGGTGCAAGAGAAAGCCTTCGTGCATGCGGAGAAGAAGCGACAGTCGCCGTTGGGTTGAACGCATGGTACTGTAGCACATGCAGCCACAAGTGCCTGAGTCAGGCAGGCCTAGTTAGCTACGAATGAGGCCACTCAGGACCTGCATCGAAAAAACGACGGGTGCTGCTGAGAACGTATGCAAAACCGACGCAGCGTTGATAGGTGCGCTGCATTCGATTCACTATCCACGTGTTTGCCTGCTGAGTTTCTTTATTTCACTCGCTTGATTTGTTTATTTTGTTAATGCTTACTTTGTTAAATCATTAAGATGTCTGTCTGAATACGCTTCTTTTTGCTTACACACGTCGCTTAAGCAGATTGTTTTTAAATACGTTAACTGTTTCGCGTTTTTAGCATTTTTAATGATATCTTTCTCTGATATATTGCACTTATCGCGGATTTGTCGATAAGCAACTTATTTCATATACTCCTTTAGCGAAGAGTTAAGTCGGTTTATCCGTATGCTTTTTTCGATAAATATTATTTAATATTGTCATTTCAAGTGATTGGCTGTTGTTTGACTTCTCCAATGTGGCTGCGCTTGATATGCATGTTGACTAGATGCCTATCCGTCTAACACCTCCACTTCAATTACTGGCTCCAGGAGAGCGAATCGTTGCTTGGTGGGACAAGGTGAATGTTCCTCATGGCCGTGCTAGGCTCGAAGAGTGGTTCCATCCAGTGTGGAACGGACTACGGTCCAACCACCGCCTTGTGTGTGCTAGATTCCCCAAATACAGCGTGCTTGTGTTTGCCTGTGAAGGAATGTTGGTGGATCCGGTGATGAAGCGTAGCTCCCATCCACATGCCTTCCGGTCTTATTCCTTCGGGTTTACACTAGAGATGGGGTGTGTGGATGGTGCATCGCAAGCTACCCATGGTCACTCTGTAGGCGCAGGCGTCCTTTGGCTGTCTCTGTAGAGGCCACAATGACAGGCAACTCCGGAACCGGATGCCGCATAACATATATAAACGTGTTTACCTGTGTTTATGGAATTTACATCTGCTTTCCTGCACTTTTGATCTTGTTTGAACGTGTCGCCAGTGCAAAGAGATTCTTGATATCTGTGGACTTGAAGCGCTTCTACGGATAAGGAAGGGGCAGTGACTTTTGTTGATGATGAGTCAAAACCGCTACGTCACCGTGTTATTAAGCATAATTTTGTGGCTTTTTCTAGGGGAACGCTTACCATGCGAAAACCCACCACCTCCTAGAACACTGCTTCCGAACTATTTGCTGGAACGGGGTAATCCCGAACCACCCAGCTGGCACCACGGGGAAGTGGTTCGGCTAGCCAGCCGATAATAACTAGTGGAAGTTTTTAAGCAGATCTAATAATACGGCAAACGGTTAAACTGGGAACTGCACCCATCATGAAACATAATCAATTAGAATTAACGATGTACCTCACACAAGGGGTAAGATATGATAACACATGGCAAATGGAGTTGCATACATAAATTGGGTGTTTTAGTTGCAGGCCACCAATAGTTCACTCTTTCAGTAGGTCCATGTCTTGCAGGCACTCATGCCTTTCACCTAGCTGAGTAATGGAAAGTAAGCAATTAGCTACTTTCAAGACGCCCTTGAGGGCATAATGTCATATGTGTTACGGACTGAGAGGTAGAATGCATATGGTTTGTGCTTCCTTTCAGTCTTCTATTTTGTATTGACCGGCAGGTTGACTTGCTCCTACAGAGTGTGGCAGTCATTTCTATTTAACGGAGTATCAAACTACGAAAAAGTTCGCTCGAATTTGCAACTTGAACTTTTGTTGAGGAGGAATAAATGTTCTGTTCTTTAAGTAGTCATCATCTCTGAACTTCAACTAGATACTTGAACTGATCCTGAGATTTTGTAAAAGCAAACCAAGTTGATTTTTAGTCTCCGTAGCCATAGATTATCGACGCTCAGTAGCTTACAGCTAGCCCGTTGCCTTAAGGATCGCAAGCTTGCCTTGTAATCCGAAGGCGCGGATTCGAGCCCGCGTAGGGACCGCGCGACCATCGCAGTATCCTTGGCCCACGTGCGACTGTTGGTGGCTTCGCGGCCGCGAAGCGTCGGTACTGCGTGTCGGTGTACTGCTGATGACTTTTTTAATAGCTTATATCTCTTGATATGTTACCAGCGACGATTCACACATAAGCCTGTTAATGAATGACCGCTGCAAACGCTTTAGTGACTGTACATCACTCTTGCATATGTACTATATATGATTGGGCAGTGCTCCGAAAGTGGGCGTACGCAAATGAAATATAGATCAAGCCTGGTTTTGGGTAAGAGTATTGCGTTGTTGACGGCACAAAGCGCGTCTTGCCTTTGCTAATTGTTGTTGCGCATGAGTTGAGAAGTTTAGTTGGTCATTATAGATTATTCATAGGTCACGGATGGACTGGTATGGATTGGTTCCCTGTTTAGAGTTATGCTGCCCGCTGGGGTGCTACATCTGTGCTAGAGGATGCAGGTATTGCGCGCGGAAAATTTAACTAACGATTTATTTACCAGAACTCAAGGGAACTCTAGTCCGTCTGAATGGTTTTGATAAATATCTGCAGATGTTCAGGTGGAAACCTATGGACGATCTTCATATCATCCGCAAAAAAGAATGTTTTCCATATTTCACTATTAAGTACCTCGTTGATATGGGTGAGGAACAGAATGGAGCCAAAGACGCTGCAATGCAGAACTCTGCTCGTTATTGCACCTGGCTGTAACTGCAGATTATCTTGTATGACAGCCTGTGTGCGCTCCTCCCATTAGGAGGTAAACCAAACTAGAAGTGAGTTGCGGACCCCGAATGATTTAAGTTTCAGCAAAAGCCGCTTAAATGGTACACATAGGGCTTTATGTAACTCATGAATGATCACTGATACGGACTTTTTGGCCTCTACAGCTGAGGTAACGTATTCCAGGAAATCTAACAGGTATACCATGAGCGTCTTTTCAAAAATCCGTGTTGTTGGTCACTTAGGACTCCGTGTGTCAGAAGCTGTTCAACTAGCGACCTTTTGGTTATTTTTTCAGATATTCTGAATATGATGGAATTGTGATTAAGGGGGCGTTAGTTGCCCACCGTCTCTTACATCCCTTTTGTGTCGTAAATTGTTGGGAGAATGTTTCCACTGGAGTGGAATTGGCTGCGTTTTAGGGAAAGGCTGGACATGTTAAGAATTAAAAAGGGGATGCCTTCGCCGTCATGCTTGAATACATTTGGGGGAATGCCGTCTGGTCTCGTAGAGGGTCGAACTAATCTTATGATGGATTTGACCTCTAGGAGTGTTGTAGTTACCTCCGACAGTATGCTGTCTGTGCCATTCCTCTGATTGACCTCAGCAGACGTGGGTTCCTTAATGAGTGAAGAGCGAATCGGTGCCATTTACGTCATTGTGTCTGACTGACATGCGGATTCGGCTGGTGCGCCTAGGATGTCTTGACTGTAGCAGTTGTGTGAGCACAGGTATCTTGCAGCAGTTGGAAATTGCCAGCTGCTACTCTGCTATGTGTCGCAACCTGTATTTTTTAGCTACTTTATTGCAAAGACTGCCAATATGCATAATAAAGGAGAAACCAATTATCGTGTTATATCTGCCTTAAGCTTGCGTAACTGGTAACCTACTCTTGGTGATACTTTGCTGGTGGTACTGCTTGTTGGGGTTCGCATCTGTTTGAAAGGCGCGAGTATATCTATACATGTTTACAAATGCCTTAGAAGCTCTGATGCAGACTCTTCGACATTTCTGGTCAGGAAAATATTATCCCGGCTTAGGGACCGGAGCAGCTTGGAAAAGTGTCGTGGAGGACGATATAGTATTATGGAACTTCGATGGCCCAAAATTGAGGCTATACAGCACTTAACAATGTTATGATCACTGCCCTGTTAAGGGTAAATACTGGATCAAGACTGTTGTTCATGCGTGTGGTTGAGGTGACTTGTTGTCTCCAACCTGTCATACCGACGCTTTATAGGAAGTCTGGGCATTTTTGTGGACCCGAGAGTGATGCCCACGACACTTGTGGCATGTTGGACTCCCGCGGAATAATGTGTTGCTATAAACTAGAAGACCTTCTCAAGGTTAGCCAGTGCGATGTCATTACATGCTGGTGGATTATAGACACAGCCCACCAGGAAGTCTACAAAGTTAAATGTTGTCCTTATCCAAACAAAATCAGCAACTGAAGATAGTTGCGAATCGGTCAATTCCTGGACCAAAGTCTTGTCGAACGTAAATAGAACAGCTCTAACCTCCACCTCCTGCACGACTTTTACGAATTAGTTTACAGCATGGCATTTGAATAAGCGTATCTGTTGTTTCGTCACTGCAATAAATTTCTGTAATGAACAACAGATGAGGATTAAAAAGAGAGCAGCGATGTACATTTTTGTTGACGATAAAACTGGCCTTAATAAGAAAGGGTAGAAGACCATTTTGCCATCCAGGGGATTTTACGATATTCTTGAGGAGTTGTGGTAGTTCACAATGGACCACGAGTGAAGGTGAGTCTAGATGCTCTAGCTGGGAGCTAGAAGTAACGGTGGCTGTTCTATCCACTTCAGAAATGGTTGAAGCAAATGGGTTGTCGCTTGCTAGCGAACCATCGCCGAAACCTTGTTGACTGTGGGCGTGTTCACTACCGGATACCATAAAAAGGGTCGTGGTCAACCGAATGTACCCGTTAGAAATAACCGTTTGTGTTACATGCATCTGGGGGTGGAACTCTGTTCATGCATAACGTCAGGTTGATGACGGGTGTTGTAACTGGATGAAAACGCTGTATTTGCGCAACCGGTACCTTTGTGAACGCCACTATTTTTTAGATGATTATATCCTGGAGTCCATTGAGTTGACGTATATTGCGCTCTGCGATTTACAAATTGTTCACTTCATTCTGCTTCTTCAGATATTGGACGAGATTGCGTGGGTGAACGACGGCCTAACCTTTGCGCACGGGGACAAGCGTTGCTCATCTTAAGTGTCACTTCTATGATCCTGTTAAATTAAGCTATGCTCATGGAATCATATGAACGTTGCGTGCTAGTCCGGTGTGTAAACTCGGCTTTAATTGTTTTTATCCTACTGTTGAGTCAATACTACCAAATGATCCAGCAAGTGGGTTGGGGTGGTTGTGAGATACGGGTTCACAAGGGACACCTAGAAGAGAGGATATTGATGACTTGACAATGTTGCTATAACGCGGCTGGAGTCGATTAGTGGTGTTCTTATGTGAAGCACCGTGCACGCATGTATATGGTTGTGGCCGCGACGGTTGTCTACTAAAGCATATACTTTTAAGGTGTGGTAGTGTGCGGATAACAGCTAGCTGACCGTAGTAACTAAGGTATCCTGATCAATCGAACTCAGCCTAACTAGTGCTGGAAAAACATGGATCTTCTTGGGTACTCTATTGGCTGTGATCAAGGGCGGTTGTATACCGGATGCAGTGCAGATAGCATTAACCACCCCAAGAACCGTTACAGTATCTGGAATGTTGCATTATCTGGAATGCTATAACACTGTAAATAACATTGAGGTCGAGAGTTTTCGTACAGCCCATTTGGCTGATAGCTCTCGATTACTTTTTAGATATGGCACTCGATTCACAAGTGTTTGATCCTGGTGGAGTCTTTAAATCAGCCGTTGCTTTTTCGCTGAACACCATATTTACATTATCTACTGTATATATCTCAATTTTGCAAGATTACGCTGACAGATATTTTGTTCAATCAACTTTCAAGCTTACTGAGACCCTCTACTCTTTCCACCTTTGAATATAAAAGCAAGAAATCGCGCACGATCCCCTATCTATTGTCTTTGGACGAAACATTTTGCGTCAATTGAAACGAATTCTGAAGAAAAATTTTAATGAAAGCTTTTATGTTTTGAATGGATACAAATCCCGAAGATTTGGTTCAGTTTTTAGGATCGTTGCTCGATCGATCTATAACAGTGAATCTTTCTCATTTTTTACCCATTGGTAAACTTATTATTTCTAAATGTAACCCTGTAATAAATTTGCAGTCGGTAATGTAAAACGCTGAAAATGCACCTATTTGGGTACATAAAGCTTATACTGACTTGACTTGGTGAAGCTTGTATGGTGGATACTTTTGTCTGCTTTATCGTGGGCATTCGATACTGACTCTCCACTCGAACAGACATCAGTCGGTGATGTTTGATGATGCCCTTCGACCGATCGTTGGGTTGTCATTTTCCTTTCTGCGGGGTATAACTGACTATAACTAGGCTTTTGGTCATTCAGCGAATGCTTGGAAGTGTCCAAATCCGTTGCAACTGAGTAAACATGTTTTAATGTTTTCTCCTCCACCGACCATGTTACATTTCGGCTGGTGGATGTGTTTTGCTGGCCAACCGAACAACTTCCCCGTGGTGCCAGATGGGTGGTTCCGGTTACTCCTGTTCCAGCGAATGGTTCGGCGGCAGTGTTTTAGAACTAAGTGGGTTTCCGCCTGGCAAGCGTTCTCCCTATAACAACTACGTATGTCTGCTTAACAGCACTGCGACGTGGCGGATGTGACTTGACTTTAAATAGAGTCACTTCCATACACGCTCCACGGACATCAGTCATCCAGTACAAAGTTTCCCTTTCGCTCCTTCTCAAACAGACGGCCCGACAGAACACAATCACAACTACGGTCTCACCTTTACAAATACAAGCAACACAGCTGCAAACCGTCATATCGACGTGCACACAAATACATACCTCAGGTCCAATATCCTACTGCAACCTTATTGTACCTTTTCCAATCATTCGTGTTGGTATTGTTATGATCATGCCTATTCAGACGTTCTCTCTATGTCGAGAATAAATTATTTGTCATTTATATATAAACTGTAGTCGTCACTGTTAGTGGGTCGTCAGGAATGCTTACCATACTAGCTCAAGGTGGGTAAGTGGTTTCAACGGTAGGTAGTATGTCATTAACATTGTCAGGTTCCATGTTGTCGTCTAGCCTATTAGTGGTTTCTGGCGACGTTTAGCAGTAGCTAACACACAGACAAGAGTGCCGCTGAGTGGCATTTCTCGGTTTAGTCGAGAAACTGTCTTCGCCAAATGTCTCTTGTAAAGCGTTTTATCTACATCAATTCTCAGGGACTTAAACATGGTTTTGTCAGAAATTTGGTCACGTTTCTCGATGAACTCATTGGCATTCAAAGCAAAATGAGGCAGGAGTGGTGGATCTTCTTTCTCAGCCACGTACAAATGCACGGTACATTAGCCATCTTGCCAGCTCGAAGCAAAATTTTCCGTATGGAAATAATGACAATTTTGTTTGAAACATTGCAGAGTAGTGTATTTTTTATCACCGCGTCCTATTGAAGACTTCTGTGGCTATCGTATCAGTGAACATCCACACAGGAATTAGGTGATCTACCGCCGGACTGGTTGGCATTTGTAGAAGATTAGCCAAAGGCTCAGCTTTATTAAGAACCAAGCGTAGACCATCAATAGTTGACAGTTTGATTTTTAGCTCATCCAATTCATCATGAATTGCTTATGAAATTTCGACGGCATTGAGAACATGATCGGAGGAACAAACTTGGTTGCAGTTGAAGTCAATTGCTTTTTTAGGTGGTTTACCCGAAACCGGCTTTGCTTGAATGTCCCGTTTTTACAACATTAACGCATGCATTAGAAGCAGTGGGATCTGTGTGTTTCATAGCCGTTTCTGGTTGCACCTGCGACATAAGTAGGGAGCTTCTCGTACTCAAAGTGCTAACGAGCGCTTCTCCAGATTATGCACATACAACAACGGGTCGGTAAGATCCCCACAGGAAAGTAAGACGTAGCGTTTTCAATACAATTAGCGATACTCAGGAAATGGTTACAGTACTCCTCTACACACGGGTTTTTTGAGTCCGCCTTGAGTTATCGGAATTGCACCATGGGTTGCAGATCGACCGTTTATAATGAGACACTGAGCAGTCTATGTTAAGGTCGCAAACTCATGAGCAACAGTCGCCTTTATTTGTAGCGCATTTTCCATCGTCTCTTTGTGTGTTGAAACTTTGCTGAACCACATTGAACTATTTGCTTTGCTGAAAATGTTTTAAAGAATCCTTATTTAGCTTTACATGTCCCATTGAATAGTTTTGCAGGGTTATCGAAATAAAAAAGCAGTGGGTTATTTACGTTTAAACGAGAGACTTAGCGTTTGTTTCGCTGTAATCCTGCGATCCGTGTAGTTTCACAGCACAAATAAGTAACAGCAAATAAATGCAAGGTATATTCCATGAATGGGATGGTGATGTAGTTCTAGGTAACAAAGTGTAGGTGGATAAGTGAGTCATCCAGACTTCTTTTAACTATAGATCGTGCTTGTGCAGAAATGTTCTATTCTGGAAGAGCATTCTACGGGTAACACACGCGGACGGAAAAGAAATTCCTGTGGCAATACAAGCGGCTGTACTGTTCTGCCGGCTTTAGTGATTGATATCTCAAGTTGGTATTACTGCTGAGATGCAATATAGGGCGGCACAGATGATGTGGATTACTCAGAATTAAGTACACCATTATCACGTCACCTCGTAAGCGGCGGTAACGCCTGCTGAATACGCCCAATCGTTCCAGTCTCTCCTCGTTTGGAAGATGGTGCATTCCAATAACATACTTTGTTGCTCGACGTAGGAGTTGCTCCAATGCACTAAGGTTATGTTTTAATCATGGGTGCCAGGCTTGAATTACATATTCCACGGGAGAACGAACATACGCACTAGGCATTTGCAGGAAAATAGAGCAATCCATTTGTCCGAACGTCCGTCGTAACAGGCCCTTATGTTGGTCACCAGCTTCGGAGGCTTTCGCGGATCGCCTAGAACTATCCAGATCATCCGGAACAAGTACGCCCAAATCACGTTCGGTGTAAGCTCGCTGCAGTACATGCGTTCCCAGTCCATAACACTTGTTGCTCTGATGTCATATGGAGAACACCTTGCATTTACTCACATTGAATTGCAGTGACCTTTGGATGGACCACTGATGTACTGTGTCTAGATCACTCTGAAGCAGTTGCAGGCCGGTATTCCCCTGAATCTTGCGTCAAATTTAGACGTCATCGGTAAACAGCAGGAACTTAGCTCTAGTTGCCTGTGTAAAGTCATTGATAAATGCCAACAACAATCTGGTATCGAGCTTTAGGCACACCACATTCAAGTTGTATGGGTTCAGAGAAAGAACTCCGAAATCTGACCACCAATTGCCGCCGAAAGAGATAGTTGGCGATCCAGCTTAGGAGAGGGTCACAGATTCCGTAAGGCTGTAGCTTGGAAAGGAGTATCCGTTGATCTAAGCGGTCGAATGCTTCCGAGAAATCCAGGTTGATCACTTCACCGTCCTCTCAAGCGTCAGCTGACTGAGTCCAGCTATTCCGTGCTATTAGCAAACTCGTCGTGTACGATCGATTTCGACGGAAGCCGTGCTGCTCACAAATAAGAGTTTCCACATAGCCCACCAGCGCATCGGCTATGATGAATTCCGTCATCAGCTATCATGTTACCGCCCCATTGGCCATACTTCCTTATTCACTCGTATTATAGCAAGAATAATCAAAGAAAATCATGGAATTTTCAAATTCACAAAATCTAATCGACAGGTCGCAACATGGATTCCTCCGTTGTCGTTCATGTCAAACTTGCCAATTTGAATTTCTGGACTACGTAACCAAGTCGGCTGATTCCAGGCAGTCGATAGTTGTTCTCTTCTTAGATATGGAAAAAGCATTTGACCACGTACCCCATGCAGAACTTCTTATACGTTTGCTAACCCATTAGCATGGCTGTAATCTTTCTTGTCTACACGCACCCGATGTGTCAGAGTGGGAAACTGCGTATCTTCACCTATATCAGTAACCAGCGGCGTCATACAGGGAAGCGTTTTAGGCCCACTGCCGTTCATACTATACATAAATGACATCTTTCGTCATGGCAGATCCTTTCTTTTCGCGGATGATATCAAAGTTATGTTTGCTTTTGATTGCATAAGTAAACCAAACGGTGCTAAAATAATACAGATGGAGCTCCTCTCCCTTCAGCGGTGGTGCCGAAAGTGGAAAATGACGTTATCTGTTGGCAAATGTAAAGACCTATACTTCAGACGTAAACCTATTAATGACGTACTGACACTAGATGACAAACCAATTACCTGCTGCACAACGATTCGTGACCTCGGAATTCGCTACTCAAGCTCTTCAATTTCTCTGAGCAGGTGCATCATGTCACCGCCAAGACGAGATTAATCATAGCACGTATTTTTAATACGTTACGTTTGAAAAACTCTAGGCTAGCTATGTATAAACCATTCGCGTGTCCAGTGTTAGAATATTGCCCGTTAGTATTCACCTATTTAAAAATGTACGACAAAATCAACCTTGAAAAAGTACAATGTCCTTTTACACTAAACGGTTACTAGGGTTTGAATCCTTGAATGATCAACAACGGTTTAAACTACTGAATCTAGAATCACTATAGTTGAGAAGAATTAAGATTAATCTTATCCTCCTGTTTGATTTAGCGCATACCTGTTCTGGGGAGCCAGGTACTGTCCAGTTCGACACTTTCTATCAATATCCAACTAGAAATACATCATCCAGCTTTTGTGTCCCTAGATTGCGTGCAAGTTTGCGCGCCAAATTTTTTTCTTAAGGTATGCAACCTTATGGAATAAGCTGCAGGAATCCATTAGATGCAACAATACTAACCATATATTTCTGGCCCAAGTATACAATCGCCTCACCGTAGCAGAGATATTACGGATGCTGGGCGAATCTACAACTCTAGACGATATTTATGAGAGAGGCCCCATAGAACTTTAAAAATCAAGCGTCACATCTACCGCATTCCAAATTTTGCCCGGCATAGATCTCACCTTGTACATTAACTTCTGACCCTGCTTATCTGTCCTTTTTCTTTTACTTCTTTCTATATACAATGTTTTATTTGCCACACTTGGGCTATCAGATTGCATATCGTTAGAAGGTTTCGGTTCACTTCGTTTCACTGGCGCTCTTAACTGTCCTGCACTTGATACTGATCATCTTGTTTCCTTTTTTGTCTTGTCTTGGTTTGAAAAAAAGGTTCACCTCTGTACACCATATCATAACATTCCAGATAGTTGGTTAACTATTCCTCTGATGAAACAACAGATGTGACCCAGGTTTTTGTCACTCCACTTCACCTCATCTTGGCCCTCACCATCTCTTAACTTTTATCAGACTTGAACGCTTGCCATCTGCTGATGTCAACACTGATAGATTGGTAGCATGAGGAGCTAGATCCTTTTCCGTACATTATTATCATTTTGCTCTTCAATATTTCATATTCTTTTAACTTGGCCCGCAAGTCAACCGTGTGTCAGAGTGGCCCTGTCATCTCGGATAGCCGGACTTCCAGGACTTTCGACCGCCTCCACACTTTATCTTGGCCATCTCCATGAAATTCTCCTACCATGCTCCTATTAAATCTCAGGCTCAGTGATGGGTGGACACCTAGTTCCTATTTTTTCACAGACCTTATCTTCCTCGCTTATACTATTATTCATACTTTCCCTGGCGTAATAAAAGTCAACATCGTTCAGAATAATCAGAGGTATTGGCTGGTGATGCACGCAAGCCTTACTGTATACCGTAATAATACGGAGTATAGCGTCCATAAAACTTTCCACTATAACTCATGGCTATAAATATTATTGTCCTATACCACATATTTTAGACTTCGTTTGACAATTTAGAATTTGTGTTACCATCATCTAGGTCGATTTTCCTATTATATCTGCGTCGCACTGAAATGTTGTCATCTACCAAACGAGGCACCTTTCGTGTAATATGTTCTGTAGAGCAGGTTCGTGGTACCGACAATGATTCCGGACTGTAAGCGAAGAGTAAGCTAAGCTCAACAACTGCATTGTAAACACATATACGACGACGATGCTCCGATGAGCCGAATACCAGAACGAACGAACGGAGCGGAAACACGTGTATTCGGCGACACGACAGGAGCAAGTGTTATCCGGTACAAGCGTACATTAACAAGTAGCTTTGTTACAGATAGATTCAGTGATGCTTTTACCCTTTGGTTCGTCATGAATACGACACACATCAAGATAGGAAAGGGAAGAAAACAAGCACTAAAAATAACGTATGGTTTAAACGAACCAGTGTGATTTCACTTGCGTTAAACTGCTTCCTCCTCCGATAGGCACTGTCCTCAGTGCCCCAAGAACAGATGCGGTCGCTGCCAACGTAAACGTGCTTCCACAGTACGCGATCAGAAGTCCGCATAGGGTGGTCCAGGACCGTGCAGAATGGGAAGGGGGAGCGCGCTATGCAACGTCCGGTGCGAAACTTCAACGAACGGACCAGCCATTTTGAAAAACAAGAAGTTAAAGCGTGCGGTATCTGTGGGGCATAACTCGTTTTAGAAAATGCATCGTGACGAAAATCAATAAGCTCCGCGGCAAATAATGTCGAGCAATGTGACAGGGGTTGAACCGAACAGAAACGTGGTCTGCGAGAAATACCAACGTCACTGAACGGTATTGAAGGGGGAAGCAGTTTTTCCGTCGTCTCCACCGTGTAGACACAAGTTTTTCTGGTGTCAGAACACGAAACAGAGGAGTAAGCGGGTTCAGAAAAAGTAAATGCCTCGTGGTGCAAAGTTTTCTGTTTCTGCGCGAGGCAGGCTGTGACGAAAGACATCACAGATGTTAAATGTTCAACCGAGTAGGGAGCAGTAGTACAAATCGCTACGCCCATTAGGGCTTGGGAAGAAAAGGTAGCCGTTTCACAAACAACTAAATCTGCGAGCTCGGAAACGTAATGAGGCGGTATAGTGATGGTGTGCTGCAATCCATCGAAAAAAGCAAGATCATCTGGCATTGGCAGCGCAACCTCCATTTCCGAAACAGCAATGTGATCGATAACGGTCATGAGATTCGCATGCTACTCCGCTTGTGAGGTAACAGAATTCGACCCATCGATCGCGGTCCAATATCTCGCGCGGGATAGGAAACTGGCGGGGTTCCTTCGTAGAAACAATTCACAAAATGCGGTACGGATACGATCAAATGTTGCATCGACTTGGATTTCTACCGCCGCCTAAAGCGAACTGAATCAATCGCAGAACTGAAACTGGTCCTGAACGAAGAATATGTTTTTCCGCTTGAAGATGTCAAGATCGAGGTGGTATTTGCCGACGTTGCAGTTGTGCCTTTGTGCACCCACACGGTTGAGCTTAATATGACTTTGAATAGCGTTACTCATTGTCCCCCGCCATCGACGGATCATGCGAGTTGCTGCTGTATCCCTACTTATATGCTGCACCCTTTAGTATCATCTGTTCACATGGACGAAGTCACACCAATGGAGATACCTCAGGCATGCATCGAGTCCACCGTCCATGCCTTCTCGAGACGTATACCAATTACCAGTTGACTTCCAAACTTGTCATTAAGTGCTGAGTTCTTTTGCGAAGTATCGTGTTACACTTCATTGCTCCTTTCTTACCAGTCTCTCCATCACCCTTTTCGTGCACTAGCTCCCTGTCACTGCCTTGAAGACACTATACGTACTGCGAGTAGTAACGCTGCGCGGTTCCAACCATTGTCTCTTGGTGTTGTTTGTCCAGTCTGTAGTCCCTCATATCGGCACTTGTATGGACTGCTTCCTGCTCCACACGGCCCTGGACCACCTGCTGTTGCCACGTTGCCTGATGTTAGACACAGAGGACTGTGCCTTCGCGAGGTGGGGAGTAGTGTAACGCAATAGAAACCGCACTGGATTGTTTAACTGAATCGCTACGTTTATTGCCTGTTTATCTTATGTTAGTTAGCTTCCGTGATCCGAACATTCCTTAAACCGTTCGATTTTTATGCCTCTCGTTTGGCTTCGTTGTATTGCGCATTGGTTGTTTGTATAAACCCGTTTGTAGGACTTAATCGTTTTGGCGGTTCTGGAATAAACGTTCTTGTGCGGCGTTCGGTTGTTCTTTGCGTCACGCGTTCGGTACTACGACTCAAGTGACTGTCCGGTGACTGCGTGTCTTCTTCGTGCTGTCCGTCCGTCGTAATTAGTTCGGTGCCGCGTTCTGTTACATTGATTTGCTTTCCGCGTTCGCTTCCCTAGCCCACACCCGTACGCCGAGCGAGGAATAACACTACAGAGCCATTCTTTCAAACTCTCGCTGACGCGCAATCTAATTTCATCGATCGGTTAAAACACCTTCAGATATCCCAGTTTGTAGTGGACTCAGGGAGAAAATAAAACAAACAGTAGTATCAACGTAGGTAAAGAACAGCTATAAAATGATTACCAGTAAAAATAAATAAAGCTTCAATATCTGGCAAAGAATTATCCAAACATATAGACATCAGTTTGCACGGAATATATAAAATATACAGGTGGCTGCCATAGCAAGTTGGACTGTACTAACAGAAAGTGTTCATGTTTAGAGAAATGTGCACTTGGTCCATTTGATTCCCTGGTATCTACAGGTCCAGGACAATTGGTGTCAGGACTTTATCCAGTGGTCTGTAGTTGCAGTGAGAAAGTTCCAACTTAATGGAATCTGACATCCATTTGTGATGAACTACGGTGGCATGCTGCTGTCAGATATCACAACGAAGGTAGGAATGAATAAGCAATGGAAAACCCAAAAATAAATAAATTTGCACTCGCTAGAGCACAAACAGTGAAGCGCAAATGAATCGAATTGAACAGCCCACCTTATGCTGCTGCTTAGGTTACTTTCCGATCCTTTAGTAGTGATACGGCTCAGAAAGTACGTATGTGGCGTTGAAGTTAGCAGAGCTGTGCAGCACTATCATCAGATTCCCAACTATACGTGGGATTCGCATGAACAAATGATCTTAGTGACCAGCCCCGATTTTCCGTTTGTCAGGCCGATGAACAGTAAGCTACGCGTTGATCAACAGCTTAATACTAACAAATTCAATCCATGCGCCTAAGCAACCGTCCAACGGAATGCGTTGATACTCGATATTCTCACAGAATATCGCAGAACAGCTGCTAGGAATAGAGCACTTCAACACATGGTCTCTAGACATTCAATGTCTTGTTTCATATACTCCGTCAGTTCAGTAGCTGGTAGCCAGGAGCTCAATGGGGAAGCACGCGAATGATTTCGGGTACGCTGGCAGGATGGGTGAATCGAACTGTGCATGTACCACTCTGCACTATGATTGCCCTTATTATCATCATCACCCCCATTTCTGATATTTCTTACAAAGGACATGGTACATTCTAAATCTAGGAGGAGAGGTTACATGGTCCCGATAAAAGTACTTAGGAACAATGGAACAATGGTTTATGACGGGTATAAAAGCAATGCTTGACAGGTCCCGTAGGATGATGAGAATTAACATCGTAAAATTAAAAAATCGTATCGATGAAAGTACGTGTGAGATGCATGACTTACCAAGGGATTGGAGATGCACATAAACAAGTAATCCAATAGGAATTTTAAGTGGATTCCGTCCACGTTCGTTGTTCACTAATACCATCATCCGATGGTCGCACGTTATATCACATAGTGCAATCGTGTCAGAGTTTCGTCAAGGCGTTTTTTTGAAAAGGGATAGGGTGGGAGCGTTAATTACATGTTCTGGAAGGGCGTTCCAAGGTTGTGACACTCGGAGGGAGAAGAAATTGCGTCCGCATTCCAGTCGCCTGTACTGTGTGATCAACTTGAACTGA